>JAAGEH010002531.1:33776879-33828173 GCA_011751065.1 Lasiurus cinereus
GAGAGAGAGAGAGAGAGAGAGAGAGAGAGAGAGAGAGAGAGAGAGGAGAGAGCTCAGACAGGTACTTGTTATTGAAACAAGGTCTTTTTCCTGTGATTTTCTGGTGTTCCTCTCACAGCTCTTGTTTTCTTTAGCAGCCTTTACAGATGGCAGGTGGAACTCTAATGCCCCTCAGCTGAACCTGGCTTTATTTGTGCAACTTAGCCTGCATGGGACATTTGAGAGCCAGCAGCAGTTTTTAAGGCTGGGAATTCCAAAGATGAAAGTGTCTCTTTGTAATTGAGAAAGCATATGTAAACTCCAAGGGGCAACACAATTGACTGCCTTTAAACCAAGCAACTACCAAGCTAGCTGAGAGATTAGAGATGCATCTTACTCAGAACAACCTCCTTCCTTAGACTGAGGCATTGCTGTCCTTATTTAGTACATGTGGCATGTCTAAGGCTCTGGTTTTCCTAGTTATCAAACAAGAGTGTTCAACTTGAATTTCACTAGAGGAGGGGATGAGATGGAGTATGTGCAAATAAGCTTCAGGACCAGGTTTGACTTCTGTCCTTTCACCATTTTCTGGAGATTTAACACCTTTGAGCATCTGTGAAAGCTGGTGTCTACAGGTTCTTTCTGGCAATGTCATAACCCATTTCACTTTGTGGGGATGTTCTAACATTGGAAGGGTGTAAGGTGGAAACTAAATTATAGCAGATTCCAATTCCTACCCCTGGGACAATGGTGATATCTAAATTTAATTAAGACCTTAGGAGGATGTATAGCAGTGAGGCATTCATTCATACAATGGTGTCTTCAACCTAATAGGGATACTGTTTTCTGTTCCACATAGTTTGGTATACCCACACAGCAAGCATCTTTTGGACCATACACACATACAAAGAGGTTGCAATAGACCTTTCAACTATGCCTACCACTCCCTTCATTGTTTGCCTCTAAGAAAAGGAACAATACTTCTCAACATACAGTTTTTCCTGTTGACTTGCAGACCCTTTCATGTGTATTTTTTGGATTTCAAGTTATGTAATTTCCCCAGGTCTGACCTTCAGACCCAGGCATACATTTCCTCCAACTCTCTTTCTCTTCCTTTTTTTATGGTTCTGAGAAGTGGCAATGTATGCCACCCCTAAACATTGCATTTGGCATAAAAATTATTTTGAACCCTTGAAAAGCAGCATGTATACAAGGAGTGTTCTTCTTGTCCTAAAAGCAGGAGAGAAAACTCCCACACGAAAGATGGCCTCCCTATGCCGGGAGGGAAGAAACATTCTTATCACCAGAAATGGGGACTTGAGGCTCCGATAATGCTGTACAAACAGACTTTGTTAAACTACTTGTATCTTTCTTTAACCTCCCCCTATATTTTAATTACTTTTTAACCCTCTTTGTCCCTCTTTATTCAACCTAGTACAAAAACATTTAGATCTTGCCACTTTTGTGGTTCTTCATTTTCTTATGGGGGCTTCCACATAGAATTTATATTAAATGGGGGAATAAGGACACATATGTAACACCTCAATAAAGAAAGTAAAAAATAGTTATAGTAAATAAAAATCTATATTGTTCTCCTGTCAACCTGTCTTTTTATTTTTCAATTACAGTTGACATACAATACTATATTAGTTTCAGGTATACAGCATAGTCATTAGACATTTATATGTAATAAGTGATTGCTCCTGTAAGTCTAACATCCACTTGCTGCCATGTATACTTATTACAATATTATTGACCATATTCCCTGTGCTGTACTTTACATCACTGTGACAATTGTAATAACTGGCAATTTGTACTTCTTAATCCCTTCCACATTTTTCGCTCATCCCACCCAAACCCCCTTTCCATCTGGCAGCCTTGTTCTCTATCTCTCTGAGTTTTTTCCTTCCAATTTAGTTCTCAGGCCCAGCAAAGGGATCCAATGAGGAATGATGTTTTGCCTCTTCTCCAGCTTTCTTTCTCTCCTCTCCCATTCAAATACAATGGCCTGATCACCCATTTCTTCAGTGTCAGATTTTTGTGAAAAACAAAAACAAAAAAAAAAAACAAGAAAAAAAACAAAAAACATGTACCCTAATGCATAGCTAAAATTCTAATATATGTGCTAATGTTATGCTTCTTATACCGCATATTTGCATTTAAATAGAGTTGTGTGGAGATTTAAAGATTTAACCCAAAGGGATTAGAATGTCTCACACTTGTACAGCACTTGGTAGACTGTTTCAAAGAGCTCTACACAAAGAAGGTTTCTTATGAACCTCCAAGTCACCCTGAGGCAGAGAGAGCAGGCATTTTAATTTTCCTGCTCATTGTTGACTACTTGAGGCTCTGAGAAGTTTACTAGCTGCCTTGGATACACAGTAAATAGCGAGATATCCATTGAGGTCTAGTGACTCCTGCTGTTCTGGCATTCTTTCTACAGCTTCTGACACTTCCAGAAATAGATGTAAATTGTATATATGTGAGCGGGAGGCACCAATCATGGCATGAATGTGCCAGTGGTTCCATTTGCTTAGGACTGGTGGCATTCAAGGGATAAAGCTACAGATGACATTCTAAACCTCTAGAAAGGACATGTAAGGTAGAAAGAAAACATTGAAACTTTTGGTCAAACAATGGATGAAACCACTTGATTGGTTTCAGAATATTGCAATAATTTTCTTTAAATTTTAATGACTAAATTGCACCAGAATTACCTAGGGATGGGGTTGGAGGTTCTGTTAAGTGCAGATTTATGGGCCATTATTCCTATTTATTAAATCAGAAATAGAAACTCTGATGCACAGACTTTTTGAAAAACTCTAAATTATTCTGTCTTTCCTGAGTATAGATGTATGTCACCTTCATCCTAAAATTCTCCAATGTTTTCTTTGATCACAGACAGGCTAACTTTTTTGGCATGTCACTCAAAAGTTCATCCCAGCCAGTATTCCTCGTTAGTTCCTCACTATGCCTCTTCACTTTGATCCCTATATACAGTGAAACAACCTCCATTCTCTAACTTAATTCATTCCAGAAGGCTGTTTGAGAAGGGATTTGTTTGAAAAATCAAACCTTTTTCCTCCATTAGAAGTAATGTAAATGGAATTAATTCATTTCAGACCCTCAAATGATTCCTTGTTTTAACCTTTAATTTATACACACATGTCTAATATACTGTTTAATCTACAAGCACTTCTTTTCTTAAGTTTATGAACCAATCTCTACTAGCTGCAAATGAATCATTTTCAGCACTTATTCAGATCTGTTTCTTAGGAAGTTAGCATGTAGCATCTTATCTTTTCAAAGGTTGGTGGCCTCTGAAATGCTGTCACTTGCTAATTGCTTTTTGTTTATTCAACAAGTTTTTCTACCTCTTAAATAGCCTGTGATCATTGTTTCTGCTTTCTACCCTCATTAACAATTAGCAGGGCAGTGGCCACAGTTTGTACCCTGTGATTTACCTTAACAACATTCTATTTGCTCTTTACATATTTAAGTGTTGTAAGGAAATATGTTTCAATCAAAACTGAACATGAGATAAAGAGATGTGGCTTTTGTGATATTCTGTCACAAACACTTTTATTGTATCTCTGTAAAATACAATGTATGTTTGGATGTGTTTTCGTCCTAATGTTGCTACTTCCTTGGTGAAGAGAAAGAACAAAAAATGGAAAAAAAAAAAAACCAAAAAAACAGGCTCATAGCAGCTACTGTGTAGAAATTTCCTACTTCTAATTTGCTGAATGAAGAAAAAAAATCTTTTATTTGTGATATTTTCAGAGACATTTGTTCTAGTGTGGTGTATTCAAATAATAAAAATTTAAAAGAAACACCCTCAGTATCATTAGCACTCTTAATGGCCCCCTATATGTTTTAAAATTGTGTCAATCACCTATTTTTCTAGCAACAAAAGCAAAAACAAACAAAAAAACCTCACAAAAATATTCACAGCACAATTTTCTGAGATGTTAGCAAGGTAAATTTTAGTAGTAGACTGACTGCTGGCCCATGGTCTTCGTTTGTGGCCTGAGAGACACTTTTTGTCATGCTGATGCATCAGCATGTAAAGGTTGTGGGGTGGAGATCCTAAGTTAAAATGAAGACATTTAGTTTTTTTCTGTGAATAACTTGGTTGAGAATTGAATTGTTCCAGATGGAAGACATTTGAGAACGGAGATTTGACTGTATATTCTTCAGTCCTCCCCGTCCCTAGCCCAGGGCTTTTCCAACTATGAGTTGCCATTACTTTTAAAACCTAATGGGATAAACATAATATTTTTTGATCAACTGACATTTTCTCCATCTGAACTCACAACACCATTTTGTTTTTTCTTTTTAAAATACATTTTACCCATTATTTTAAAATTACATAGCTCAGTGGCATTATGTACAGTCACATTGTGCAATCATCTCCAGAAGTCTTTTCGTTTTGCAAAACAGAAACTCTATATCTGAAATAGAAACTTTTAGGGGTGAAATAGGTAGGTTTAGGGAATTTTTAAAATTAAGGGGGTCCATGGAAAAAGCACAGCTGCAGAGCTGCAAACGGTTACATTTCCATAAGACAGGGAAGTTGGGAGAGGCAGCAGTTACATTTCCATAAGATAAGGGAACAGGGAGTAGCAAAAGATACACATTTACAGAAAAAAGGGAAGGAGGAAGAGAGCCCAGAGGGAATAAGTGAACAATGAAAGAGGACATGTGAGGTTTTGACCTTTGAGCTCAGGAGTTACTATAGTGACCAAATCAAAGGGGAAAGGCACAAAAAACTGCAGCCTTCATAACCTGTGGAAAAAGGAACTCGGTGGGACTCCCCCTCCCCATGGGGGAATCTATGCTTGTTCTTCAATAAATTTTCACCTTTGCTCTACCATCTTCCATCTGTGCTATTCCATTTGTCTGACTCCGATGACTTCTGGGGAAGCCATCCTGCCCAGGGGAACACACATGTCCAAATTTCCGTATCATAATCATCTACACTAATAAAAGAGAAACATGCAAATTGATTGTATCTCTATTATGCTTACAAGCCACGCCCACAAGCCAATCAGGAGTGAGTATGTAAATTAACACAATCAAGATGGCTGCGGCCATGAAGCTGGAGTGAGCTGGAGGCTTGGGTTGCCCTAGTGATGGAGGAAGCCAGGCTTTCCACCTGCCCTGGATGGCCCTGGCCTCTGCTCAAGGCTACAAAGTTTCAATTATAGAAGATAAATAAATCCCAGATACCTGCTCCCAGCAGGCCCTGGCCTCCACTCAAGGAGGAGTTGGAAAAAAAAAAAGAAAAGAAAGAAAGAAAAGAAAATAAAGGAGGGCTGGGAGCTTGGGTTGCCAGGGATGTTATCAGGCCAGGATGGGAAGGCAGTTGTGAGTGAACAGCCTGGTGGGGTGTGGGGCCATTGGGGGTAAGCAGATCAGCAGGGGGGCCAGTTTGGGGTGAGCAGGCCAGCAGGGTGTGTTATAGTAATAAGGATAAAATATAAATATAAAATAAGAATTGAGTGTGACACATTAAAGAGTGAAATGAAGTGTAAACACTCTTAAAGTGATGTGCAATTTAAGAAATAGGTAAAGAAGTTTGAACCCCACATGTTAGACCAGATAGCAGGAGTCCTGGGCCCCCCTGATAAGACACACTGAATATGCTCACTTAAGCACATAGAAGGAGCAAGCCTTGAAGGAGATTAGAGCCGTTTGTTCTGCCCTCCACAGACAGTTGCTCTCTGCTCCCCTTCCTGAATCTGTCTAAGCTCTGCTGTGGACCGTGGGTCCAAACTGTGAGCCACAAGCCTAGGCCTCTACAAGATGCCAAGTTGCAGCTAAAATGTCCAACGTCCAGTGTGTGTGTCTGTCAGCACGGATCTTCAGGTGGCCTGCCGAGGTCTGGCTGGAAACCATCAGGACTCTGGTAAATAAACTGTGTGTGATTTGTGCATTGCATGTCTGTCTCCTGTGTAATTTATGCTTGACCAATATTTAATAAGTCCCTTGAGTCATCCATGTAAGTCCAACCTATTGGCAGAGAATAAATACTCTTGACCACCTGTGCTTATGTCCCTAGTGGAGAAATTGGGACAGGGTGATAGTTGGGGGCAAGCAGGCCAGTGAGGAGGGAAGGTACAGTCGAGCAGGCCAGCAGGGGGAGGAGGGGCAGTTGAGGGTAAGCAGGCTGGCATGGGGGGCAGTTGGGGGTGATCAGGCTGGTGCGGGGGGGGTGGGCATTTGGAGCCAGCAGGCCGGCAGGGGCAATCAGGAAGGCAGGCAGATAGGTGAGCAGCTAGAGCCGGCAGTCTCAGATTGTGAGAAGGATATCCGACTGCCAGTTTAGGCCCTATGCCTGTAAACCGGCAGTAGGACATCCTTTGAGGGGTCCCAGATTGGAACACCCACACCTGCTCCAGGTGCAAGTATTTCATGTACTGGGCCACTAGTTAAATAATAATTTCCCACACTCCTCCCCAGATTCTGGCAACCACCATTCTACTTTCTGTCTCTATGAGTCTGCCCATTTTAGGTACCTCATATAAGTTGAATCGTATATTACATGGCTTATTTCCCTGAGCATAATGTCCTCAAGCTTAATCCATGCTGTTGCATAGGTCAGAATTCCCTTTGTTTTTATATATAAAAATTTTTTATATAATTTTTTTCAATTGCAATTGATGTTCAATATTAAGTTTGTTTCAAGTATATAACTACTGATTAGCTATGTATATACCTTACAAAGTGTTCACCTCAATAAGTCTAGTACCCACCTGACACCATAAAAAGTTTTTACAATACACTGTGGTTTACATCCCCATGACTATTTTTGTAACTGGCAATTTGTACTTTTTAACCTCTTTCACCTTATTACCCATCCTCCTAACTCCATTCCTATCTAATGACGGTTAACTTGTTCTCTTTATCTATTAGTATGAGTTTGTTTCATTTATTTTTAGATTCCACATAGAAGCGAAATAATGTTTTTTTGTCTTTCTGTGTCTGACTTATTTCACTTAGCATAATCTTCTACCTAGGCCATCCATGTTGTCACAAATGATAAGGTTTCATTCTTTTTCATGGATGAGTAATATACAATTATACGCTATCTGTACCATATCTTTGTTCATTTGTCTATTGATGGACCTGTAGATTGCTTCCATATCTTGGGATATTAAAAATAATGCTGCAGCCGAGACCAGTTTGGTTCAGTGGATAGAGCAACGGCTTTCGGACTGAAAGTTCCCAGGTTCGATTCCGGTTGGGGGCATGTACCTTGCTTGCGGGCACATCTCCACAGTGGGGAGTGCAGGAGGCGGCTGATCAATGTCTCTCTCTCATCAATGTTTCTGACTTTCTATCTCTCTCCCTTCCTCTCTGTTAAAAAATCAATAAAATATATTAAAAAATATAACGCTGCAATAAACATAGGGGTGCATATATATTTTCAAATTAGTGTTTTAAATTTCTTCAAATAAATAATCACAAGTAAGACTGCTGGGTCATATGTTAGTTCTGTTTTTAATTTTTTTGAAGAAACTCCACACTGCTTTCCACAACAGTTGCAACAATCTGCATTCCCACAAATAGTGTAGGTTTCCTTTTCCTCTACATCCAAGCCAACATTTGTTTATTTATTGATTCTATCCATCTGACTGGTATACAGTGATATCTCTTTGTGGGCTAGAATTGTATTGCCCTATGACTAATAATGTTGAGCATCTTTTCATATATCTATTGGCCATCTGTATGTCCTCTTTGAAAACATGTCTGTTCAAGTCAAAGTTTTTAGTGTGATGTAGTCCCATTTGTTCATTATTTTTTTTTTAGTTTCCTTCTGCCCGAGGAGACATTTTTAAAATAAAACATTGGTAGGAGTGATGTCAAAGAATTACTGCCTGTGTTTTCTGGTTTGAAGTCTGACATTTAAGTTTTTAATCAATTTTGAGTTTATTTTTACATATGATGTAAGAATTTTTTGTGCATGTACCTGTCATTTTCCCATGGCCATTATTTAAAGAGACTTTCTGTACCCCATTGTATATTCTGACCTCTTTTTTCATAGATTAGTTGACCATATATAGGCATGGGTTCAGTTCTGGCTCTCTATTCCATTCCATTATTCTATATGTCCTTTTTTTAATGCTAGTACCATGTTGTTTTCATTGTTATAGCCTTATAGTATAATGTGATCTCAGGCATCTTTGATATTGCTTAGCCCAAAGGTTTGCACAGATAATATAATCAAGATATGTTGAATACATGGTTTCAAATCATCTTTTTGTCCATGTAGCTACCATCATAGCTTTGTTTGCTGTAAGATAAACTAAAATTGTCAGGTTGGATAGAAAGAAAATTATAGTGCTTTCTTTTATTCTTAGGAAGATATATGCCTTTACATGAAATAAAGATAAACTTACATATTCAGAGCCTCTAGATTCACAGAGCATCTTTTTGTTGAAGGGAATAAAAAGGGGCTTGCTAGAAGAAATTCATGGGGATTATTTAAATATAAAATATTTTCAAGTGAAAGCAAACCCATTCTGGAAATAGAGAAAATAGCATAAAAATGTTAAATGTGTAAAGGTTTTTGATTCCTGCATGTATGAAAGACTAATCATATTAGCTATTATATTGTAGTGGTAAACATTTGGGGCTTCCAAGTTCTGCATTCATTTATCTAGAGGATGAGACAAATGGTGCCTTCATGTCACTACCATTTGAACAGAAGGCCTTAGCTTCTAATATTCTATGCTAGAAGCTGGTTTAATCAGGTATAGCAGGTGAAAGAGCAAGTGGCCTTTGCAGGAATGAGGGGAGAACTAAATAAATCAAATGACTTGTCTTTTTTGTCAGACAAGACAATTTTATGCTGAGTTTAGGCTGTGTCTGTACACAAGTGTACAAATAATGTCAACCATGATTGTTAATTTACAGAAGAATTTCTATTACTCAGTTTCTCAACATTATAAATCTTATTACCACTCTTGCTCTCATATACTTTTGTCAGCATTTGCTGAGACATACATAGAAATATTTTGTTCTGGGAAAGGTCACCTCTTTCTGACTAATAGTATACTGGCATTGTAAAAATTATTTAGTGTCTACACAGTACCAAATCGACTGTCAGTTTCAGGCAAGGTAATTAAGTCAGCCTAATGCTTATAGTCAAAGAGTTAAAAGGAGGAGGTACTTTTTCAGAAACCTTTGTATATAATGTAATATGTATATGACTTAGGATATTTCATCTCTCCAGCTTCTTTTGAATCCAGCTTATCAGATTCTTTGTTATTTTGAAGTCTTTTTGTCGCCATTCTCTTCTGCTGCTGTAACTGGTGTCCAAATTCGACTGCCTGCTGCCACAAAAGCCTGAGGAGATGAGGGACTCTTGTCACAAAGCCCATTTCAACTTCTCAGTGCAGATAGAGGTTTTTATAAGGAGGTAGAGAGAAAGCAGCACAAAGAGATGAAGGAGAGGGAATTGAAAAGTTGTCTACATGCAGTCCAGCACAATCCATTCCTGTAAGCATCTTGAAATTGGTCAACTCATGGTCTAGTGTGTGTCATCCTGGCATTCGTCATCCTGGTACTGCACCATCCTGATTCTAAGGTTGAAAGTCAGCAAATCTCCTAAAACTGGGATGACTGAAGGTTGGAATCTGTATCTTTTGAAGTTAATTCCTAGGATTCTTATACAAACACTAGTGGCCCAGTGCACAAATTTGTGCACATCGAAAGGAAATTATGAGAAATATTTTAATATTGCTATTTGCCCTTTCTCTATAATAGAAATGTCAACCAAATTCACAATTGACAATGACAGATTGAAACACATGCATGCAATTGGTACCAGTAAAAGCTTTATATGTATCATGCATGCACAAGTCAACTTAGCCTTTGACCTATATAGAATAAAATTGCTTAATTACACCTACTTTTTGATTTACCTAAACTTTTTCCAGCCCACTGAAGTACCTCAACTTCTCTTTCAGGTAATTGTCAGCAACACAGCAATAAATATCAACATGAATATTATTATTATAGATCATGCAGGGAGAACAAAAGGTAAAATATTTAACTGCAGCAGTGTTTGACTATATTTTGTGCTGTGAGAAAACCTGAAATTATTTTCAAGGTCCATCATTTCTTACTTCTTTTCAGTCAGGTCAAGTTTCTAAGCTTTCTAAATCTTCATTTTCTGACTAATGAAAAGAAAATAGAATTCCACCAAATCTCCTATCTACCTACTCCAGGACTTCTGTGAGGATCAAATGAGATGAGGCATGGGAAAATGCCTCACAGATATTTGGTTAAAGTATAAAATGTTTGTATCTGCCTATAAAGCAAGTCGTGTTCTTGGGCTGAAGAAACTCCAAGGAGGCTAGTCACTAAGGAGAGGAAGATAGATTTTGCTATGTGACATTACCCGGCACCCACAGCCACTCTTTCCAGGCCAGGCCGGGCTATGGGCTATATTTTGTGCCATGGAGTCTTGGCAGCGTTGGCTATGATTTGGTGGGATGTTGTTCTGGGGTGATGGGGCCTGTATCCCATTTAGGGGAAGCCTAGTGTTGCTTTGTCAGCACCATGTCCATGGTGCCATTTCTCTGTAACTGGCCAGTGCATATCACGGTTGCTTCTGCATTGAGCATCTGCCCCTTGGTGATCAGTGTGTGTCATAGTAATCAGTCAGATGGTTGGACGCTGAGCATATTAGTCTTTTATATATAAAGATTCTGTTTATCTACAAGCTACATATTAGAGTCAGCATTTACAGAAATAATATTAAAAGAATGGTGGGATGGGTTATAATCCCCCATTATCAATTTTTCTGCCATTTTCACAGAAGTTATGAGGTTGTTGCCACAATATTTCAGAAAGCTAGAAAAATGTAGCATCTAGTCTAGTTTATAGCTGAAAAATAAAATTTTACAATTAACTGAACTAGAGTCTAATATTTACAATTATGTGTTATAGATTATATGGAAACACAATTTCCCTCCTAAAATCACCTTCATTTTAATTAAATAGCAAAATTAAAACCAATTCATTTATGTATTAAGTCCAATTTTAATTTGACCTGATTATTTACATAAACACAACAGTCACAGTAATTGATCATATAGGCTTTCTTAAATCTGCCTTGGTAGAAGTTCACAAGAAATGTTCTGATTGAACTTTAGCCCCTCAAGACAAAGAAGCCAAAGGACACAGCTACCATAAGGCTTTGCCTGCAATACCTGTAAGTTTTGGTATATTCCTTAAGTTCTTGAGCTCTCCAAAATATCTTGAGGTTCCTTTCTTTCACATTCCAGGAAAGAATTCTTCATCCCTTACCTGGAAAGGCTGCCATGAACCATGTAAATAAACAAGGTAGAAGGCCATTTTTCCATGGGGCTTTATCAGCTTCAAAGTCAGTTTTTATTACTTAAATCTTTTTGCTGATATCCAGAGGAGTCTAGGCATATGTTTCTCAAACATGACTTTCCAATCAAACTCTTAGTTAATAAAACCAAAATTGGTAACTGGATTAATGTGTCATATTATGAAGAAATCAGATTTCTATTGGATTTATGTCAAAAAACACATTGCTATGAAACATATTGCTATTTAAAATCTAGACGGACCAAGTAGGGAGAAAAATATAAATGCTTTACTATTTCTTATCAAGGTACAATTTGCCAAATTGCTCTAATAAAACAAACAATATTTATTACATCTGGAAGAAAAAAGATTTAACAAACAACAATATTTTGTCCTGGTCGGTGTGGCTCAGTTGGTTGAGCGTCATCCCATGCACTGACAGGCTGTTGGTTCCATTCTAGATCAGGGCACATGCCCAGGTTGCAGGTTTGGTCCCCAGTCAGGGTGCATATTGGAGAAGAAATATCTGGCTTGGGAAATATCTGGCATGGGCTTCCATTTAATAGTACCATTTTTATCCTTCATGTTGAGGGGGGACAGTGGCCCCTGCTGCTCCTGAAGTCTCCCTAGGGTTTGAGGGTTGAATTAATATTACTATTGTTCTAGGACTTCTCCAGGACTCAAGGAGGAGGATATAGAGTATTCAAATGACTTTTTTTTCTCACATTGGTTTATTTTTATTTATTTATTTTTTTAGTTTTACTGTCTTTGAGAGTAATTTAGATATTTCTGAATAGAATTCTTATGATATAACAACATGAAAGTTTATACACACCAGCCAGCTAAATTGCAACCTAAGGGACTCTCTGAAGGAAATAAAAGCCTCTCATTTCAAAACAAAAATAAAAACATCTAAAAAGACAAAGTTCAAACAAACAAGTACTCTCAAACTAAGTCCTAGCAATAATATTCCATGCTAAAAATACAACTATTACTATGCTTCACAAAACATAAGCAACAAGAAAAGCAAATATCCCAAAATCCAAATACCCAAACCAAAGAAACACTCTAACCAAATCAACCCTACACCAGGGAACCACGATTTTTAGTCACTGAGCCATGCCTTGCAGTGCCTTGCAGTGCCTATTGATTCCTAAGGAATCCCAAAGGGTTCATTCAAAAAGCCCAAATGGCAGGGCAGGGATCCTGGTTGTGCACACCAGAGATTTACCCAGTTTGGTAATCTGTCAAGTCCCAAAGACCCTAGCTGGTCTCTGAGTAAAATCACTCAGAAGTTGCTATGGGCTCTCAAGTTATCTCATAAGGAACCCCCTTCAAAAGTCCACGGACCACAGAAGGGTGGGAATAGGGCTCTTGCTCCTGTCTAGATGTAAATATTGTAACTGGAACCAAAGTTCAACTACCACCAGGAAAGCCAAACTCATGATACAGATGCTGGTGAAAAAGGAGCATATAACTATACTATCAAAAAGAACGACAACCATCTACAACTTCTCTCTATATAAAAGGCTAATATGCAAAGTGTCTCCTTGGGAGTTTGACTAGGAGAATGGAAATTCGATCGCTCACTATGACATGTGCTGACCACCATGCAAATTATATTAGAGTGGAAATTTGCACTAAAGTTAATCAAAATTTTAACAAACAAGTATTTGTTTTAATGTTTAATACTTTATTATATCATTGTATCCTCATATAATTTGCTAATGTTACACATTTATGTACTTACTAGAGACCCGGTGCATGAAATTCATGCACAAGTAGGGTCTCTAAGCCTGGCTGGCAATCAGGGCCGATTGAGGCCTTCTGGGCCTCCCTTCATTCCGCGCCACCCCATGGTATTCAGCGCACATCATAGCAAGCTATCAAACTCCCTGTCCCCTGACCAAACTCCTGAGGGGACAATTTTCATAGTAGGCTAGAGAGACTAGAGTCCTGGTACACAAAATTTGTGCACAAGTAGGATCCCTAGGCTTGGCTGGTGATCAGAACTGATCGGGGCCTTCTGGCTGCTGGTTGAGGCCTTCCTTCCCTGGCTGCTAGCTGCTGGCTGGAGCATCCCTTTGTTCTGTGGCAACTGTTTACCACAGTGAGTTAAGAATTCACATTAGGAATGTATGTGTGCCACCATATGTAAAGTTTAATGGCTTAAATTAATTACTTACTTTCCTTACTAATAAAGCACAAACATCTCTGGGTCAAAGAATCAGTTGCAGAATATATTTCTCCTGTTAATAGCCTCCAGTCCAACTTCTCCAATTTCAAATTAAGTGTCCTCCATGCTGAACAAATACTTGTCAAATGGGTGAATAAAAAAATTAATACTTTAATGAGGTTTCTGATAAAATACATAGTCAAGTTTTCTGAAAAATAGTGTTTTAAGACTTCTTACCTAGAGTTAGTTTTCTTGTAATTTTTAATCAATTATATTTTTAGTAGGATGGGGATAAAAATATTCAAAAGTCCCTTCTGAAATTAAAGATAGTCTAAAAACACAATCTGAAATAATCTTACGATAAATATATATATTTTAAAAAAGAAAAATACTCTTAATTTATCGATGCTGAGGTCTGGTGATTCTCCTCCAACTCTGACAACTCCTCCTCTCTTCTATGCCTCCTCTTCATTTCACCTCTTTCATATAAGGGATAATATTCATTGTTTCTCCTTTAGTGAGCTCATCTACTCTTACAATGTACCATAGAGTTATTTAAGTTTATAATACCCACATACCCACACATATTCAAACTATATCACCAGTTCTGACCCTTTTTCTATGTCTGGGTCTGCATTTTTACTTGCACAATAACTCAAATATGTCTAAAACCAAGTTCCAAACAGAATTCCAAAACAGTTCCATTATGTCCTATAGAATTTATTATTTCTTTCAATGATTTAATTTTCTCAGTCTCTCAAGCTTAAAACCACATTATTACCTTTATCTTCTCGATCCGTTTTACCATTCACCTGCAATTCGTCATTAAATCCCACTGGTTTGACTTCCCTAATCTCTTGAATTGGTCTCTTCCGTTCCATTCTCATGATCCCTTCTCTCATTATCTCTCAGTGGAACTATCAAAATTGCCTCTTAATTGGTCTTCAGAGTTTCTCTACTCTAATTTTTTCTCTTGGTACAAATTAATCTTCCTAATGCACAACTCTAAATACATTACCTTTATAGTCACAAAACCCAGTAGCTCCCCATTAGAGGATTAAATATAAACTATTTTGTTTGTCATTGATGACCTTTGAATCTCCTATAACATACACAGTTTCCAGCCAAAGCAAATTACTTCCCATTTTCCAAGTAAACTCCAATTTTCTGCTTTTGTTTCTTTAACTATGTAAGATTCTCTTCATCTAAAATGTTTCCTTTCCACAGAACTCTTATCATCCTTGTCCATAAAAATACCCTCATCCCTCAAGACAAGTGCCACAGCTTTCCAGAAGACTTCCTTATTCATGCTTTCATCATATTGCAGTCTATTTTCTGAATATCAATAACATTTTGTTCTCAAAGAACAATTATCACACGCGAATATTGTATATTTATTGGCTCTCCCCTTCAGAAAAGAAGCCATGTTTAAATCTATTCACATTCTTTTATTCTGCACTAACTAAACATGGCACAGTGTTTTGTATAATGTAAAGCTTCATTAATATATGTTCCATTAACTTTAAGGGCTCTTTGCAGTAATTCTGAAAAATCAGCTATACCTCTTCTATGTTGATAAGATACTGTGCTGACATCAGCTACGCGGCACCTCAAGGTTACTGGCTCAGGAAAGACATTAGCGTCACCGGGTATGGCAAGTTGATCATGAAAACGTAAAAGATGGAAACCTTGTTTTCTGCTTTCTTTATGCACATCACATAGAAGCTAATAGAATGCTGATCATGCTTTGACTAATACATTCTTCCTCAATGAATGATTTATATAAACCATAATATTTGTATCCAAAATCCCTCAGTAATAATAAAGGATTCATTATTTTGAAATCTGCCAAAGTCTTCAAATACCACATTTGTTTTTCAACCCTCTAAGGGGAAACCATGAAAGTCATAACAAAACAAACTAATTTCAGCAACTAAATTCTTATAAATAACTTGTTGGCAGTTAGTTCACAGGAGCCCACATTGCTGACATTTCTGTCTACTAGCTCTTTGTCTTGGGCTCTTCTGCTGCACACAATGTGTTCTGACTACTGTGTTTCATAAAGCAAATAAGTAATCTAGACACTTTAGGTTGTCAAAAGCAGAAGTTCATACTAAAAGCATTTTTAAATAATAGTGTTAAAGTAATACCTCACATTACAGATTCCTTGGATTCAAGTCACAGTGATTCACTAAATAACTTAAACTACAAAAAGCTCTTGTTTCTTCTCAAACAGTACAAGATGGCTGAACTACATGATAATTAAGGACTCTTCCTGCTTTCTTTTGCTTATGGAGAGATAGACAATGATCTTGTAAATTAGAAACATAATTTCAGGTAAGTGCTGTGTAGAAAATAGAGCTAAAAGTGACCAAGAGTGAGGAAGCGGCATTTAAGCTGAAACTAGGTGTATGACAATGAGGGAAAAAATGTGATAGGCAGAGAGAACAGAAAATGTAAAAACCTCAAGGCAGGAGAAAGGCCGCTATGAGTCAGTAGGGGTAGTGATAAGAAATGATAATGGGGAGGTGGGCCTATGGAGGAGTTTGGGCGTACTACTAGTAAGTCTATTGATAAAGGGAAGTCATTGATGGGTTTCATGCTAAAAAGTGAAATGATCTGATTTATATTT
This sequence comes from Lasiurus cinereus, assembly GCA_011751065.1. Taxonomy (NCBI): domain Eukaryota; kingdom Metazoa; phylum Chordata; class Mammalia; order Chiroptera; family Vespertilionidae; genus Lasiurus; species Lasiurus cinereus. The sequence continues at coordinate 33,793,016 of JAAGEH010002531.1, forward strand.
TAAGAGAACTACCGATGGTGCAACTTGGGGAATAGACTATAGGGAAGCAGAGGCAGGAAAGGCAGAAGGACTGGGATTGTGATACAGACTAGGGTCTGCTTCAGCTGTGCGGCAAAGGTGAGACACATTCTATTTACGAATCTATTTAGAGGAAAGACAAAAACAAGACTTGCTAAAGGATCAGAGTTTGGCATGAGGAAAAAAAAAAAGAGGGCTAAAAATGCCTAGTTATTGATCCAATCAAATACATGGTTTAATCTATAGATTTAGCTTAATATATGGGCTTGGCTGTTGGTAATTTGCTACAATTCAGTTGTACATGTGGCTGGATTTCAGAGGAAATGTCAAAGTTGCAAATGGACATTTGGGAGACCTCAGCTTATAGATGGTACTTAAAACCATGAGACTGGATAAAAATCTTGAATGCTCTCACATTCACCTCTTTATTATCTAGCTGCAGAAAATTGGATCAGGTACATTGAGTAGTTCTTATTAAATTACTTGCCAGGGTATTTTGAAGTTCTTTGTGCTGATTTAATGAAGTGACACAGATGGGAAGAGGAGCTATGAAATGGGCCACTGAAAATACATAGTTTTAGTTGTAGCTTAATTTAAACCTTCACTATTGCACTTTTTAACCAGGCAGTGTTTTCCAGGCATATCACCTAATGCGGTTCTTTATCATACTGAAAAGGAAGACACAAGTTTTATCATCTTCATTTACTTTGATTGTGTTCCATTACCATTTAGTTTTTGATTTATCCAAAGCCAATTGATTTTCAATTAAAAACAAAGTTTTCTTTATTTTTAAATCTACTTAATTAATTGTTTTAATTCTGAGCCTGTTTCAGAAATAAGCTTGGTTTAAAGTTTATTTTTAACTGGAAAACACACACACAAACACACACACACACACACACACACACACACACACACAGGCATCCCAAATGGCAGAAACTAGAAATATAAACTTTATTGTGAACAATAAATTCTTTCTCCTTCGTAATGGGATCTCCTGTTTCACCCTTATTTCCCCCTTTTATTAGGATTTTAAGATCAACACTAAAGTCTGCTTTACATAAATGGTATGAAAGACAAAAAGCTTATTTCTTTAATAGAAGAAGTCCTTATTAATCAATAAGTAAATAAATAGTAATACGTATCTCAAAAAAGAAAGGGGGGAGCAAAGAATAGAATCAGAAAGTCCACATCATAAAAGATAACATAGCTTTAATTTACATATGCAGTAATCCAATTCTTTTCAAATGTTTCTTATTTTAGAATAATAAATTCTAATTTTGAGAAATCTGCCCCATAATTCTGTACATCACTGGTCCTTCATTTTGCTTTCTTTGGCTACCTAAATTACCTTTCTGATTCTGCTTCTCTCTCTCTCTCTCTGTTAATCCTCACTCAAGGATATTTTTCTATTGATTTTCTTTTTAGAGAGAGTGGAAGGGAGAAGGAGAAACAGAGAAAAACATCTATGTGAGGGAGATGCATTGATTGTTTATTTCCCACATGTATCCCATGTGGGAAATCATGCCTGCAACTAATTCCTTCACTGGAATCAAACCTGGGACTCTTCAGTCTGCAGGCTGATGCTCTATCCACTGAGTCAAATTGACCAGGGCCTGCTTTATTCTCTTAATTGACCTCTGATTTAAATCCTTATCATAAAAATCCCTTAATATCTAAGCAGAAGGAAAGTGAAAAAATGAGGGAAAGAAATTTTGCCTGTCCTAATTATCAGCCATCAATTCTGAGCTCTCTTCTCCTCTTGACCTTTTTTTGATACATTTTCTACTTAAATCTTCTTTTCCATAACTCTTATTTTCCCAGTTTCTAATTGATTTATTTTTTTAATTGTTTTCCTGTATTTAATCTTAGGGTCCCTTCAGCATCTCTCTACATATTAAAAATGTCTAAGCTTTTCTTGGAATTACTTAAAGGTAATACTCAAGATTACCATTGGACATTAGTTCATGTGAAAGCATCCCTTCAAAGAAGCCTTTTTGAGACTTCACACTAAGGGAAGATCCCTAAAAATGGCATTTTAGAAATGAAAACTTGAAAACTGGGAGTTGAATCTATATAGATGTTGATCCTAACAGGTAAGAGGAAAATTATTCTAGACTAAAAACATCTCTTTGAAAAATCCCTTAAATTGCTTTTAAATATCTGGGAGATAATCATTGGAAACTCAGGCACTAAAAACTAAATTATTTTTCCTCCAAAAGAAAAGCTGAATCAGAGGGAGCCTGGCTATCAGACTGAAGTTTGAAGAGGAAGCTGAGGCTGATTCTTGATAGAGGGCAAGAATTTAATAAAGCACTTCTTTCTCCTTTTCACAAAGGCACTCACTTAAACATTTTGTTTAAATTTTCTTTTTGAGTTAAATTCTCCTCTGATGCACCTCTACTCTTAACTATTATATTATCAGATCCAGCTTTGGCTATTTCCAACTTTTGTACCTCTATGGTGACTAATACATGTTGTCATTGTCTTACCAACAGGATTCAATGGTCTAGAAGAGACAGAGAGTCAGTGGACAGAGATCCATGGTAATGGCAAAAGGCTTTACTAATAGCTGCTGCAGTATCAGGTCAAGGATGGCTCTCCTGTGAACAGTAGCAGGAATATGTTGAACCACAGGCTGTTATGCTTCTGCACCAGAGTAACCAACATCTAACACAGCCCATCCACTCTTATTTGGCACCTCACTTACTGGCAGTGGTGCAGCTCTGACTGGAGTCATAGTCCTGAATTTGCAGTAAAGGCAGCCGGACACCACTGTCCTTATGTGGGTACTGCACCTTAGAAACAGAAGCCATTTTCCCATCAACCCAGCATTTACCTAACTGACAACTCCAGGCACTGGCAGCTAGTTTTCAAATCTTGAAGATGCTTTCTAAAGTGAGACAGACTGGCTTTAAATGACCTACCCATCCAGGTCTCTTCTTCAGAAACTCAGAACACAAACTCAGTGCTGAATTGGGTTCCCTGCTTAACAACAAGTTTTTTTCCATTAAACTCTAAAATTTTGTGCCTTAGTCTTTTTTTTTTTCCCCTTTCAGGGTCATAAAGAAATTAGTGAAAGAATTAGAAGGAAAATTACTGGTAAAAGAAAAATAGATGGTGAAATATGGTTTTAAGAGGCATATCTTGATATAAGAAACTTAAAAGCAGCACAAGTGCTTTCTTTTAGTTTGAAAAGAAATTATTTTTAATGGAACTGTATTAAATTAAATCTCTGCCAACCCACTCTTAGATAATAAACCATCAGAAAAACAACTTCACAAAAAGAAATGTTTTTGAAGTATGTGGGCTGAGGAGTCTTGGGTAAAATACAAAATGTATTCACTTGATGCAAAATAGAAATAACCATTAACTTGAGACTTTTTTTTCAAAGCAAAGGCTAATTCTTCCATCAAAGTTCATTCTAAGAAGCAAACTAGGACTTTTTTTTAAATACTTAAGAAATTAGAGACAAATATGATTTCAATCAAGGGAAGAAAATTTTTTATTATGACTGCGTGGCTATCATGCACTTCTGTACCAAAAACTTTATATTCTTAAAATGATACTCATTTTAACTTTGCCCCAGGTTCACACTACACTCCCCCACATAACACAGACAACTCACATACTCAAAATGTAACACACCACTTGGAAATTGAGTCTAAAACTCTGAATTTTCATAAAATCAATAGTGGTAAGTAAAAGATTGGATCTTTCAATCCGTAAAATCTATAGGATCTGATATGGTGTCCCAGCTCTTAAAGCTTTGACAGTTATTCCTTTTTGCCCACCCATGCTATTTCAGTTACAATGGCTTTATCTCACAATTTTTGTGGGTCAGGATTTCAGAAGAAGCTGAACTGTGCAGTTTTGTGTTACAGTATCTCATGAGGTTTCAGTCAGATGGCTGTGGCTTGGTCATCTCCCAGGTTTCTTGAATCACATGTCATGCATCTGATCTGGACAAACTCAAACAGCTGGGCTCCTTGGGCATCTTTCTTCATCTCTATATATTCTGTCCACAGTTCTCTTCAACATGGAGGCTTCAGGGTAGCAGGTTTCTTATTATTCATTGAATACTCCCCAGGTGTGTGTTCCGAGAAAGAGAGAGCCATACAGAATAGAATCTACATCAGCTTTTACGACCTTGACTTATCCTACCTTTATTGATAGGGTCATTTAAATAGTTCTGCTCAGGTTCAAGGAGAAAAGAACATTGATGCCACTACTTGATAGAGGAAGGTTAACGTTATTATTGTAAGAATGTGGCATGAAGTCTCAGTGAGTATGTAACACTAACAAAAGTCTGGCTGAGACCCACACTTAGATTTTTCCTATACAATAAAATGTAGAACAGTAATAAGATTTAAAAACTAGCCCCACATGACAGATTTCCATATTTAATTGTATCCATATCATTTATACATTGAGTTCTTGTGTTCCTTTATTTTTATTTTTTTGGTTCAATAGATACTGGATATCTCACTGTAATAAGCAGTATATAAGGTGTAAGGATGAAGATTTAGACACAAAGACATAAATGCTTGTCCGCACTACACACATTGTATATGTACACAATCAGAATTGTGTTTTTTAATAGTTTGTGAGGCAAATTTTCAAAATGAGTAGCGTATTTAAATTTTAAAATAGGAACTCACAAAAAGTTAAGTATTATATGGCTCTAATGAGAAAGAAAACTGTATTTCCCAATTTTTAGTTCAAAGAAGGGTAATAGAAAATAGAAAGACCCATTTTCTTTGTGATTCAGACATTTTGAGATAATCCAAAAAGGAATTTCAAAGAGAAAAAAAGAGAGATTTTTTTTAGAACTGACAGCAGTATTATAAAAGACACTTAGCTCAGTTCTGTAAAGGAACATATTAAAAACAAAGTAGTTATTTGATTGTGTGAATGTAAACCTAATCTAAGCACTTTTGTTTATAACCCGTAGGTTTTGTGTAAGTTTGCCATTATTCTAGAACATGTTTTGAAGCTCAAAACAACATCTAAGACTATGCCAGAAGATGGTATTTGTTGCATAACAAATTGCATGACAACTTAACACCTCAATTAATTATTATTAGAAATAAATTTTTAAAAATCTGAGTCCAAAGACATCTCTTAAGTTTGACAGTCTGGTGTATAATTGGCACAAAACAAAGCCATAAAGTCTCAGTGTTTTTAATGGGACTTGAAAAATTATCCAGTTTCCAAACTTTTCCCATGTTTTTATTCGTTCTACAGAGTATCTCACCAAAGTGTCATTTCTGCTTCTCCATAGATCCAGCAATGTGATGTTTATTTCATTTTTGGTGTCTTTGAAAATACAGTCAATTCTCATTATTCATGGCTTCTGTACGTTAATATTTGCCTACTCACAATGGTTTGTTTGTAACCCCCAAAGTCAATACTTGTAGCATTTTCACAGTCTTTCATGATATGCACAAAGTGGCAATTTTTTTAAACAGGACATGCACATTCCCGGCTGAGAAACAAGGTGACACTCTGCTTTCTTGTTTTAAATCCCATATTGTAAACAAGTGTCCATTTGGGGGAATCTATTTACTGCCATGTTTTCTGCATATTTGTTGGTGATTTTGCTTAAAATAGCACTAAGCTTAATCCTAAAGTGCTACCTAGTGTTCCTGAGCACAGGAAAGCTGTTTTACAGGAGAAAACACATGTATTATGTCATCTTTGTTTAGGAATGAGTTACAGTGCTGTTGGCCATGACTTCAGTGTTAATGAGTCAATAATATATAGGGTGTTCCAAAAAATGTATATACACTTTAACAGCTAATTCTAATACCTTTTGAAAATGAAATGTATCGTAATAAACTATGCCTTTATAATTACTCCAAGTGTGCATACATTTTTGGCAACACTCTGCATATTAAATAAGATATCTTGTAAAAGAAACACATAACACAAAGGCTATGTATTGATTGGTTGATAAAGTTGTTAACAGGGGTTTGTAAAAACCTAACTCTAGCCAAAACCAGTTTGGCTCAGTGGATAGAGCATCAGCCTGTGTGGTCTGAAAGGTCCTAGGTTTGATTCTGGTCAAGGGCATGTACCTTGGTTGTCGGCACATCCCCAGTAGGGGGCATACAGGAAGCAGCTGATCGATGTTTCTAACTTCCTCTTCCTTCCTCTCTGTAAAAAATCAATAAAGTATATTAAAAAAAAAAAAACTAACCCTATATTTCTCATAGGAGCAAAGATTCAATATTCTGTTTTTGTGGCAACATTAAAATAAGTACTATGAATAATAAGAATTGACTGAACAAACAAGCTTTCTACAAACACCCAGAATGAGTTTTGATTTTTCCTTTCCTTTTTGTATCTTGTAGTTTCAAATCACAATTTTGAACTTTTGATTCTTTCTCATTGTAGAAAGAATGTATTTTATGGTGTCACTTCTAATGTGGTATGAGAAAAAAATTAAGTAATTACTAATCATATTATGTTATTATACATAGCAACCAGTCTTCCATTGTGTTATTTCTCTGTCAAGAATTTTTTCATAAATAACCATAAATTATAACCCACCAGAACCACTTTATAGTCTACCCTCACAGAAATGACAGAGAGATGGCAAAACCACATCCATGCTGGCTGGAGAATGAGCAGCAATATGATATATAAATGTGTCAGCAACAAAACTTTTCAATTATCCTTGAAATTCATGATCCCTTATGTTTCACTAGCCTTAGAATTCAATGGTGGTCCTTCACAAATACTGTTGGCAACTACCTACTCTTCCAAATGTGTGAGCAGGACTTGTCAGGGAATGAAAAGTTTGTTATATGTTAGGTGTTGATGGTAGAGAGGCTGGAGAGTTGTATCAAGGAGAGAATTAAAACTCTTGAATTATTCTTCATTTAGATTAATTTTCTATTTTCCTCCTTGCCATGAGGCTGTGGAATGATCAGGACAGAAGCCAAGATATAGTGGAGATACTTAGCACATGTTAAATTTTCACACTCTCCTCAGCCTTTCTCAGCCTCCTTGTAGTTAAGCACGGCCATGTAATTAGTTCTGGCCAATGACATACTCTTCTGTTAATTGTCCTACGTGAGTGGCCAAACATTCATAGGATGAGGAAAAATAATTTTTCTCTGCTTATTAAAAGGAAGAAGACAGCTGTCTCCCTCCCCTTTTATAAATAAAATCTCTCCAGGAGCCTTACAACCCCTACAAGTCTCAGCTTTTATGATCTGCCTACCTAGAGAGATCTTCAAATTCTAGAGCTTTGTCCAATTCTGACATGTAAATCCTGACTGAGGTAGCCCCCTAGTCTCCAGATACCTTGGGGCTTAACCTTGGGACTTAATGAAGGCCCTATCCAGTGAGTCTTAGAAAATGAGAGAAGTTTCATTGTCCTTTTAAATCAGAGAAATTAACTAGGCAAATGACCACAGAACTAATTTTCAAGGTATGTGAAGATAGTTTTATATTCTAATAGAAATGAAAACACTCTCTAACTTCGTAGTATCAAGTTTCTGTGACCCATGAGGCTAAAGCAGGAGCATTGAGAAATCCAGGAAATTTTCATTTCTCCACACTTACTATGGTCTAGCCTCACCTGAACAATAAAAGAGTTAGGAGTCAGAAGTATTTGGCCAAAGAATCATATACTTAAATAAAAATGGAATAGATGAACTGAAAAAGTAGACTATATGTTCTTGAGGACTAAGAGAGTAAGACCAAGGATTTGACATTGTATTCATTCAAAAAGGTTACAATGACTTTGGAGGTCTTGTTATCCAAAGTTATTTATATATAAACCTAAGTTTTCTAACACATGTTCAATATTCGAATGTGAAGAATGCTCAAAACAATAGTAAGTCTGTAGTGAGGAAAATAACTTCTCTGGAATAAATTTCAAAAAGCCATAGTCTCTAGGAGACGCTGGGGACTGATTCTTTGAAGTCAGACACAATCTTAGTACAGTAACTTAAAGTAACTTACCTACATAAACCTGGCCAGACTGTGTCTTAGGGGGACACACATCTTCCCAGGCTTGGCTTCTGCAATCACCTTCATGATACTTTTCTCAAGTGATGACCTCTAGGAGTTATCCTTCAAACTGATTGTAAATTGGACTTGATATCTAAAAGACTAAGAGGAACTTCAAATTTTTCTCTTGAAAGGCTAAAGTAAAGCTTTAAAACTGATGTTATGTTATTACTTTATTAAGTGAAATTAAATGGGGATCAATATCAACTATAAAATCTTTATAAATGTAAATTCTAATCCAGATTTTAAAGGGGACCTGAGGGTCTCTCAAGGAACCATAGTTGTATGAAGGTAAATCTTTTGTGTATTATGTGCCAAAGGTTCCTCCTTCTGTAAAAAAAAAAAAAATGCCTAGCTGAACACAAAATAAAACATGAACTTTACCCATGGCTTTAGTCTTCTCTTTTTCTTTTTAAAATATATTTTTATTGATTTCAGAGAGGAAGGGAAAGGAATAGAGAGATAGAAACATCAATGATGAGAGAGAATCATTAATTGGCTACATCCTGCATGCCCCCTACTGGAGAGGGGTGGGAAATCAAGCCCACAATCCGGGCATGTGCCATTGGCTGGAATGGAAACTGGGACCCTTTAGTCCACAGGCCCACACTCTATTCACTGAGCCAAGGGCAGTCTTTTCTTCTTGAATTGGACTCATCAACACACGGTCACAGGCAGACGCCTTTAAAGTACTAATATTCTTTCTTGAAATTGGATTTGCTGATGACAATGATAAAAATGTTTCTCTCCCATAAAATCTATACCCTCGAAAATTGAGGTAAATAAATAGGAACTGTATTACTTATATCAATTGTCCATATCATCATGGCATTTAGCATATTTGCTTTTTCCTCACCAGTAATTTAGTTTGACATCTGGGAATGACAATCTGAAGCACACCATATAAAATTTTCCAGCTCTTAGTAGTGTATAATTAAAGTATTGTAGGCATTGTGAATTTAATTAATGTGTAACAATATGCTTGTGGATGAAAATCACATACTAATTTCTATATTGGAAACTGAAAAGTAAGCCCTGGTCTTTTGATAGAGCCTCTTTCAATGGCTTAACAATTTTTATCATAATTATGTTATCAGGATAGACTTGGCTCAAAATAACAGTATTTACTTTAGCCTTGATAAAAATCCAAATACTAAGTGAAAACTGAATAGGAGGCAAACGTAAATAGAAGACAAAAACAGAAATGAATGAGAATTGAAAGGTGTAGAGGCAAAAAATGAGAAATTATCTATAAGAAAAATATTTATTTTGATGGGGTGAGGGGAGATGAGTGATGCTATAGCATCCCTTTGCCTCCTTCCCCACCTACTTAATATAGCAATTGAGAACTTCCGGGGCATGAGCTAGACCTGAATTTAAATGTCATATGTTATTTATAAGTACATGTCCTTGGACACACTTGGATACTCGCTAAACCACAAATTTTTTAAATATGAAAAAGCATGTTTTTTTTTTCTCTCACTCCTTAACACCTAATTTAACAAGAAATCCTATTGGCTCTACCTTCAAAATATATCCATGTTTCTCCAAGTCTCCCTTGTCTGAATACTGCAAAATGCTTCTCGTTTGCCTCTTGCTTCCAATCCTACTCCCTTTTGTCTGTGCTCAATGCAGAAGCCACAGTGAACCTTTAAAAAGTTAGCTGTGACAGATTGTGGCATAATTCTCCTCTAAACTTCCAGTGACTCCCCCTTCTCATTCCCAGTAATTCTGAGCCAAGCTCCTTAAAAGGGCCTACAAGGCTCTCCTTGCTCCAACCCAGTGATTTCTCTCAACGAGGCTCTCTCACTGCTATGTCCCAGCCACTCTGATTTTTTTTGCTATTTCTTGAACCCAATAGGCAAACTCTTGCCTGAGGAACACAATTCCTCCAGATAGCTCAAGTTTTTACTTAAATACCAACCTCTCAATAAGGCCTAATTGACTATCCTACTTAAAATTACAACTTACTTATCCCTCTTTCCCAGTTATATTTTTTTCTCAGAGCACTCCAACTTCAAAGATACTATATAATATGTCTATTATTCTCCCTTTTAAATTATCTGTCTATATCCCTGTAGGATGTAAACTTAACAAAGGCAGTGATTTTGCTGTTTTGTTCACTAATGAATATTAAGTTCCTGGAACAGTGCAATAGACCTAATGGTGCTCAATAAATATTTGTTAACTGAATAGGTGCCTCTGCTATAATGCTGTTTTAAGATTATATTCAACTAGAGGCCTGGTACATGAATTCATGCATGGGTGGGGTTCCTCGGCCTGGCTGGCAATCGGGGCCCTTCGGGCCATCTCACCCAGTCCCGATTGGGGCCGGCTGGCCAGCCAGGGGAAGGGACTGCAGGAGGATGGCTGTGGGAGCGCAATGACTATCAGGGGGCAGCTCCTGCATTGAGCATCTTTCCCCTGGGTGGTCAGCACACGTCATAGCTACCAGCTGTAACAGTAACTTGGGCTTTTATATATATAGATTGTTTAATAATGCCACTATATATTCTTGCTTAGATATTCCTAAACTTTCTGATTTATAAAATATTATCAGTCCTTCCCATATTCTCAAGTAAAAGAAACACAACAAGACACTATATAATTGTTTTAAAAGTGTTACAAATGAGATATATTTTTAGCTTTATTAATATGCTTTCTTGCTTTGAGACCTGGGGCCCTCAGTCTCCAACACAAAAATAGTTTCATTAGATGCACTTTAAGTAATGTTTTGCAGTACCTACTGTTAACTGAACATCCTGAAGAGATTAACACACATCAGGAAAAAGAGCCAGTTTTAAGATCAAGTGGGTGAAGGAGGATCAGCAATAACACTAAGGTGACAAAACATACTGAGATCTAAATAATGTTTCCACCTCAGTTAATAGATTAACAGCATAGTTAACTGCATTATATCTAGGAAAATAAAGAAATACTAATACCTCCTTGCACTGTGGGAAAACATACATTATAAATAATGCTGACAGCCCCCAAATTCAGCATTTTTTCCTCAGTAAACATTAGTTGATTTTGAATATTAAAACCAGATACACTGCACTTTAGAGTGTAATATTACAATTTTCCCATTTTTTAAATTTTATCTTCTCTGACTATAATAAAATATTAACTTAATCTCTCCAGTAAAATTTTCTCTGAGAAGTATGTGCAGGTTATTATAAATATACCAATATATTACCATTCTCATTTAGAACTCAGCCTTCTGAATGTTTAAACCTGACCATAGTCTGTACACATGCAGGCTTTATACCTCCTGAAACCTAGTCTGAAATCTCTCTCTACCATATTCTAAGTGTAATTACAACCCTTCATTAAATTTCAAGTCATAGTCTCCTTTTGCTAGGAAACTCTCAATGAACTCATAAAATCAAAATCCATTCAATCTCTTATTCGCTGACTTGAAATTATTGTAATATATGTGTGTGTGCACACTCACACAAATATTAAAAGGTCAAGAATATGAAGTGTCTGCCTAAATTATACTTTGGGGCAACTTAAAAATCTATAAAATATATTTTCCATGACACTGAATGAAAAATTAACAAATGTGGCAGAAAACTGTTTCTATATCCACCAATCTTTACTTCCATTCCTTTTTAACAATCATTTTTGTTTCTCATAAGTTACATTTTAACAGCTAAATTTTAGTCTTTTTAAGTTCTTATAACATGCTATTTTAGTTTGTTGCTTGGGAAGTTTTCACATTTGCAAATTGCTGATTGATTTGACTCCAGGACACTGAGGTTCAAAGTTTTGTCTTAATGAAGATTTCTTCTAACAATGTGATATTTTGGAGTCTATCATAATTACTTACAAAAGAGGTTGTCATAACAACCAGAGTTTTAGTGTTCAAGATTTTCAGATTTAGTTTTATAGCAAAGTTATGTCATCCCTCCTATTGTTTAAAACCACCTGTGAAATAAATGAAATGTTTACCTTTAGCATTAAAAATGACTGCTTACAGAATTTCCTGTAAGTAAACATATCTGTACAATTCATATATGATATCTCTCATTACAAATATATGTTTATGTGTTACATCCATAATATATATAATATATATGGTCTATTTTTATTCCTCACATATCTATCACCTTATATTCTGTCTATCCTTCAAGACCAAACTCAACAAAATTGTTTCAGATATACTAGATTCCCAGCTTTTCAATGCTCCCATAGCTCTTTTTAAGCCTCAGTTTCAGCACTTAATCCCATCCTAATTTGTACCTGATTTACCTGTAAGCATCAATCTTAATCCTGTGCTCCTGATAAAAAGGAAATGTCTCCTTGCTTTTCTCAGTGTTTCTCTCAAAGACCACTGTAATTCCTTAAAACAGAGGGCTAAAATATATACTGAGTGAAATGAATATATCTTTGTCAAGCAACTCCTTGGGCAGAACACACAGAGTTCTGCTTTCATGGAATACTGAACTGACACCCTATGTATATATGCGAATCAGACTGCCTTCAACTTTAGAGTTCAACATTCATCTTATTAAATATTAAAATGAGCTCTCTGTAGAGTACTGCCTCTTACTGCCACTTGATTAACTACACTATAAAGTTATTTTATAATGCCAGAGAAAATGCTAAGTATTCAAGACATCCAAAGACTTTACTACAAGTCTTAGAATGTAGAGGCCTTAAGATTTTAAGACCAAAATTTTAAGAGCTAGAGAAGCCAAGATACTTTTCACGTTGGCTTGCCTCTTGAAGAAGTTTCATTCTCATTTCTTTTTGAAGTCACAATGTAAGATCCAGTTACTGTACTTTGCACATGTACACAATATAATTGAATTGCTATAGAAGCTAATAAAAGTGAACAAACAAAACAAGCTCATTATTGAAACAAAACAATAAAGGACAATGGGAAGCATTCTTTCCTGCATTTCATCTCCAAATCCTATATAATAAAAAGCTAATGTACAAATAGACCACATGGCAGAACAACTGAACAACCTGTCGCTATGATGTGTGCTGACCACCAGAAAAGTGGATGGTGGAGCAGGTGAGCTGGGGCGCCAGACGAAGGCAGGGCGTTGGTCCCTGTCATTGAAGGAGCCTCTGGTGGTTACTGAAAATTCTTTGCTCCCACACACTGTGATCCCGGCTGGCACCCAAAGCCACCGCTTGCATCCATTGCCAGTTCTGGCCCCATTTGCACCTGCTGCTGGTGCCCAGCACTGGTCCCGGATCACTTGGCGCCATCAGCAGGTGCGAGCAATGGCTGCTGGCCCTGATCACCCTGAGGGCTTCTCTACCTTCCTCTGCTCCTGAGGGGTGATCGGGGCAGCAGCTACCACTTGCACCTGCTGCTGGCACTGGCCCTAATTGCTCCATGCCATAAATGGGTGCGAGTGGGGCCAGCACCATCAGTGCTTGGGAGCAGCGGCAGTGGACTGGGAACGGGGAACTGGGAGCTGCGTCAGAAGGGGCTGGGTTGGCCAAGAACTACCCCTGTGTCTACTGCAGTCTTGTGGCCCATAGTTTGTGTACTGGACCTCTGGTATTTTATATTAAACTAGAGGCCCAATGCATGAAATTCTGGCAAGAGTAGGCTTTTCTTCCCCCGGCTGCTAGCAGTGCCTTCCCTTTGGCATCTGGGACCCAGGCTTCCCTTGCAGCCTTGGTTTTGTCTGGAAAGTCATCCAGAAAGATGTCTGGTCTAATTAGCATATTATGTTTTTATTATTCTAGACTAGAGGCCTGGTGCACAAAATTCATGCATGGGGGGTGGGGAATGTCCCTCAGCCTGGCTTGCACGCTCTCACAATCTGGGACCACTGGCTCTTAACCACTCGCCTGCCTGCCTGCCTGATCACCCCTAACCACTCCCCTGCTGACCTGATCACAGCCTAACTACTCCCCTGCAGCCCGATCACCCCCAACTGCCCTGCCCTGCAGGCTTGATCACCCCTACCCTGTTTCTCCAAAAATAAGACAGTGTCTTATATTAATTTTTGCTCCCAAAGACGTGCTGGGTCTTATTTTCAGAGGATGTCTTATTTTTCCATGAAGAAGAATATGATACACATTTATTGTTGAACAACAACAAAAAAGAAATTTATTACCTGTATATGGTACCATAGTAGTTGTCATCACAAACCAGCTCACTGATTGGCTGCAGCACAGCGGGAGCTGTTCAGGCAGTGCGAGGTCTCTTTAAATCAGGAGTCAGATTCCTTACAGTAGCTTCAGGGGCCTTATATTCTGGGGAGGCCCTATGTTTGGGGGAGGCCTTATTATGGGGGAGGTCTTATTTTGGGGGGGATGCCTTATATAACAGCGAGAGGCAAAACTGGAAGTAGGTCTTATTTTCAGTGGATGTCTTACTTTCAGGGAATCAGGGTAACTGCTTGCTCCCCTGTTGGCCTGATGGCCTCTAACTGCCTCTGCCTTAGCCCCCGCCACCATCGTTTTGTCTGGAAGGAAGTCAGATGTCCGGAAGATGTCCAGTCAACTCAGTCTAATTAGCATGTTACCCTTTTATTAGTATAGATATTCTACCCTTCCACTTTTAATATTTTAATCTTGATTAAAGCCCTTATATTCTCCTTTTTAAATTACTTCTTCCTTGTTATTCTTCTATCCTAAATTCTCTTCTTACTAGGCCATCAGGCAGGTAGTGGCAAATTAATATTGCGCTTGTCATCCACATGCTCACAGTTGTAATGGGCTGTAGCCTACCATCAACTCTAGACTTTAAGTTATCCTATCAACCCTCTCTCCACCAACTACTGCCCCACCACAGCATTTCCTCTTTGCCATACTTAACTATATAGTCTCATTTTAGGGCACTCATTAACCTAAGGGCCTCTTCATATTTCACAGTTTTTATCTTCTCTATGCTCGAATGATCTTGAGTACTGACTGTTTACCAGAGACTTTGCTAGGTACTAGAGGAAAAAAAAAAAAGTAAATATACAGGAGTGGCCTTTAAGGATACTTAATTCTTTAATCTTGTCAATCATTTTTTGTCTTTTCTTTACATGCTACTTAAGATACTCTGAGAAGAAAATTTTCTGATTCACTTAACCTGATGCTACTTAATATTTTATTCCATATTTGATAGTTCTCCAATGGTATTATTTTGTCTGTAAGTTCTTAGTTCAGATTTTCTGAGAAATGCCTTGAAAATGCTAGAACTGATACTAATATTCATATTTCCTAAAATAATGCCACTTAATAGATACATCCAAGACATCTTTGTTTTAAAACTTTTATATACAAAAAATTATATATCTTATAAAGTTCTAGAAAAGCCTAATTTAGGATGAAAAAACCAAAGTTGATACTTATGGAAGATGGCGACAAGAATGGACTGGGAAAGGGCATGAGGGAACTTTCTACAGTTAAGGTAAATTCTGCATTTTAATGGGAATTTGTATTATATAGATGTATATATTTATCAAAACACATCAAATAGTCACTAAGATTTTACCCATTTCACTATATGTAAATTTTATCTTTTTATCTCTTTGTTTTGTATTTATTTCATAGCTGTTTTATACTTTCATTCAGTTCCTTTATTCAATTTCTGGCAAATCTACCCTATTTAGATATCTTTTAATTTCAAAGTTTATTGTGTCCTTTTTCCTATTTTTGTCTGTCTGATCAACTATTATTTCAACTCCTATTTTAAATTTTTGAACTTTTAATTCAAGGTGTCTTTTCTTTCTTTAATATTTGCAAATATTAAAGATATTTAATTCACACTGAATTGTGTTAAGATTTATTCTGCTCCAAAGATGGTGTTTTGTAGGGGTGGGGGTAGAGCAGAATTTTTATAAGCTGAAATAAAATGCTATAAATTTAAATTTGTTTTCTTTTTGTAACTTTGTATGAATAGCATATGTCACCTTGAAATATTATTTTTCTATACTGATAATACAATTACATGTAGCCAGAGTAAGAGTTTGAAGAGTCTAATTAGGTTTTTCAGTTCAAAAACATTCTTTTCTTATGATATGGTGAAATATTACTGTTTTCTTGATGGGAGAGGGTGTGGTATGTCTTCAAACTTTAATTTCTGTAATATTATGTTTTATAGAAATTAAATATTCTGTAAAAACAAATTTTTGACTCTGTTTTTACAGAAACTTTAATTTTTTTCCTTTTTGCTTCCTTTTCTTCTTTTACCAGCAAGCCTCCAAGGGTGCATCTCCTGATACTTGTATTTACTCAGAAGTGGTGCCATTAGGTTCTGCTCATTTTCAAGTCATAGAAGTTTTCCATTCTGCAAGATCTCAGTATTTTCCCATTCTGACTGCAACCAGTTTTTGAGTGATTTTATCTGTATCCTAACATCTTCAGTCCCCCTACTTTCAGCCATCATTTATATCTCATCTGTTCCCATTCCATCTTTGCTCAAGTCTCCCTGAGGTGTAGACTATAGACATAATTTTGCTGGTCAGAATGCTTATTTTCCTATTGACAGGTAACTTAAAATCTGTTTATGTGTATGTGAATGTGTGTGGGGGAAGGGGGGAGGAGGAGGATGCGAAGGGGCTTCCCTACACTAATTCTGGGATATCAGCAGGTTAGGTTATCTGAAAATTCAACTCAATTCTGACTATCTGATACACAGATGTACCATCAGATTCCATAGATAAAGGGTTCAGTCCCATAAGATTGCCCTCCACTTCAGATGCCAACTGCAAGCCCAAATTGTGCTTCTGACCCACTGATTACAAACTGGAGGCTCCAATAACCCCTTTCAATACAGGATCCCAACTGCAAGTGTAGGTTATTGCCTTTACTCCTGACCAACTAGCTATAAATCAGAAGTTCCCATGAACCCCTTTTTGGGTTTGACTAATTTGCTAGAATGGATCACAGGATTCAGGAAATCTGTTTACGCAACAGATTACTGTTCTGGTTCCCCAACCTGGAAGCTCTCTGAAAACCCTCCCTTTTGAGTTTTTATAGAAGCTTCATTACTATGACTCATTAACTCATTGTCCATTATGGTCTGAGGAAAATTCAACCACTACCCTTCTCCCCTCCCTAGAAATCAAGGAGAAAGTGCCAACCTTCTACTAAAGGTTAGTTCTTCTGGAAACTGGCCCCCATCCTTTGGTGCTTTCCAAAAGTCACCTTTATGAACATAATCCCTGTTGTGGTGGAAATGGACTTGTTATGAATCACAAAATACCTATTTCACCTTTATGGCTTTAAAGCCTTTTTAGGATGTGTGAGGACAAGAGATAAATATTATATGTGAAAGATGTTCCCATTAGTTATTGCTTAAAAAATTCCAAAGGTTTTGATAGATAAGCCAAGAACTGTGGATGAAGACCAAATATATATGAACATATAGATTTTGATCATTTGAAAAAAACAACACACACACACACATATATATATACACACAGTGTGTTCTGGCATGATACTGTGTCAACCTAGAAGGGACTGAACTCAAAACTGCAGCTCAAAAACCACTTGAAAAGCCAAAAGCTAATTACCTCCATCACATCACAGTTACATTAGAGGCATAGATTATGGGTGAATTTCCTTTTCCTACCAATCAGCAAGATTTTGGGGAGGACATGTGGGAAAATTTAGATTTAAAAGGTGTCTCAGTCCATTCAAGCTGCTATAACCGAATATGACAGACTGGGTGACTTAAAAAAAAACAGAAATTTCTCACAATTTTGGAGGCTGGTAAGTCCAAAATCAAGTTGCTGACAGTGTTAGTGTATGGTGAGGGGACTCTCAGGGGCCTCTTGTATACAGATATTAATTCCATTCATAGGGGCTCCAGTGTCATGATCTAATCACTTCCCATTGGCTCCACCTGCAAATACCATTACATTGGGGATTAGGTTTCAACATATGAATTCTGGGGGGACACAAACATTCAGTACATAGCAGGAATTTTTCTTTTTCTATGATTACTTAGAAATATATAGAATTCTCTTTCTAAAATTCAGATAAGTTTTTATCCGGATAATTCATTTAAATACTATAATGGTAAATATTGCAAGCCAGAGTTTTGCTATAAACTCATCCTAATGTGTACATCAGTAAGTATTTTTGGTACTGTAATTTAGAGCAATGTCTCCAAAAGCTTAGACTGTTGGGGGAAAGGCTGCATTGAAGAATTTCAGATTATCTTGTTCTTTTAATTAAGCAATAAAATACCTAGATTATGATTTCAATTCTGCTACACTGATTTTCTGTTTCTGATAAAATCCATGGCTTTCCAAGCAGGTACATTTGTGGTGGGAAAGAACTCCATGAGTAGTCCAGTAGTTGAAAAGGAAAATTATAACCATTGAATGATCAGTAATTGCTATCCTCTATGTCCAAAATATTGGTGATTTCATATGGTTCAGCTTAATATCTACCCTGTGTGGGAAAAATGTGATAGATTTTGGTAGTTAGCATGAGAGCTTAAGCGTGAATAGGGATTACACACTATACAGTTCATAGATAAAATAGAATTGCATTGAACAAAGTTCTTAAAATGTAACAGGAATTTTGTTAATATTAATCTGAGATCAGAATTAAGATGTAAGCATAATAAATTAACATATATTTAACTGATCACCTCCTGTTACTAGGCAACAGGAAAAGAATTTCATACACTGGTTCCACATATACTTGGAAATGCTATTAAACCCAATTATTATTCATTTTACCTCCATCTACTTAAATGTATCTGTTGAAAGCCTAATATTTACATAGCATAGTACTAAGTTGTGGAAGCTAACAGAAAACACAAAGCTTAAATAAGGAACCCTCTCAGAAGCCTAATTATTCAATAACAATAATTGTAATATCTGCCTTTTGTCAGACCGGGAAAACTGGGAGACAGTAAATTTTATCTGAAAATCTCAAGAGATGAGTGTGTAGAAATGCTATTGAGAGTTGTATGGCTTTTCAATGTATAACATACGATGAAGGTGATTGGACAGGGGAACAAGTGTGTTATGATACTGTGCCAACCTAGAATGCACTGATTTTTATTTCCACAAAGGTGTCCAATGGGCAAGTGGGTTACATCAAAATAAGAGGAAAGGCCAGGTAGGTAGCAACTCAAAACTTCTGCTCAAAAACCACTTGAAAAGCCAAAAGCTAATTCCCTTTATCATTCTGGCAGAAACTCAAAACTCTGAGTCTGCAATAAATGGATTATTTTAGTATATATATTTGGAGAACCCAACTCAGCAAGTTACCTGAGAAAAGTTCACTTATATTCAGAAAACATTGAAACATACACCATTTCGGTGTATGAACTAGGAAGCCTGGGGTTTGCTCTTTTTAGGAAATTTTATCATTCTTGGTTTCAATTCAATAATCCATTCAATAACTGTGCATTGATTAAATTATACATGCAAGATACATGAATAAATAAAAGCCTCTCTGGTCTTAGAGATCCCAAGCTGGTATGGGAGATATGTAAGGAAATCAATAATTACAGTACATGCTGAGGTAATCATAAAGCCACTTCCTGGGTGTTGTTGACATGTGAAATGTTTGGGATAATGGGGAGAAATTGGCAGGGAAGAGTTGTACAGAAAACAATGGTACTTGAACTAAGTTATAGTACATAAAACCACTGGAGTTGTATGGCCAGGGTGACATGCTAAGAAGCTTGAATTTTACTGATGGTGATAGCTTATTACATGACGACTTGCATTTTAGTACTGACTCCAGGCATCTTTCCATTGCTACTGTTAAAGGATCTGCTGGACAGCTGGTTACAACTGTAGCTAGAGGAACTGAAAATACCAACCTAAAACTGCAGAACAGCTTTGGAGTTAATTTGAGCAATTTATACCATGAGCATTTTAGCTTGAATTATTTTTTAAGTGTATTGGAGGAATATATATATTTTTACAAAATTAACATTCTGTAGTTAAAAATATTCAACCCAACACAATTTATTCTGGAGTCACAAGCTAATATGAAATTGTGATAGTTTTGTGTGTCAAGTCCAGATAATTGGTCAAACATTGCTATGGGTATTTCTGTAAAGGTGTTTCTTTTATTCTTCATGTGGGTGAAACTCCTCCATTCAGTTGAAGACCTTAACAGAAAAAAACACATGAAAGTTTCCCTGGAAGAGGGAATTCTTCCAAGATACTTCAGATTAAATTGCAGCTCTTCAGTGACCCCACTAGATTTTGGACCTGTTAAAATAAAATAAGCTAATTCCTTAAAATAAATCTACACACATCAGGTTACTTACTACTTTGGAGAATCACAACACAAAAACTGAACATTTGTCTGCCCTCCATATACTTACACAGCAAGACCAGCCTACTGAAGCTGTATGGGAATGGGGCAATCCACTGCTCCTGCCTCAGGTTTCTCTCATTCATGTATAGTAGGTCCTTGAATGTTTTTGTTGAAAAAATATTCTGGGCCAGCACCAGTGTGATTTGCACCTTTTTCCCATTTCTGTGTTTTTCCTGGGAAGTACTCTGATTTCCTCCCTCATCCCAAAGATGTGCCCGGTAACTGGCATGTCTCAGTTGTGCCAATGGGACAGTGTGGGTGTGTGCTGGGATGGAATTCCTTGCACCGTGAGCTGCCCAGCCACAAGCAATCCTGAACTGGAATAAGCAGGTTGGAAAATAATTATCTTACATGTCTTTATTAATCTTTCTTATCAGTTAACTGCCACGCATCCAAAACGGAAACCATCCCCACATGCCACAATACTTTAAAAAAATCAATTTGCAATGAATATAAAAAATGTTATTTGGGTGTTCAGTTGAAAATTCTCATGAAAAATAATTTTAAAGCATCTATATATGCTTACGGCGTACAAAGATTAAATCTGTGTACAGCTTACAACTTACTTAAATTTTATTAGAAGAGTTTGGAATCTTTGCAATTTTTTTTTACCAGAAATATGCCATTGGGACTCGTTTAATGACTTTAGTTTCGTTTTAAGTCAGTGCTTAAAGTCGCAGATCCCATCTATAGGCAATATTCAGTGAGGACTTACTGTATCATTTCAAATTAACTTAGGAAGACAAATTTAATAAATCAGGTGTTTTCTATCTACACCTTGCTGTCCAATACTAAGTTAACTTTTGACTCTTGATGTATTTTAATCCAGAAAACACCATTCATTTAGATTAGAACTTGCCAGAGGGTAAAATGTTTATAGCTCATTGCTTCTCAAAATGAGGTAAGCTCTATCACTAGAGATAACTAAATTTGTAATTTTAAGGGCAAAGAGTTGAACCAAGAATTCAGAATTTTATGAACCATAAACTTACTTGTTTCTTTTCCTAAAGGTAGAAAGCCTTGATGTTTCATTGAAAAACTCAACAAACACAGGATGTCAGCTGTTTCATCAGTGAATAATAAAAAAACAAAGAAACAAAACAAAAAAGCAATGATACACAAGTAGAGGGAATGGGGGGGCAGTCATTTAAATTGCATCCATTATTTAAATAGTTTCCTGGTGGTTATTAAAAGGTCTAAGATAGGTCCTCACAGAAAAACAAACAAAAATAAAAAATGTAAGGTTCTAACAAATCAGTTTTAACACTAGAGACATGTAGGAATTGTAATGTTACAATGACTGATGGAATCAGCTGTTTTGTTCCATGAGGGATGTGTAGAACCACCTACAGCAAATTTTCAAGAATCCAGAAATACAGATTTTTATTTGAATATTTTAGTTTTAAATATTGGTTTAAAAATAGTACCCCTCCACCCCAACTCTAGAAGCCAAACAGATCACCAGTTTACCTCTGCTTTACAGTGTTTTTCTAACACCGGTGGTGTTCCAAAAGTGACCAAATTGCGATTAAAACATTTCATACTGTTTCCCTGAAAATAAGACCTCCCCGGATTATAAGGCCCCTGAAGGTACCGTTAGGCGTCTGACTCCTGATTTAAAGAGATCTCGCACTGCCTGAACAGCTCTGGCTGTGCTGCGGCCAATCAGTGAGCTGGTTTTGTGATGACAACTACTACCGTATCGTACACAGGTAATAAATTTCCTTTTATTTTGTTCAACAAAAATGTGTACCATATTCTTCTTCATGGAAAAATAAGATCCTCTGAAAATAAGACCTAGCGCATCTTTGGGAGCAAAAATTAATACATAAGACACTGTGTTATTTTCAGGGAAACAGGGTAGTTAGTCTTTTCTTTCCCTAATACCCCCTAGGAATGAAATTGCTACACTTTTAAGCAGCCTTTCATTACTCAAATTCAATTCATGGGTACAATTACTAATCAGTTATCTTTTAACCCATTTCACCAGTCAAAGCACCAGAATAAATTGGTATTTCCTATATTCTACCTTACATGCTATTACATGCCATTTCAAATATTGTATTTCTTTTCAGTTTAAACAAGACTAATATTGACTAGCAGCACATTTATGAAGACAAAAATTTGAGTTTTAGGGAATAGTCCTAGACGCTCTTGAACTTAATCTACATACAACACTGGTTTTCCTCATAAGTAACTATCACTGAGGGAGAAAAATCGAATGCATTCCCTTCAAAGTAAAGAGGAAAACTGAAAAATTTTTTCTCTCCCTTTAAATAAAAAAGAAATTAGTATAGAATTAAAAGTCAAATTTGTATGTATAACATAAATTGCCAATCAGGCCATGACTAGCAATCAAAACTTAAATATCAGATTTTAAGACCAAATAAGCTAAATCACATATATTTTGGTCAAGAATCTAATATTGGATAATATCCAAATGAAAAGGTACACATATGCTCAATGTATCATGTTTTGTATTTCAGAGAAGAGGCATTAAGGATTCATGCCATAAGTTTATTTACAAACACATCTAGTATGTTGAGTTCAACATTTTGATCCATTTTTCAAGGAGACTGCACCTCTTAAAATGCTCCTCTTCATATCTGTGAATAAAAACAAACAAAAAACTAATAGTGAAAAATCCCATTCATTTAATAGAAATTGTGTAATTTCATCAGTGTATTGTCTGCCAATCAATTTATAACTGGTACATCAGAAAGCGTTTACAGTATCATGCCTTCATTCATACTGATTTGCTTCATCATATGCACCAAAATCATTCCATATTAATAGCTTGGACAAATTATTTCCCCTCTAAACTATGGCAAATAAAGCCTTTATTTTTCAAAGTATACTTTCAGCTTACTAGAACTTTCCTGGTTAGAAAGTGTTACCTCTGGCTAAAAATCCTGACCCACCATCACTAGGTATGAAATATTGGGCAACTTAAGTCTTTTAATGTTTCCGATCAGGTTAATATCAATCATCTACTTCAAGGCCTGCTAGGGAGCCGCATGAGACTGTTAATATAAAGTATACCCAAAGAACAGTAGTACTAAATAAACCTTTGCTTTCAGATAAAGAAACCCCTGTTTGTGGGTTTATCCACTGTCCCCACCATTGCCACCCACACACTTAACTTCAGGGATCAGCCCTACACTTACTTATATATTACAAAAACCTATTTGCAATATGAAAATACATATTTTTTGAGGAAGAGGTGGAGAACACAGGAAGAAGTAAAAGGGAAAGTGTTGCTTTGGGAAGATGAGCAATCCATCAATTAAGTTACCTGTATCACGGATTAAACATCCTTATTTTTTAAGCAGCTGGTGCCTTACTATAAAAAAAGGTGCAGCAAATCCTGATCCAAAGTACAAAGTCATCATCGCTAGCAGCCGCCACTTGTTTTCCACCGAAAATGGCAAATTCTGTTGGGAAAAGAAAGCATGCCACAGGAAGACGTTAGAGATCAACCACAAGCACACAGAGGACAGGCTCTTTTATTTTCTTCTTCTTCTTCTCTTTTACCTAATCTACCATGGCACCCTTTTAAAACATTACCTTTCCAATCCTATGACCTCCATCGCACGTAACACTAGAAATTAAAAATAAAAATAAAAATAAAGTGAAATCCGGCTTTGCTGAGCAGAGGTTTTGAGAACTCCAGTGTAAAACAGTGAGCTTTCCCCCGTTTCAGAAAGTGAAAAGTGCTCTCCAAAAGCAGTTTGGGGGCAGCGCCGTTCTGACCACCTGTTAAAAACCAGCCACGCTTTCCGGGGGCCACGGCTTACCGGGTCGGTACCGCCAAGCTTGACTTTTTCGCCCCCAAACCCGCGTCTCTCGGGCCCGCACACCGAGCCCCGCGCCGCCCTCCCGGGCTCTCCCCGCGCCCGCGCCCGGTTGGCGGCTCTCTTCACCCTCGAGGCCAACCCAACCCCAACCCAGGAGGGCCGCCAGGCAGCAACCGGTGGGAGAAGACGCGACCCACGACCACAGGCCTCACGCTGCCCTCATGAGGCGCCCCCACTGCCCTCCGCCCCGAGCGCGCAGGCCGCCAGGTCGGCCCGGAGACGCCTCCCCCGCCCGCCAAGGCCTCCCCCCCCCGCCTCAGGTGTGTGTGTGGGGGGGGCAGGGGACGGGGGCCTCCGGCTCTCCCCACGCGCTCCTTCCCCGGACGCTCCCCCGCTGCTCCGCGGGGGACCTGGACTGGGAGGCGGTGTC
The DNA here is from genome assembly GCA_011751065.1 of Lasiurus cinereus. Taxonomy (NCBI): domain Eukaryota; kingdom Metazoa; phylum Chordata; class Mammalia; order Chiroptera; family Vespertilionidae; genus Lasiurus; species Lasiurus cinereus. The sequence continues at coordinate 33,817,553 of JAAGEH010002531.1, forward strand.
CCGGGCGACATTCCGGGCTCCCGTCCCCCCTCCCACGGCCCACCGGCGGCCCGGAGCTCAGCGCGTCGTGGGCCAGTGTCCGCTCCCCTCCCGCACCCGCAACGAGCCCGGCCCTTCCGCACTGACCTTCCCTGGGCCCTCCTCATAATGGCTCCTACGGACCACGGAGGTGGTGAATCTCCGAATGCTCTGGCCCAACATTTTTACTGTTGGAAGCCCAGCGAAGGCGCCGAAACCGAAGCCGGAGAAATGGCGGCACCGCGCCGACCGTTTTTCCTTTGCACGACCTTGTTCCCTTCCTTCGAGGACCGAAAGGGGAGATGGGAAATGGGGCAGAGCTCCCCGATAGCGCGTCAAGTGGCGAGCGCCGGGTTTTGTGGGAACTGTAGTTCTAACCGTTGGACTCCGTGTCGTACCCTGAGGATCATGGGGAATGTAGTCCTGTGCCAGTCTCAGGAAAGACCGGAACCCACATTGCCTCCTAGGAGTAGGGATGCATTGGTTCAGACCAGAGTTCTTGACAAGTTTCCTGGCGTCTGGTTTTCCAGAAAGTTTATCTTTATTTTTATTATTTTTAATCCTCACCTGAGGATATATATATATTTTTCCCATTGATTTTTAGAGAGTGGAAAGGAGGGGTGAGGGGGAGAGAGAACATCTCCTTGGGAGATACACATCGATTAGTTGCCTCCTGAATGTGTCCCGGTCAGAGCCAGAGACTGACCTGCAACCGAGGTATGAGATAAGAATGTACCTGCCCTTGACCAGGAATTGGGATTTATGACCCTGCCATAGGTCAGTGGGCCTACCCTCTGAACCCGGAGCCAAACCGGACCCGGCTCCAGAAAGATTTTTACTGAATTAAATGAAGCAGTTTCACCACATGCACTCCAGTTTATGAAACAGGAAAATAAACCTCTCCCTTCATTTTTGTTATGATTGTATAGTACTAGGTGCTTGTGCTTTGCTGTACTCTACCAGAACTGAGAGAGACGTGTGCTCAGATCTTTTCTAAGGAAATGAAGCATAAAAGCAAGTAACCAGTACAAAGGCTGTTGGAGAGAAAACTTAGTAGAGTGTTAGGGAAAGGATTCCTGAAGATAATAGGGAACTGGGTAGAACAGAAGTATCATAGAGGGCAGAGAAAACTCAAGGCCAGTGTGAGTATGGCATGTTTCGAGTGTGGAAGAGAAAAGCAGCCTCTGATATCCAGAGCCAACCTGGACAAGGTGTTAGTGTTCTCCTGCTGAATGTAAACAATTTCACAGAACATCAACATCAGGCAAAATCACTCTGTGTTGGCGATGGACCAAAAAAAGAGTAAAATCATGGTATTATATCTGAACATAGATAAAACATGAACATAAAGTCACAAAAATGACCAAACATCAACATGACCCAGTCTAATATGATGACTTCTGCATCCAATTACCAATTACCACCTTAACCTTGGACTTATCTTTCTTCTTCCTAAGGTTTAGTAAGACAGCCAAAGTCATGGAAAACAAGTTCAAATTCTGTAAGTCCTAATGCTGAGATGCCCATGGTTCCTGATGGTATTCAGTTCCTTTTACTGCAATGAAGGATAAACCCAGTTTGTTCAAACATTTGTGTGTCCTGGTGGCCTTTGGGTAGTGGAAAGTAACCAGTGATAAATGAGGCTAGAGAAATTGTATATTAGATGTGGGGGGCCCTGGTAATCTAAGTTTTATACTTTTCATCTGGGTCCTTATGGGCCCTGTTGCAAATTAAAGATAGTTGCAGATGTTTTTATTAAGAGATGGGGTCTTTGCATTCTCTTCCTGAATCTGGATAGACTCTATTTTGACAGAGAGAATTTGGCATTAGTGATGCTGTGCCAGTGTTCTGCACAGGTCTTATGTTATTGGCAGCTTCCTTTGATGTCTTTTGGAACATTTGCCCTTGGAACTTTGAGCCTTCCTATGAGAAGACTGACTAGTCTGCTGGAAAGACATAAAAATCACCAAAAGACAGTGGATGTTGGCTGAGGTGTCAATCATGTGAGTAAAGCTATCTAGGACCCTCCAACCTAGTCCAGCTGCAGCTGAACAGTACTGAGTGGCTTCAGGCAATGCTGTGTAGAGAAGAGTTGCCCAGTTTAGCCCTGCCCAAAATGCTGATGTACAGATTTATGAGATACAACAAAATGATTATTCTCTAAAGCCATTAAACTTAGGGCAGTAATAACTGAAGCAGACACCTGGAAGTAATGTTGCTTTATTTAGGAGCCTTTTGTCTGCCAAGGGCCATTTGAATATTTACAGCATCATTGCCTTAATATAATCCTATATAATAAAAGCCTAATATGCAAATTGTTCCCTTTGGTGGTCGTTCGACCAGGAGACCAGCAGTTTGACCACTCCCTATGGTGTGCACTGACCACCAAGGAGCATTGTGGAACACAAAGGGCATCGGCAATATGGTGCTAGCAGCAGACAGTAATGGATGAGAGCAGGACCATGTCAGGATGGTAGAGCAAGTAAGCAGGCAGCACCAGGCCAGGGTGGATCGGAGTGGGGTTCCAATTGTCTGCTGATGACAACCAGTGATGGCAATGGGGGGTGGGCTGCTGCCTGGCTCCCAAATGCTGAGGGAGTGGGCAGTGGGGAGTGGGGTCTGGCCCCAATCAATGGCACTACAGACAGGATGGTGGAGGTGAGGGGGTGGTGTCAGGCCAAAACAGGGTGCTAGCCAGGGCTGCAGGGCTGCAAGGTTGGGGCCCAATCTCCACAGGCCACCCCAAGGGATCCCACCCATGCACTAATTCATGCACTGGGCTTCCATTTCATTTAATATGACTTTATGTTGCTATGAAATTTTGAGTCTCACTCTGGGTGCCTTGGCAGGGCCAGACTAGATATTTCTCAGGCCTTATGTGGCCTACGGTCCAGAGGCTCCCCACTCCTGATTTAGGAAACATTTGCCATGAGAACAGTTTCTCACTATTAACCTATATAATTAGTAATTTCACTGTGCCATTTAAAATATTTATTGTAAAAATGTTTTTGTCAAAGGGCCAAATTGAGCACAAAGAAAAATTTTGTCTGAGTTTTCATATTGCTTTTTTTAATTGTTAATTAGTAACCAATTAATAAATTAGCTAACTGACATGCCCTGAGTTTAAGGGTTTTATGCTAATATTGATCTCTCAAATTCACTGTGGAGGAAAAAAATGTAAAGAAATCTGTTAATATTCCATTTTTGAACAGGCATTGTGGTAAATTAAATATGGATATAATTTCTTTGTAACTCTTCCAAATGAAAGTTGGGGTCTTAGTTCCTCTTCACCTTAGTGACCTGCTTGGCCAACAGAATGTGGTGGAATGACATCCTGAAACTTCTGAGACTGGTTTATAAAAGGCATTGCCATTTCCATTCAGGCAACTGGAAATGTTTTCTTAAGACTTCCTACATGGTGGCTGACTTCTAACTATCCTGAGACAACCAGGACTGTGAAAAAGCCCAGGCTAGCCATGGGGAGAAGCCACAGGGGGGTGGTGTAGAGGAGAGGGAAGTAAAGGTAAAAGGAAGGGAGAAATATGCCTGTGCCTGACCAGCCCCAGCTCTTTCAGCCATCCCTCTCAGACCAGGCATCAGATTTATGAGTGAAGAAGCCTTTAGTGATTCCAGCCACAGACAAGGTTTGCTGACACTTATATGAGGTGTGGTCAACAAGAACTGCCAGGCTGAACCCATCGGCCTCCAGAACTGTAAGAGAAAATGTTGTTTTAAGCTGCTAAATTTTGGGGTAGTTTGCTATATAGGAACAGAATCCTGGAACAGGCATCATACACAATTTCTGATACACATAGCCTAAGAATCTAAATTCAGTCATGATAGCTACCAAGAAAAATGTGAATTATTCTAGAGAAACTTTTGATTCAGTATGATACTCTTTTTCTATAAAGTTAATGAATATTAAGAGAAATGAGACATTTTATGGATTGGTACAAAATCGAAACATATTTAGGGACATGAGATTTACTTCAAAGTTATATTTTAGAAATAAAATCCAATTATTTTAAGTAGTGAGTGGGGCATATATCATGGAGTAAACACTACTTTCCAGACCCACATGAGTCTTTGGAGACTGAAATTACATTACATTACAGTATATCTAAAACTTAAAGTGCAGTATTTGTCATTTCTTTCAGCAGCTATTATATTAGATTTTTAAGAAGTGGGTTAGAGTTTATTTAAAAACAAATTGTTTAGTGAAGAAATTATATATCTCTATCCTACGTGGAAAAACTAAAGTTAATGTTTCTTAAGGCTTTAAGTTTTTAGAATGTCCTGCTACTGCAGAGTTACAGTCAGAACTCCAAGTTGACTTTTAGTTGGAATTATACATCTGTAGAAGAAAAAACAAAAACATCTCATTTCAGGAAAGGAGAAAATGTGAATCCCCTGAGGCAGTTGGAGTTGGAAAATATTCCGCCAGTTTTCAGAATGATTTAGTGATGAACAACTGGAAGAAACTTTTTGCAAAAAAAAAAAAATATTTTTATATATATATATATATATATATATATATATACAGATTAAACTGTATATTTTACTTTTCACCTTGTTTCATCAGTTTCAAGTGCTTTTTTTCTTTAAAAGCATTTCATGTTTCTAATCCCAAATTTATTGCTTAATTTCAATGTAAGTTTAAGGATCATTCACTTTTTTTTAGATTAACTCAGAGTATAATTATTTCATAGTATGATATTTGCCATTGGAAAATGCCAAGCATAGGTAAGTGTATTTTTACAAGATGAATACAGAAACTAAAATTTCTCAATTTTAAAATCAATAATTCACGCTCTATCTCAATAATGACATAACTTGCAAAGAAACCTCTGAACAGATTTCTTTAAATTCACTATAGCATTTCCTGCTTCTTATATAACTGGAATACTAAATGGTTAAGTAGTTTACTAGTAATTTATTTACTTTAGGGAAACATAGTTAAGAAAGTGGGGCATATATCATAAACACTACTTTCCAGACCCACATGAGTCTTAGAAAATGAATTTGAACATCATTCTAAAAATAAGTCCTCTATTATTAGAGTAGAAGTAAGAAAAAACGAGAGATATTTGAGAGTATCATATGCATTACATATGATGGTTGTAAAGAATTGTGCAAATATGCCCAATTTGCATGGCTCATTGGTTGAGCGACAATTTATGAACCAGGAAATCACAGGGCACAAACCCAGGTTGTGGACTCGATCTCCAGGAAGAAATGTGCAGGAGACAGCCTATCCATGATTCTCTCTCATCATTGATGTTTCTCTCTCTTCCTCCCACTTTCTCAATAAAAATATGTAAAAAAAATTATGCAAATAAGAACTGTCTGGAAATATTCATTTATAACCAGGCCCATTATTGCTGAGCAATGCATATAAAGCTGCTACTATATTTCTATCATTCAGATGAGATTGCAGAAATCCAATAAAAGCAATTTGTTACTCCAGACAATGGCCTGGCAACAACCTGGTTAACACAGTCCATCCAGATGTGTGTTTATGCTATAACAGTTTTTGTATTCTACTTTTTAGTTTGTACTTAAGAAAAATGGGATTTACTTGAGTAAATTATTGCTGAGTTCATCAAATAGTTCTTTTAGATACTTCAACTAATTATACAATTATTACACAAGGTGGTTCAGTTTAATTTTCAGTTCTCTTTATATTCTTCATTTAAGCTATACCCTTACTGAACAGTATTCTAAAACTGTATCATTATCCCTGAGTTGTGCTCAGGACCTTCTTACCACTTTGTATTAAAGGATTTTATAAATAACAAGACATATGCAACTCATTGCTAAGTTTACTGTGGAGATGTTTTTTCCCCTTTGAGGATGTGTTTCAGTATATTTCACAGTATCATTTTTATGAGGACACACAGGAGAAATTTGCATCTGGTCTTAGAACTAGAATAAACACGTTTCTCCAGGATAGCTGATTTGCTTTCATCTTATGAATACTGTGAATAACAAATTTTATTGTGATTTTTCTCTTGATACTGGTTTCTAGAAAGCTTAGAGACAAATGCATGATCTACCTTCAGTGGAGATAACTAATGTATTTTGTGTACTTTATACTCCTGGCTCCATCTTCTTTTCTAAATTTAACTTTGCTTCACTTTTTTCCGGAATTTTAAGTTTACTTTATCTTGTTAAATAATGTGAATCTTTCTTCTGTACCTCAAATGTTTTCTGGAACTACATTTGCATGCAAATAAAATAATAAATCACAAATTTTGCTGACAAGGAAGATTGTTGCAGTGTTATACTTGTGTTACATGCTGCTGAGTCAGTTCCAACTTCTGGCAACTCTGAATGAGTGATGTCCACAATGTCCTGTCCTCACATCCCTGCTCTTGCCTGTGCCTTTCTTTATGGAGTCAAACATCTTGTATTCAGCCTTCCTCTTTTCCTGCTGCCTCCTATTTTTCCCAACATTATGGCTCTTTCCAAAGAAACCCATCCTCTCCTGATGTGCTAGAAGTGGGACTGGAAGTATTGTCATTTTTGCCTCTAGCAATGTTTCAGGCTTCATTTGCCCTGAGACCCACTTATTCTTTCAAATTAATCAGAAAGGTATTTTCAACTTGAAAATACAAGAAAATAGGATATATTTCAATTGAGTTTTAACAAAATATAATTATTTCTGGCAATTTTAAAACAATTATTATCCCTTTTAAAGAAATTACTATCTATCTATCTATCTATGCCTAATATGCAAAGTGTTCCCTCAGGAGTTCAACCAACTGGGTGTTCGATCACTCACTATGATGTGCACTGACCACCAGAGGGTGGTGCAGAATGAAGGAAGGCCCCCCTCCGCCAGAAGGCAGCCAGGTAAGAGAGGCCCTGGCTGGCAGCCAGCAGCTGTTAGGGATCCTACCCATGCGTGAATTTTATGCACTGGCCCTCTAGTACAAATATAATTTTAACGTGGAACTTAAGCACCCATGCTAAAATTTTAAAATTTTAGGAGTGTGTGTGTGTGTGTGTGTGTGTGCGCGCACGCTTGTGCTAGTGATGCTATTTGTGAATGCAGTACATAATTTTAGATATAATCTAATGGTATGCAATGTTACTAAAGAGCCACCTAAGATTATAAGTAATGAAAGAAAAATTTGGATATACCAGAAAAAATATAGAAAATTTATCATTAATTTTTAATAAAATGCTATATTGCATATTTAAGAATATGCAGTATATAAAATTTTAGTTATAGTATACAAGATGACTTTAAAAATAATGGAATGATCATCAAAGATTAAAAATAAATCAAAGTGAAGTATAGGATTTAGGTAAAATCTTTTCCTTGTAAAAAATACAAATAACTAAAACAGATTTTGATACAACTCTTAATATTAAGAATATTTTGAATTTAAAAAATAAAATTAAAAAAACATTTAAAAATTACTTTGAAAGAGAAGTATTGAAAAACAGTAAATTTTTCTTGAATAGTATTTGATACTTTATTAATAGCTAGCTAATTTAAAAATAGAAGTGTATAGTAGGTTTCCAGTGTTTACCTAAATTTTTAATAGTGATTAAATTTTCCATGAATAACAGTTGGCCTATAAAAGACCAAAGATACCATGTCTAAGTTCATTGATTTTCAGTTTATTAAAAAAAAAATAGTTGTTGCTTAAAATTGCTTGTGCCTCAGATTTTTTTAGAAAAATATTTTGATTTTTTACAGAGAGGAAAGGAGAGGGATAGAGTTAGAAACATTGATGAGAGAGAAACATCAATCAGCTGTCTCCTGCACACTCCCTACTGGGGATGTACCCAGAACCAAGGTACATGCCCGTGACCGGAATCGAACCTGGGACCTTTCAGTCGGCAGGCCGATGCTCCATCCACTGAGCCAAACTGGTTTCAGCTGTGCCTCAGATTTTGATAAATTCTAGAATGTGTTTTGATTACTTGAAAATAAAATGAGCTGACAAATGCTTCAGTAAGAAGCAAAGAAGAAAAAAAAACCCATACAATTTTATTAGCTTATTTGGCCTAATATTTTGTTTATTATAAAACAAACATTTATTTTCCATAATGAAGAGATAGCTTTTATAAAAGGAAGAAATAGATTAAGTAATTTAAATATGAAGGGACAAAAGAAAAATCTTCCCAATTGCATGACTTTAAAAAAAAAATCATCCTATTATATTTGTAAACCTGCACTAGTTTTAGGCAGCTTAGTGAGAACAGAAAGGTAATTATAGGCTGTTTTGAGCTTATTCTTTTGTAGCCAGAGGGGAGAAAAGAATGTTTTGGAAGATGTTCAACATTTAATTACCTTAATTCTGATTTTTCCTAAAGAATGTCAATATTTTTAACCAATTATATTGTGTAGTACATGGAACATGTCAGAGCTAATAAAAAGGTAAATTAAGGAAGGAAAATGATATTTCCCAAGCATTCTTTCTTTTACTAGCATATTAAGAAGAAATGACTCTTCTGCTATGTCTGTGAATATTCTTGCCTATGAATGAATGCATAAATAGTACCAGAAAACATAAAGAATGATGGATGTTCTTAATGTATTTTAATTACAACTATTGTAACTTTGAACTATAAAATAATTTAGAGAGATTAAGCAGAAAATTAGCCAAAGTACTAGTAAGAAAGCAGATTTTTACAGTAGGAACATCTACCTGCTAGCAATGCACATTTCTGTTTTTCTTACTGATCATTTTGTTGTTTTCTAAGGATAAAATAAATACAGATGCAGAGGTAAAAACCACAGCCAAAAAATTCTCTAGTGAGAACACTTGAGCTCTCAGCACATAGTCTGTCTGGTAAGGCCCCCCAGGTACGTCATGGGAGCACATGCATATGGTTCTTAAGACTCAGAATCTGCATGATTTCATGACTTCATTCTGGAGTACATCTAACTTCCCACATAATTAAATGATTGTTTACACCACTAAATTTGGGGTTGTTTTTTATGTATCGACATATAACTGGAACATCATTTGGTACCTGGAAATGAGGTGCTGCCATTGTTTGGGGAAGCAGGCTGTGGGCTGTCTTTCCTTGTGTCTGTTGCCACATGGCATTCTCCCTGTGGGCCAGTGTCCAGATTTTCTTCCTCTTATAGGGACATCAGTCATATTAAGCCTATCTTCATGGTATCATTTGTGGGAACCCCTTTCATGTCCCACGTGATTCAGGATTCCAGTTCAGGGTTTGGGTTCTGGAGAAGGCTGCACACAAGTGAAAAAAAAAAAGACTTAGAAAAGTAATAATTTGGGAAAGGGGTCCAGGCGGTAGTCCAACTCTGGTGGGAGGACTACTACTCACTCTGGCTTTACCATCTCTTTTGTTAAGATTAAAATTATAGAATACACCCATATCCCTTAGGCAGGAAACTCCAATAAAAGCCAATGAGTGAATTTAAGACTAACAGGTGGAGGCTGCTTCAACTACCAATATCTAGTAATTAGCTCTAACCCTTTAGCAATTAAGGTTGATCAGCCCTCCGAATTCCCTGTCCACAACTCTGTATTATTAAAACAATGATCGGCTTCTGGCATCTCCTCCATTTCTTTCCTTTAAAAAATCTGCAGATTTAGAAATAAACATATAAGAATAAAATGTTTGAGTCCCAATTTCAATGTCCAAAAATTCTGAGTCCCAGTTTCAGTGTCAAAGAGTTCAATAATATCTGGATGATGGACAAATGGTGGTAATGCAGGTCTGACCCTCTCTGGCTTGGTCCTGGGCAACCTGCATTGAAGTACAGCTGCTGACTGTTAACGTGGCAAGGCATTGTGAGTGTCTTCCATCTCTGGACTGTTTTTAATCCACATGGTCTTGGAGTTGTTTTCTGAAAATACACAAACATATTCTTGACCAAAAGTTAATAAAGGAATCTTTTCTGTATATTTGACTTAGGATCCTTTTTATTTTTTGCCCAAACGATTTTCCTTTGACTTATTTTGACACCATGTGTGTCCTTTATAGGTGTCTAACTGTTAGCATTACAAATGAAAATCAATTTTTTTAAAAGTAAAATTTTCTAGATGTAATTTACTTACAGGATATTTTTTCTTACATGATATTACCTTACTACTCCCCCTCCTGCTTTTTAATTTAATTATTAGGAGGCTTTTGGAAAGTTTCTTAATGCAGTTTTAATAACTTTAAATTTTAATTTTTTACATAAAAATATGACTACTTTAGGTTCATTGCATGTTAAGCAATATTACCATGAAATGAACTACTAATAGAAATTTTAATACTTTAGGAACAGCATTTTGTCCAGTACAATTAAACCTTCCTAAATATTTACTTGTTTCAATTAGCCAATTAAATTAATCTGAAAACTTGATTACTATTTTACTGTAAAATTTAATACTCTAATAACAATCTTAGTTTGCCCTGTAAGTATTAGTGGAAAGGACTATTTGCATTCTTGAGTAGGTCCTGAGCATTCCTGGTGCTAGGCTGGATTTAGATACAGTATAGGCCAGGTGCTGTCGGTCAAATCTGTCTGTTGCCTAGGCCCCAATCTGAGCTGAGCCAAGCCTCTGTCTGTTACTGGGGTTCCAATCTGAGCTGGGCTTGGGAAGTGAAGCAGCCATGGGGC
>JAAGEH010002531.1:33828183-33842686 GCA_011751065.1 Lasiurus cinereus
ATGCCCCACCTCTGTTGACTCCCAAGTTCTCTCCTGATAGCCCCTCTCACTATTCCAAGCAAATGATTACCTTCCAGAGGCATTTACTTATTAATTCATTCAAAAAGTTTAATGCATATTATATGGCACAATGCTAGATATTAGATATGGTGCTTGGTTATTAGGAATATAGACATTGGTTCTAAGGTGGGTTAGAGTCTAGTAGAGGACACAAAATTTCAAGAGTTATAACAAAGTTCAATAAATAATAAAGTAGTCATAGCATGCTATGGTCACTGAGAAGAAGAAACACCAGCCCAGGCATCAACAGAGGAAGGGATGACACTAGTCAGGAAAATTTTGACACAAGAAAGATCAACATTTTAAATGTAAAAAAAATAAAAAAGTTCTAAATTAGTCTTAGAGAGCAACTACTTTTGACTGTTTTGTACTAGTTATTTAACTGTTTGCTAATTCATTGAATCATTCATTCATTAAATTTGACAGTTATTTCTGGAATGAGGCACTGAGTTAAGTTCTGTCAGACAGATGTCGGAGCTGTTTTAAAACAAGCATTAAATATAGATAATGGAACAAAACATACTTACAGTTTTCAAAGTTAATGTAGCAACTTCTTATTTGGAACTGTTGATCAAGCTGCATTTATCTATAATTGATTAGTTTCCTAGAAAAAGTTTTCTTAATATGTGATTTGTATATATGACACAGTCCTTCAATAGCTTACAGATAATTTTTCTAAACAGATATTTTAGAATTCCTGCAATTAGAGTTACAAGTGACGATTGAATGCAATGGTAATTTTCTTGTCTTACTGGCAATAGGTTGCTCATTATTTTTTTTAAAAAGTGTGTCAACAATTATTCCTGTGTAGAATGCTGCTCTTTTCCAGAAGCTGATAAAATATTCTACTTCCTACTGAAAATGTAGTAAATAACAAACTTCAAGACTGACATAATGAAAACCCAAACTGAGTTCTGATGGGTTGGTTTTAATATAATATATTATATTAAATATATCATACTTGTCCATCAAAATAGATCCTGAGAGACAGTGAAAATGCTGTTTGATGACAGATAATAGTAGATTAGAGTGGGGTGTTCACAATGTAAATAAAGATAAAGGAAAAAGAAAATGATACATAGGAGATAAAACTGGAAGTTCTTGGAGACTGATAAACTTTGGTTCAGTTTTGAATATGTTCAAATTGAGAAGTTCTTGAGATGTCCACAGAGGGATATTGCCCAACTGTGAATATAAACCTCAGAGAGGAATTCTGAGATAGAATTAATTGAAAACAGAAGGAGAACCAACATGGCGGCATAGGTAAACACCTACACTGCTGCCTCACACAACAATTTCAAAACTACAACTAAAAGAATGGACATCATCCAGAACCACAGGAAAGCTGGCTGAGTGGAAATTCTACAACTAGAAGGAAAGAGAGGGGCTCACAGAGACCCAGAGGAGCTGCAAAAAGCTGAGGTACGGAGACGCACGTGAAGAGAGCGGGTGCTGGAGTACCTGGCTGCTGGCTTTCTCTGGTGGGAGGGAAATGAAGACTCCCAACAGCATTGAACCCCTTATCCTATGACACTAAACCCCAGGTCTAGCCGAAACTCATACGGGGGGAGTTTGGACTGTGAAAAGGGAGAAGTGCACAGAAATTTGGGGGAGTCATAGGAGAGCAGAAGTCAGGTGGCGCGCACAGCACTGCACGCAGAAGACCAACTGCTGATTGTGCCGCTGGCTTTCACAAGAGGGCGGGAGACAAAGCATCCCAATTGCGCCACTTCTAACTCCACTAAACCCCAGATACGGGCAAAGTCCTGGGGACCCAGATTCATATGGTCCCAGAGTGCAGGGGAGCCAAAAGGGCAGCTGTCTAGAGGCACTGAGAGAGCATGCGAGCACACAGGGACCTTTCCAGCGATTACCCAGTCACATGAGACTCAGGAGCCCTGGAGGTTGGGGCTGACTGGAAGGCAAGGCGGTCCCTTAAGCCCTGAGACTCCACCCATCCCAAGCTCAACAGAGAGGCTTTTGCAGTTTTGCAAGTCTGGTATCATAAGGCTGAATCAAACACAGAAGTTTCCCAGCATAGTGAAAATGCCGAGACAAGGGAAGAGATCACAAACAGAAGAAATGGAGGAAAACAAATGACTGGATATAGAGTTCAAAACCACTCTTATAAGGTTTTTCAAGAATATCCTAGAAAAGATGGATAACATTAGTAAGACCCAAGAGGAGATGAAAAAGAATCAACTAGAGATGGAAAAGGACCAACTAGAAATTAAACATACACTGACTAAAATAAAAAATATTATACAGAGACCTAATAGCCGACTAGAGGAAGGCAAGAATCAAGTAAAAAAATTGAAATATAAAGAATCAGAAAACACTCAACTGGAAAAGCAAGAAGAGAAAAGAATCCAAAAATGTGAAGATAAAGGAGCCTCTGGGACAGTTTCAAGTGTACCAACATCAGAATTGGGGGGGTACCAGAAGAAGAGAGAGAGCAAGATACTGAAAACCTACTTAAAGAAGTAATGACTGAAAACTTCCTACATCTGGTAAAAGAAATAGACTTAAAAGTCCAGGAAGCACACAGAACCCCAAAGAAAAGGAATCCAAAGAGGACTATACCAAGACACATCATAATTAAAATACCAAGAGCAAAAGACAAAGAGAGAATATTAAAAGCAGCAAGAGAAAAACAGTTTATTACCTACAAGGGAGCACCCATATGACTGTCAGCTGATTTCTCAACAAACGATGCAGGCCAGACAGGAATGGCAAGAAATATTCAAGTGATGAATAGCAAGAACCTACAATCAAGAATACTCTATCCAGCAAAGCTATCATTCAGAATTGAAGGGCAGATAAAGAGCTCCACAGATAAGAAAAAGCTAAAGGAGTTCATCAACACCAAACCATTATTATATGAAATGCTGAAAGGTACTCTTTAAGAAGAGGAAGAAGAAAAAGGTAAAAGATAAAAAATTATGAACAAGAAATACATATCTATCAACAAGTGAATCTAAAAATTAAGTGAATTAAAAATTTGATCAACAGAATAAACTGGTGAATATACTAGAATCAGGAGCACAGAAAGGGAGTGGACTGATAATTCTCAGGGGGAAAGGGGTGAGGGGTGTACAGGGAGAGACTGGACAAAAATCATACACCTATAGATGAGGTCAATGGGAGGGAGGTAAGGGTAGAGAGAGGGTTGGGAGCCGGGTGAAGGGGAGCTCTGGAGGGGAAAAAAGAGAAAAATATGTAATAATCTGAATAATAAAAATTTAATTAAAAATAATTAATTGAAAACATTATCCATTTACAATTAATTTGAGGCCTTGGACTTGGAAGTAATCAAGTAAGCATGAAAAAAAATTGAAAGAGGTTTTAGCAAGAAGCATAGTACAGCTTATAATGTATTATAGTTTTTCATTCACTTAAAAAATGACTATAGAGTGAGTCTGGGTATATAGAAAGTAAGAAGATAATAACTGTTGGAGTTGTTCTTTTTATTCTTATCCCATGTGACACATTTTTCTTCAGATTGTGATGAGACAGATGTTTGAAAGCACACAGCGATAGATTTTGTCACTCATGTCACTCTACTTTTAATAATACATTTCAGCAAAAGCAAAGTCTTGCATGATGTATAAAGTCAATATTCAGTACAATAATGCTATATTTGATTATGATGATGGAAGTTTGATATAAATATGTTTTTCTTATTTAAGAAAAGTTTTTTTTATAGCTATGAAATTCATTTAGTGTTTTGCTGTTGTCTGGAAATATCACATCCACTTTTTTTCCTTAGCTGCTTTTTCAATGCTTTAACTTTAATGGTTAAGGTTGCAGTAAATAGCAGTGTTTATTTGTATCCTAAACAAGTAGAATTTTAAAGATTGTTTAAATAAACATATAAAGCTAAAGTGAAAAACTAAATAACAAAATATCTATCATACTTGCATTGGGAAAGGAAATATATGCATATGGACTGTATATTAGCTTTAAGACACTTATAATAGGACATAAAATATTCATTTGCCATAAAAGTTATACAAATTGTCATCTTATTAGTCTAACTAGAGGCCTGGTGCATAAAATTCATGCCCTGGATGGTGGGGGGTTGGGGGGTTCCTCAGTCTGGCCTGCACCCTTTCACAGTCTGGGAACCCTCAGGGGTGGGAGGCCACCCAATGATCAGGGGAAGGCGACACCCCATCACACCTCTGCTGCTGCCATTGCTGACAGTGCAAGCATCAACCTGCCCTGGTTACCTGAGCCTCGGGCAGCCCTGGGTAGCTGGGCAACTGTCATTCGACGCTTGCCTGCACCTCGGGCCAGCCTTGGGTGGCTGGGGGACTGAGGGGCTGGGGGACTCCAGAGACAGGCCTACGAAGTGGCTGGGTATGTCTAGGTGCGAGCCTGGCCTTGCCATGTGCCTGTCACCCCAGCAGGGCTCAGGGGACTGGGCACCACCATCTTGTGCCTGTGGGTGCCGCCATCTTTGAGTGTATGGCAATCAATTAACATATTCCCTCCTTATTGGCTGTGGGTGCTGCCATCTTTGGGAGGGCATGAGGGTCAATTAGCATATACCCTCTTTATTAGGTAGGATAGTATTGATTCATTTAGGTTATTAATCTAGATATTTCCTTTGAAATATTATTTTGTATATGGTGGAAAAGATGTGTAAAAAAAGCAAATAAACAAGAAGCATCTTATTAGCCTTAAATGTAGAACATTACTTAATTACAAAAAAATATTGTTTTGCTTGAAGGTCATATTTAATAACCACTTTTATGAAACAAGGAAAGTGATTATATTATTCAAGTCTTTGATATTTAAGTAGGAAGATAGAAAAGATTCTATTGGTCCTTTGAAGTTAGTTTATATTTTCTAAGCATATGTAATAAAAAGATATTCCAACTTAGCTTTTTGAACAAATGATATATTACAAAGTAATTGATGATAAGGGAACTTTAGTAGTTAAATTCATAGTAAATTCAAAATGCTATATTATATATGTGTTTCATTTATGAAATGTATAGTATGGAATGAAAAATTCCCTGGAAATCTAAAAACATATTGAGAAAACTAATTTTCAAGAATGTTGCCAGGTATTCGTTTATTGCATACTATAAATAAATATATATTAATGCTCTGTTTATTTAACATGTATAAATTTTAAAACATCTGAAACATCCCAGCTTCCCTGTTATCCTGTTATTATTAATAAAACACTTGTATAAAGCTAACTTTAAATTTTATTAAAACACAAACATTTATTTTTCCAAATGAGGCTACCTTTTATTTTTTTTACAATTTCTCCCTGAAATGACTGAATCTTGAAGATTATTTTTTGGATGCATAATAGTCACAAAATTATGACACTGAAAAATCTATTCCTGGAAGCAAATAAATTTTCACTCTATGATCCTAGCAGCATTCTGAATTGAGCCCTCACTATATCCACTATGCCAGGAAGCCACTTAGGGCCTGGTCAGTTCAGGGATTATTTTGTTGATATAGGTTCCTGAGGATAATTTTGCCACTGAACACAAACTCTTTCGTTTCTGGGTATGCTTTCTTCCTGGAAATATATACTGCTACAGAAAATATGTATTCATTTCAGGTGTGCTGTGAAGCCAGACTAAAAATCAAATTGATTAAGTTTGTTCACTGGTATGTTTCTTTCCCTTTGGTTTGATCTGAGATTTATTTTCTCATTAATCTTGAACTCTGAGAAATATCTGACCATAATAGAAAATAACTTTGACACCTTAGCAGAAGGTTTACTTCCATTCAGGCCAGAACTAGACACACATGGTAATTTAGTGGAATTGAGGCAGAAATCATGGAGTTGTTGCTCAAAAATGACTACCTGAAATCAATAATAATAAAAAAAATCCTGTCAGTTTGAGTTACTAAATTCTGTATATCCTGCTAGATTGCAGTTTTGTTTAGTTCTGTAAACTACACCCCTTCTCAGCCCACCATGCATTCCTGTGCCACCCATTTCTCAACATTTAATCTACAGTCCACACACACAACTTGCGTAACAAATTAAATAAAGCATTCTTATTTCATTTTGTGGTATTTTTGACTAGTCAGAAAGCAAGAAGTCCTGATTTGTATATTAGGCATTTAGAAATATTGTTATGTATTATATTTATATGTAGTATTTCAAAACTTTCTCATTGAAGTTTTTAGTAAGTCTGAGTATTTTATAAAATTGAGGGAAATTAACTATAGTAACTATATGGAGAAACCTATCTGGCCAGTTTTCCATTTAAAACTTAAGGAAAATTCGTATTTTATCTATGAAATATTCCAAATGTAAAAGAAACAGAGAGCATACCGAAATGAATAGTGGTGGATTAATGATGTTTATTAACATCTTTTTTCTCCTGTAGGAATTTTCTTTCATCCTTTGCACATGTTTCTAATTGGCTGTTTGCTTTTTCTTATTAATTTTTATATTCTTCATAAATGTAATATAACAATTCTTTACCACTCATTAATAGCAAATATTTTCTTCTAGTTTGTGGCTTTTCTTTTTACAGTTTATTTTGAGGTAAATGTAGTTTCATGGGAAACTGCAAAAATAATATAGTAAAGTCCCATGTACTCTTCACTTAATTTTTCCAAAACATTCTGTAGTATAATATTAAAACCAGGATATTGACATTGGTACAGTGTGTGCGTGTGTGTGTGTGTGTGTGTGTGTGTGTGTGTGTGTGTGTGTGTGGTTTTATGTCATTTATCAATTGTGTCAATTTATTAAGCTAGAGCCACAATAAAGAGAAAGAATATTCTTTTAAAAGATTTTTTTTAAATTGATTTTTAGAGAGACAGGAAGGGAAAGGGAAAGAGACACAAAAATGTGAGAGCAAAACACCTATCAGCTGCTTTCTGCATGCTCCCTACTAGGGATCAAGCTCTCAACCAGGGTATGTGCCCTGATCAGGAATGAAACAGGCCAGCCTTTCAGTGCATAGGACAATGCCCAACCAACTTAGCCACATTGGCCAAGGCAAGAGAAAAAATATTCTATTAACACAAATGGCTGTGTCATGCTGTTCCTTTCTAGTCGCATCTACCTTCCTCCTTCTCCATGATCCCTAAACCCTGGCAACTACTAATTTGTTATTTGTTCCTATTATTTTGTTATTTTGAGAAAATTATATAAATTGAATGTTATATTAGCTTTTGTCACTTGGCATAATTTACTATATAGATGCCCATGCTTCTAAGTAAAGGTAGATATATTTCATCCTTTCCCATCTGTATGCCTTGTATTTTGCTTTATGGCACTGGCTTAAACTTCCAATACTATGTTGAATAACAATGAGAGTGAATATCATGCCTTTTTCCAATCTTAGCATGTAAATATTAAGTCTTTCATGACTATGTATGATTTTAGTTGTTGGCTTTTTGAAGACTTTTTAAAAGTCAATTTGAAGTTCCCCTCTAATCTTATAAGTGGGCGTTTTGCTGTTGTCAATGGTTTCCTACATCACTTGATAGGATCATGTGATTTTTCTCCTTCAGCTTGTTAATATGGTGGATTACATTGTTTGATTTTCAAATATTGAGCCAGTCTTGCATCATTGGAATAAACCCCATTTGGTCATGGTACATATATTTTTTAATAATGCTGAATTCTATTTGCTAATATTTTATTAAAGCCCTTTACATCCATGTTCATGAGGGATAGGGAGCTGTAGTTTTCTCACTTTTTTTTTTTTTGGTATTGTCTTTGTCTGTGTTTTGTATCAGGGCAATACTAACTTCATAAAAGGTAAGGTGAACATATGGATAATGGATTTGAAGTTGTTGTTTTATTCTAATGTAACCTTTTTCTTTTGGCTATATAAGTCTCTCCCAGCCTTACTTTAGCTGTGTGCTACAAATTTTGATTTTAGTATATAGAATTAGTTTTTAAAGATAGTAGTTGATTAAATCTATCAACATATATATACAATTTTATGTATTCTCCTTAGTTTATTTTATTATACGCCACTGTCTAGAATTTCTTTTCCCCTTGGGGAAGTACATATTTAAATGTTGGTGTCATATTTATCTGAATGCTTACTAACTTATACATATAGGCAGAGTAATTTTAAAATGTAAGCAAAAGGAAAACATAGAAAAAATAACCCATGAATCTTTATTTTGATAATGATTAATTTTATTTGAAGAATTAGTTGTTGTTGTTTTTTCCTTTTTTACCTACATATGA
Organism: Lasiurus cinereus; assembly: GCA_011751065.1. Taxonomy (NCBI): domain Eukaryota; kingdom Metazoa; phylum Chordata; class Mammalia; order Chiroptera; family Vespertilionidae; genus Lasiurus; species Lasiurus cinereus. The sequence continues at coordinate 33,836,444 of JAAGEH010002531.1, forward strand.
GTACTTTTTAGAATATATGTTTTTATTAATTTCAGAGAGTAGAAGGGAGATGGTGATAGAAACATTAATAGTGAGATAGAATCATTGATCAGTTGCCTCCTGAATGCTCCTTCCTGGGGAAAAAGCCTGCAGCCCGCACATGTGCCCTAACCAAGAATCAACCTGTGACCTCCTGGTTCATGGATCAACGATCAATCACTGAGCCACACCAGCCTGGCATGGCATGGTTACTTTTTAATTATCTTTAATGTCTTCATAGTGCATACTTTGGAAACTATGGCATTTTGCATAATTATAGTTTTACCATACTATCATTTCAGTTAAAAAAGTTGGGGAGTGGACTTAAATATAATCATTGTCTCTGGAAAATTGTGCATCACTGACATACAAATTGTAAGAAAAAATTCATTAGATTTAGTTAGCCTGTTCCTACTCAACTATAATGTCAAGCCTACACATAGATGAGCTCAGCTTAAAAATCAGAAAACAATCAGGACTGAGTGAAAAAAAATACCATAAGTATAAAGGGAATGATGTTTACAGAGTTAGTTCAACTCTTTCCTGATTCAAATAAGCAATTTTCTTTTATGTTCACAAACAGCAGGGCTTATATTGTTTTTGTCCTTCTGCAAATTAAATAGGTACTACATTTTTATCTTTGCTAGTTTTTATTATTTTGTGTTTATGCCAAAACAAGGTAGGAAGCAAATAGTTTACTTAGTCTAAATTAAATTTATGTTTTGTTGTTTTTAAACTCAATTTGTATTTCGATGCCGCATCAGTTTCTTCAATGAAATGCAGCAAATATTTGCCTACTTATTATGTGTAAAAAAACTCTGAAAGATACCATCTGGGATATAAAGATTCAAAGCGCCCCTCAAGCCCTTTTAGTAATTTCTAATAATTCCAGATGTTCAGGTAAAAAGGAAGTAAACCTGATTTTTTTTGGTTGTCATATCCATTTTATGCATTGACAAGAAGCTACTTTGATTCTGAAAGGAGAATATCAACATTCCATAGTTTTTTCTAAGTGGAGATCACTCTACTTTCTAATAAAATGCTATTTTTCTGTTACTCAGCTACTCAGTGAGAATGTAACAGCAATGCCTTCTCAAATAATTGTTCACAAGAGAATGATTCTTATATTCTTTTGATAGGCAATAACTGTAAACAGATGGTACTATGTGCAGGCAGACAGTTCCTTATAAATGCCAATTGAGCCTTAAGGCTCCTTCCACACTTTCCTATGTATGAAGCCAAATCTCCTATGACATAAAGGAGATGCCTTTCATGCTTCAGAATGCTGACTGATCAGTAAATACATATTTTTTAGAATACCTTGAAATGATTATATATTTAACCTTGGTTCAAGCAATGCAAGAGTGTCTATACAGCTTTGCTATGAGTCTGTAACAACAATAAACCATCACTCTTTAAAATGGGTGTCTTTCATTTTGTTTATTGGATCCTATCTCTATAGAGTAAGACAAAGCTATAAAACAATGCCACTTCTAGAATACATTATTTGTGACAGTAAAGAAAATTGAAACAGACTCAGAGATACAGAAAATAGACTTGTGGTTGCCAGAGAGAAGCGCAGTTGAGGGATTGGGTGAAAAAGGTGGAGGGATTAAGATGTACAAATTGGTAGTTACAAAACAGTCATGGGAATGTAAAGGTACAGCATAGAGAATATAGTTAGTAATATTGTAATAACTATGTAGAGTGCTAGGTGGGCACAGAAATAATGTGGGGGGGGGTTGGGTACTTTGTTAAATATAAAGTACTTTGTTGTACACCTGAAACTAATACAAAATAATGTTGAATGTAAACTGTAATAGAAAAATATCTAGATACTAGAGGCCTGGTGCATGAATTTCAACAGTGGGGTCCCCTCAGCCCAGCCTGCGCCCTCTCATAGTCAGACATCCTTAGTGCTGTCCCAGAGGCAGGAGAGGCTCCCGCTACCACTGCCGAGCTTGCCAACCTTGAGTCCGGCTTCTGGCTCAGCCGGGCTTCCCCTGTGGGATCAGGCTGAAACTGGTTCTCTGACATCCCCCAAGGGGTCCCAGGTTGCGAGAAGGCACAGGCCAGGCTGAGGGACCCCACTGTTGTACAATCGGGGCAGAGGAGAGACACAGGAGGTTGGCAGCCGGGAAGGGACTGTAGGAGGGCTCCAGGGCATGTCTGGCCCATCTTGCTCAGTTTCCGGCCAGATCCCAGCAGCAAGCTAACCTACTGGTCAGAGTGTCTGCCCCCTAGTGGTCAGTGCATGCCATAGCAAGTGGTTGAATGGCCTCAGCATATCATTAGCATATTACACTTTGATTGGTTGAATGGTTGACTGGTTGAGCAGACACTTAGCATATTAGGCTTTTATTATATATGATAATAATAAAAAAAAGAAAATTAAAGAAGGCTGGCATTCAATGTTTTGCCTAATGTTTTGTTTAATGCACCACAGCACTGACTATGGAATATAATGTGAAGTTTGGCTTTTCATCTGAAACCAAATATCTTTTCTTTAAGAGAAGATCATCTATATATCACTTAAAAACCAGCATTCCAGCCTCTAGCTGGTTTGACTCAGTAGACAGAGAGTTGGCTTGGGACCAAAGGGTCTTGGGTTCGATTCTGGTCAAGGACAAATACCTCCATTGTAAGATCCTCCCTGGCTGGGCCCTGGTTGGGGCTCATGCAGGACACAACCAATTGATGTGTTTCTCTCACATCGATATTTCTCTCTGTTCTCCCCTCGCTCTTATACTCTTTCTAAAAAGCAATGGAAAAATATCATTGGGTGAGGATTAAAAACAAAACAACAACAACAAAATGATAGTAAAAAGCAGCATCTTTGTAAAGCTTAGTTCAAAGATGAGAAGAAAGTTTTTATTTTTGTTTGGCATAATACCTTAATCTTTACCTGGCAGACCATATTTCATTGCCATGAAATCTCTTAAAATGCACATACTCATGTGTGTTCACACACATATTCACAAATGCAGAGTACCCCTGAGGTATATATTTGAGGAAATATTTGAGGAAAGAAATTCTAAATGAAGAAAAAGATATGGTTATATTCTCAAGATTATCGAGATTAATTGAATAGTTTCATCCAGTTAATCCTTATTCTAATTTTATGCATGAGGTCTGAAAAGTAGGAGATTATACTAGAAAATAATTTTGGAATGATGTCTAGAAAATTATTCTAAAATAATCATGTTCCATTCTTAGACAATGAGGAGATGCTGGAAATTAGAATAGGCTGACCTATTTAATCAAATTAGGTTACATACACTTAACCAATTACCCCCCAAATTTCAGTGGCTTCATAAAGAAACATTTTTCTTCTGCTCATAGCATAGTTCAAGGTGGTCAGTAGGAAGTTCTACTTAATATAGTCATTCAGGGATCCAGGCTTCTTCCACCAGGTCCTAAGGCTCAGTGTCCTCATTGAACCTTCTGCATCTGACTTAATGTAAGGCAAATTTAGGGGTCCAGGATTGAAAGAGCATTTCTTTTCCACCCACATTGACTCAGAACTGATCCACATGGTCCCCACTCCCACAATAATCTCAGAGAATATAGGGTAAGTAACCTGGAAAAAAATTGGAAATGAAGGATCAAAAGCTGTTGAAGGTAAAGAGGCCAATTAAAAGAATAATTCAATGGTCTAGAGCATATTTAGGTCCTTTTTATAAAAATAACTATGGCAAACATTCTCAACTCATCTTTCTATCCACAACATTTTAAAGTAAGGACAGTTCAAAAGTTAGGATAATTAGTTCATTTAATTTTTTATCACAATTGCATTTATTTGAATGAATGGAAACACTGAACAAGGAAGAAGTTTACATATTGATTTCACCTCTCAGTGGGGTGAGGACAACGTAGTATGAAATCACTTGCCTATAAAGTCAGGAAGTTTTTTAGATCAGTCCTACCACTCATATCAAGTTCTATTCTTAGAAAAGGATAAGTAATCCATAAAGCAGAGATGGGTCTCTTTACTACACACACTACTAATTTTGTCATTGGTTAATGTTTCAGACACAAAGATGTTTATGTGAATTCTACCACTTTTGTTTATCTGTGCTAAAAATCTGGAGGTGGACATAGACAATAGTATTGTCTGAGAATGTTCACTTAATTATTCACTCATGGTGTAGAGGATTCCTAGGAAATTGATGCTCATACCCAACTGTTAAAGGACTGAGGAAACAAACATCAGGAAAGCTCCTATCAAAGACCTCAGCCTAAAACATCAGAGTAGGTAGCTCTTAATTTGCCCAGAAGCTGCTTTAATATTCTAGAATCTCTGGAAAACTCCCACCAATTCTCTGGGTTTGCATTACTGATATGGGTGGTTTGCAAAAACCTGTTCAGAAAGCTGCTGTGAAACTCAAATTCTTTATAGAACTGACTATACTTGCCCAACAGAATACAGATTCTTCTGCTATTGAAATCTCTTCTGCTATTGCCTTCATTGGAAAAACTCTAACCTAGAATCAAATAGGAAAGGGGATTCCTGGGCACCTACTGCATAGGTTCCTAATAACATGTGAAACTAAGCTATTCTCTCTCTCCTCTGCTAAAACACACTACTACTACTACTACTACTACTACTACTACTACTACTACTACTACCAGTTTTCAACCCACAGTTATCTTAGGAATATTTTATTTTTAACAGCTTTTTAATAAAATAGTTCCCATCTGTCTTTATTAACTTCATTTAAAAGTGCACAGTGCTTTGCATTTTTATAAGTCTAATGGGCCGTGTTTGTTAATTTATTGGAATAATGTTTATTTCCTTTTTACACAATTTTAAAGCAGTTACTTAGTTCTCCCTTCTTCCCTCCCAACATTGAGGACATTTGCATTTTATGTGGTCATATTCATGGTCCACATTGCTATTTGTAGAGTCAGTTAATGTAACATCAGTGATATGTATTCCTATTGACTTTTCTTCCCCTGGGAGCTATGCCAGAGTGACTCCAAAGAAACAAAAAGCAGAATGAAAATTAGAATGGGAGAACAGAAAATAATTAACATTTACTTTAAAGAGCATGAGAATGTCCATTCTCTTTTTAAAATTTATATTATATTATTTAATTTAATTTTTTTAATTTATATTATTTTTTAAATTTCTTTAAGGTGTTACATATGTGTCTTTATTCCCCCATTCCCCCTCCCCCCACACTCATGCCCTCACTCCCCTGTTGTCTGTGTCCATTGGTTAGCCCATATGCATGCATACAGATCCTTTGGTTGATCTCCCTCCCTTACCCCCACCCTCCCCTACCTTTCCTCCAAGGTTTGATGGTCTGATTGATATTTCTCTGTCTCTGGAACTGTTTTTGTTCATCAGTCTATGCCATTCATTATATTCCACAAATGAGTGAGATCATGTGATATTTATCTTTCTCTGCCTGGCTTATTTCACTTAGCATAATGCTCTCCATCTCCATCCATGTTGTTGCAAATGGTAAGAACTCCTTCTTTTTTACTGCAGCATAGTATTCCATTGTGTAGATGTACCAAAGTTTTTTAATCCAGTCATCTGCTAATGGGCACTTAGGCTGTTTCCAGATCTTAGCTATGGTAAATTGTGCTACTATGAACATAGGGATGCATATATCCTTTCTGATTGATGTTTCTAGCTTCTTGGGATATATTCATAGAAGTGGTATTACTGGATCAAATGGGAGTTCATTTGTAGTTTTTTGAAGAAACTCCATACTGTTCTCCACAGTGGCTGCACCAATCTGCATTCCCACCAGCAGTGCACCACAGTCCCTTTTTTTCCGCATCCTTGCCAACGTTTGTCATTTATTGATTTGCTGCTGAGAGCCATTCTGATAGATGTGAGATGATATCGCATTGTTGTTTTGATTTGTATCTTTCTGATAATTAGTGACTTTGAGCATATTTTTATGTGTCTCTTTGCCTTTCTTCTGTCTTCTTTCGAAAAATTTCTATTTAGGTCTCTTGCCCATTTCTTTCTTTCTTTTTTTAGTTGAATATATTTATTTATTTTTTAATTAATTAATTTTTTTTCTTTTCCTTATTGCCCTCCCCCCGCCTTCCACACCCCCCAGTACATACCCTCACCCAGTACATGCCCTCACCTGTCTTCCTCCCCCACCCCCAATGCCCTGTATCCATTGGTTATGCTTACATACATGCATACAAGTCCTTCGGTTGATCTCTTACAGGACGCCTCCCTCCCTCTCCCCCCCG
>JAAGEH010002531.1:33842786-33939915 GCA_011751065.1 Lasiurus cinereus
CCCCCCCGCAACTTCCCCTGCCTTCCCATTGTAGCATGACAGTCTATTCATTGCTTCTTTATCTCTGTATTTGTTTCCCCCACACCCCCCAATTCCTGTCTTTAAAAACTTCTTGCCTTTGTAGGCTAGAAATAAACTTATAAGAGCAAAAAAATGTTTGAGTCCCACTTTCAATGTCAAATAGTTCCTTATGTGTACACATCATCAAATGTATCTGGATAGTGGACAAATGGTGACAATGCTGGTCTGACCCTCTCTGGTTTGGTCCTAGGCATCCTGTAGCGATCCTTGCCCATTTCTTGATTGGATTGTTTACCTTCCTTTTGTTGAATTGTATGAGTTCCCTGTAAATGTTGAAGATTAAAACTTTATCAGTGATAACATTGGCAAATATGTTCTCCCATGTAGTGGTCTTTCTTATTGTTTTGTTGATGGTTTCTTTTGCTGTGAAAAAGCTTTTTATATTGATGCAGTCCCATTTGTTTATTTTATCTTTAGCTTCCATTGCCCTAAGAGCAATATCAGTGAAGAAGTTCCTTCAGCATGTCGTAGATTTTGCTGCCTGTGGATTCCTCTAGAATTTTTATGGCTTCCCATCTTATATTTAAATCCTGTATCCATTTTGAGTTTATTTTTGTGTATGGTGTAAGTTGGTGGTCTAGTTTCATTTTTTTTGCATGTATCTGTCAAGTTTTTCCCAACACCATTTGTTGAAGAGACTGTCTTGACAACATTTTATGTTCATGCCTTCTTTTTCATATATTAATTTGGCATAGTGATTTGGGTTGATTTCTAGGTTCTCTGTTCTATTCCATTGATCTATTTGCCTGTTCTTGTGCCAATACTAGGCTGTTTTGAGAACAGTTGCTTTGTAATAGAGCTGGAAATCTGGTATTGAGATCCTACCTGCTTTGTTCTTCTTTCTCAGGATCTCTGCAGCTATTCCGGGTCTTTTTTTATTCCAGATTAATTTTTGGAGAGTTCTTTCTAGGTCCATTACATATGTTGTTGGTATTTTAATGGGGAATGTACTGAATCTATAGATAGCTTTGGGTAGAATGGACATTTTGATGATGTTGATTCTCCTAATCCATGAACATGGTATGTTCTTCCATCTGTTTATATCTTCTTCTATCTCTTTTTTCACTGTCCTATAGTTTTTTGTATATAGGTATTTTACCTCTTTAGTTAAATTTATTCCTAGGTATCTTAATTTTTTTGGTATGATGATAAATAGGATTGCTTTTTTAGTCTCCATTTCTGTAACTTCACTATTGATGTATAGAAATGTCATAGATTTGTTGCCGTTAATTTTGTATCCTACTACTTTGATGAATTCATTGATTAAGTCTCATAATTTTTTGATGGAGTCTTTAAAGTTTTCTATATACAGTATCATGTTGTCTGCAAACAAGGACAGCTTTACTTCTTTTCCATTTTGGATGCCTTTTATTTCTTCTTCTTGTCTGATAGCAATGGCTAGTATTTCTCATACTATGTCGAATAGGAGTGGTGAGAGAGGGCATCCCTGACTTGTTCCTATTCTTAGGGGAAATGGTTTTAGTTTCTGTCCATTGAGTGTGATGCTAGCTGTGGGTTTGTCATATATGGCTTTTATGATGTTGAGGTATGATCCTTCTATTCCCATCTTGCTGAGAGTTTTTATCAAGAAAGGGTATTGGATTTTGTCAAATGCTTTTTCTGTGTCAATTGATATGAGTATATGATTTTTCCCCTCAATTTGCTTATGTATCATATTTATTGAGTTGTGGATATTGTACCATCCTTGCATCCCTGGGATAAGTTCTGCTTGTTCATGGTGCATGATCTTTCTGATGTACTACTGGATCTGATTTGCTGGGATTTTATTGAGAATTTTGGCATCTATGTTCATTAGGGATATTGGCCTGTAATTCTTTTTCATTGTGTTATCTTTATCTTGTTTAGGTATTAGGGTGATGCTGGCTTTATAGAATGAGCTTAGAAGAGTTCCTTCCTCTTTAATTTTTTTGGAATAGTCTGAGGAGGATAGATTTTAGTTATTCATGAATGTTTGGTATAACTCTCCTATGAAGCTGTCTGGGCCTGGGCTTTTGTTTGCTGGAAGCTTTTTGATGACTGCTTCAATTTCTTCCATAGTAATTTCCTATTGAGATTTTTAGAATCTTTTTGAGTGAAGTTTGGAAGATTGTATTTTTCTAGGAATATATCCATTTCCTTCAGGTTGTCTAGTTTGTTGGAATAGAGCTGTTCATAATATTTTTTAACAATCCTTTGTATTTCTGTGGGGTCTATTGTTAATTTGCCTCTATCATTTCTGATTTTATTTATTTGAGTCCTCTCTCTTTGTTTCTTGGTGAGCCTGGCTAGAGGTTCATCAATCTTGTTTATCCTTTCAAAGAACCAGCTCTTGATTTAATTGATCTTTTGTATTGTTTTTTTTTTTTTGTGTGTGTGTGTGTCTATATCATTTATTTCTGCTCTAATCCTTATTATCTCATTCTTTCTACTCACTATGGCCTTTTTTTGTTGCTGTCTTTCTAATTCTTTGAATTGCAACCTTAGGTGATTTACTATCATTTTTTTTTTTTGAGGTAGGCCTGTAGAGCTATAAACTCCCCTCTCAGGACTGCTTTTATTGTGTCCCATAGGTTTTGGATTATTGTATTTTTATTGTCATTAGTTTCTAGAATGTCTTTAATTTCTTCTTAGATATTATTGGTAACCCAATAAATATTTAATAACATGCTTTTCAGTTTCCAAGTATTTGAATGTTTGGATTGTTTTTATTGCAGTTTATTTCTAATATTATGCCATTGTGGTCTAAAAAGATGCTTGGTATGATTTTAATCTTCTTGAATTTTGGGAGACATTACTTGTCACCCAATATGTGCTCTATTTTTGAAAATGTCCCATGTGCACTTGAGAAGAACATATATTCTGCAGCTTTGGGGTGAAATTTTCTGAAGATGTCAATTAAGTCCCTCTGATCTAGTGAGTCACTTAGGATTGTTGTTTCTTTGCTGATTTTTTTGTCCAGAGAATTTATCCAGTGATGTCAGTGGTGTATTACAGTCCCCTACTATGATTATATTGTTATCTCTACAGTGGTTCCTCGAGATACGAGTGTCCTAACATATGAGATTTTTGAGATACCAGCCGTCGAGCGAGCGATTTTTGCTTTGAAATACGAGCAACATTTGAGATAGGAGTAATCGCACAGACCGGCCGGCTGCACACGACCCACCAGTTTACCTTGACTTGAACATCTCATAGTTTCCCACGCCTCAAGGTTACGGAACCAATTAAACTCGTATCTCGAGGTACCACTGTATCTCTCTTGATATCTTCCAGATTTTTTTATGTATTTGGGTGCTCCTGCATTGGGTGCATATATGTTTACCAGGGTTATATCCTCTTGTTGTATCAATCCCTTTAGTATTATGAAGTGGCCTTCCTTATCTCTTGTTATGACCTTCACTTTGAGGTCTATTTTGTCAGATATAAGTATTACTACCTAGCTTTTTTTTTTTCATTTCCTTCTGCCCAAAAGATAGTTTTTCCTTCCCTTCACTTTCAGTCTATGTGAGTCTCTAGTTCTGAGTTGGGTCTCTTGTAGACAGCATATATATGGGTCATGATTTTTTTATCCATTTAGCCACTCGATGTTTTTTGATTGGAGCATTTAGTCTATGTATAAAGTTATTATTGAAAAGTACTTGTGTTTGTAGCTATTTTTATATTTGGAGGCTGTGTTCCTTCTTACCTTTTTGTTTCTTCTTTTTTACAGCATTCCCTTTAGCATTATTGCATTGATGGTTTGGTAGTGATAAATTCCCTTAGCCTTTTTTTGTCTGTGAAGCTCCTGATTTCCATTTCAATTTTGATTGATAGCCTTGCTGGATAGAGTATTCTTGGATTGAGTCCCTTGCTTTGTACCACTTTGTATATCTCCTTTCATTCTCTTCTAGCTTGATGTGTTTTTGTTAAAAAATCATTTATAATTTGATGGGGGATCCTTTTTGGTATTCTCTGTGTCTCTCTTTCAGCCTTTAATATTCTCTCTTCATTGATAACATTTGCCATTGTAATTATGGTGTGTCTTGGTGTGGGTCTTTTGGAATTCATTCTGCTTGGGATTCTTTGTACTTGAGTAACTTTTTTCTTCCTCACATCAGGTACAGAAATAAGCCCTGTCATTATTTCTTCAAATAGATTTTCTAATCCTTTCTGCTTCTTGTCCTTCTGGCAGCCCTATTATACATATGTTATTTCGTTTTGCATTGTCCCAAAGCTCCCGTAGGCTCTCCTCCTGCTTTTTAATTTTTTTCTCTAGTTGTGTTCAGATTGGGCTTGTTTCTATAACTGATCTTCTAACTCGCTGATTCAGTCCTCTGCTTCTTCTAGTCTACTGTTGAAGACTTCCATGGTGTTTTTTATTGTGGCTATATAATTTCTCATTTCTTCCTGATTTTTGCATAGGTTGTTGATTTTCTGTCCATCCAGTATATGAACTGTATGACCATTAGTCTGAATTATTTTTCTGTGATGTTGCATGCTTCCTTTTCACTTATTTCCTTACTTAGTGACTCCTCCTTTTCTTTCAATTGTTTCATTGTGTCCCCATTCTGACTATCACCTGAAGGTTCACATGTTGAATTGTGGAGGCCTGGACTGTATGAAGTGGGAGTTTTGCATCTCCCAAATGTCACTGAAGAGTTCTGATACCAAGATGTGTGGTGCGGTTGCTGTGGGTTGTTGGGAACCATGCTCACCCTGGGTCAGAGTCACAGACACTTAGTGTGGCCTCGTGTATGCACCTAGAATCAGTGACCTTGCCTGTACCACTTTGAAACAGAAAACCCACTGGCATGTGCCAAAAATCAAAGTCCCCTATTACGTGTCAGGAGTCAGAGCTCCCTGTGTCCATGCCCAGAGTCAAGTATCAGAATCTCTATTTCTTGGTGCTATCTCACAATGAGAATCAGGTCTCTGTGTGCATATTTGCAAGAATTGAAGTCACTGGTTCTTAGTATGATTGTACTGGGAATCAGGGATCTCAGGCACACATAATGAGGAATGGAGCCTAGTCACTGGTGGTCTATGCTGCCTCTTGTGTGGACATTCAGTGTCCTCAAACTGCCTGGGAGACCGGGTTGCTCAGTCTTACTGTGTTGGCAGGAGGTCCACTTCTGCCCTGTGGTAAACAGCCTTCTGTGCGCACTTTCCCTGAATCAAAGTCCAGTGGCACTGCCCCTTAGTGTGGGTGTGGGTCTGGTCACGCAGGCGTGCACTTTTGAAAACAGATTTCCTGTGTCCATGTATCCAGGCTCAAATTCAGCGCTGCCTTCCTATGTAGGCACAGGGTCTGGTCATGGGGAACAAACTCCCCAAGACAGAACATCCAGGTTCAAATTCACCGCAGCCTCCTGCTAAGGTGCAGGATCTGATCATGGGAAACAAACTCCTCTGGTTTGCACCCTCAAGCTCAAATTCAGTGCTGTTTCCCTGTGTGGGTGTAGGATTTGGTCACAGAAAACAATCTCTCCAAGATCGTGCACCTATTCTCAAATTCAGGACTGCCTCCCTGCCTGGGTGTGGAGACAAGTTCAAGGGAAACAAATTTCCTGAGTTCACAAGTCCAGGTTCAAGTTCAGCGCTGTCTCCCTGACCTGTGTGAGTGTGGGATCTGGTGGCAGAAGACCACCTCTCTAGCGATGAGCAGATAGGCTCAAATTTTACTCAGTCTCCCTGCCTGGGCATGGAGATAAGTTGTGGGAAATAATTTCCCTGAGTTTGCAAGCCTAGGGTCAAGTTCAGCACTGTCTCCCTGCCCTGCGTGGATGCGGGATCTGGTTGCAGAAAACTACTTCCCTAGGGATGAGTGGATAGGCTCGAATTCTGCTCAGTCATCCTGCCTGCATGCTGAGACTAGTCATGGGAAACAAACTTCCTGTGTCTTATACCAAGGCTCAAAGTTAGGCAGAATTGCCAATGCTTTGTGTGTGCAGAAAGCCTTATTGTGTGGCTAGGGTCTGGTAGTTTCTATGTTGCTGCCGCAGGGGTGGCAGAGGTGCGGGGGATTGGTTTTATACTCACAGAAATCTGCAGCCCAGTGTCTGGAGTCTTGGTTTCCCTGTGTCTGCAACTGTGGTGGCAAGTCTTCTACAATTCCACAATATGTTTTGATACTGTTATTTTTTTATTGATTTTTCTGATATATAAATAACACTTACTCTCAGATTTGATAATGAGGTTTTATTACATGAAGAAAGTTTCCATTATTTATTTGATTATTTGTTCTGCTCTATTTATTTTTATTAAAATTTTGTTATCTGTGTTCTATAGGGCTTATTTTATATTTTAATTCTTTTATTCTTGCTTTTTTTCATCTTAATTCTTTTATTCCTTCTGTTTGTTTTTAAAAAATTTCTCATATTTTCTTCTATATAATTAATTTGATTTTCTGTAACATCTAATATGATTTCCTCTATATAACATTATATATAAAAATCAGAAACCATAATTTAGAAATGAGTAAAATATGTTCAACCATTCTTCATCTTTGCATTCAATTTTACTAGAAATTTATTCCTCAGATGCAATGTCTCTGTATGGACATAAAGTATATGATAATTTTTTTTGTTTGCTTTTGTAATCTATTTCAAAGAAAAGCAACTCATAATCCTTACGGAAGTAAAGATTGCATTGTTGAAAATTCAGAATTCCTCCATGGCTTGTGAAACCTCTATTTTTACTCTTTCTTAGAGGGCACAATCTATCCCAACTCTGTCACTCTCTAGCTGAGTAATCGTTGAGAAATGATTTCAACTCTTTATTGAAAGGCCCTTCTCTATAAAATGGGGCAGATAATAATAATGCTCATTTCACAGAATTATTTTAAAGATTAAGTTATCAATACATTTTTTCCCCTTCATTTCTTAGCTAAGAGGAGTGCCTGGCATATCGTGGAAATTCAATAATCCTGGCATTGAAAAAAAAAAAAGATAGTTTCCAGGAGGGGGGGGGGGGAAAGGTTCTTTCTATCCATTGATCCATTGTTCATTTTAACTTGCTTAATAAGGGTAGTTGTTTTCCACTACTGCAAGTCTCATGACTTTTCTGGTCATTCTATGATAGTTAAAATAATTATCTGGCAATTTAAATCATAGAATTTTATTTTAAGAACTGAAATGTTTACAAATACATAAAGTTTCTTCAGTTTCTTCTTTGACCAGTTTGGTCTTGCTTCAGGCTTGATGTTCATGGTGGAGAAGGTGGAATTGTGAGCCTTTTATATTTCCTGAGCCTGTGGTTTTCCTCCTTCTTCCTGGTTTTTGATCCATCAGGGTTGGAACTTGGAACAGTGGAAGGTGAGCGAGGAAGTGCCTAATGACAGCTTTTGGGAACTCCCATAACTGTCCATATCACTGAGAAGGAAGAGAGTCATTCTTTTCCTCTTCACGAGGGCCACTGTGCAGATTTGGCACCATATGCTCCCCAGCACTTCAGAGACAGTACATTATAGGAAAGTGTTTTGTCTGGAAAAGATGGCAAAGATTCCAGTACTAGATCCTGAAGGCAGCAGCCCTTAGCAGATAGGAGATAAGCAGCACCTTTGCCTGGCAAAATGGAGTGTACAGAGCTGAAGTGAAATACCCAGTTGTAATCACTAAAGAAGCAATAATGTGAAAAATTTAGGGGTGCCAGCTACTATTGAAGGTACCATGGGGGAGAGGCTACAATGTCCAACAAAGGCTGTGCATTAATAGACACTACATTAGTTCTGAGACTACCTCAGGTTCCTTCAGGGATATCTAGGTTTATTTTGGGACATTCTGAAATAGCTTTATATTCAGATTTGTACAACTGAGAGAAAGACCCAGCCCCCAAGTAGAGTCATTAATATTATTTTTATTTATTTTGTTCCATGTAGCTGATAAAGTTCTTCACAAATATAGGTTATATGTGGATTTCAACAACCCCTGGTAAAACACAAAAGTACATAATGGTATGCTAAAAAGTCAAATACAGCTACAATCCAAGTTGAGTCAGATATTCTAGCTAATTTCAAATTAAATGGTTTAGGAAGTTGTATTAATTTTCAGACTATCAAGCTACTGCTTAGTAATTTAGTGTTACTAAAGAAGATAAAGGGTTACTACAATTTTCAGAATTTTAGGTTTTCAAAATAATATAGCATAAGCTCTTGCATAGTGGTTGGTAGAATTTTAAATTCTAAACACAGAAACAAAATACTTCTCTTTATTTCTTAATAAGAAGCATACATTATTTTAAAAACCCTTCATTTGAATATATTTGTACTCTTCTAGACTGTTTCTCGAACTTACAATTTTGTACTATATTGTTACAATAAGACATTTACTAAAAATTAAGATGGCTATGGTTCTTAGTTCAACTCTTCTGGCATTTGCATTAGTCATTTGCTCATGGATTATCCTCTTTTGACACACATTAATCAAAATCATACCAACCATTAAAACCATACTCAGATTCTCTTTCCTGAGAAATTTCTCTTGACCTTAATAATCATGAACACATTCTACTTCATAACTCCAATAATAACTGTGATGTATTTTACTTCATAGTATTTATTATGGAATGTTTGGTTGTGTAGATGTCCCTATACCTGTCTTAGTTCTATTATCAAATTTGAGAATGCATGTCTCCTGTGGTAGCTCTCCACCACTGAGCATTGTAGATAGCTAATACTCAGCAATACTTTTGAATACATAATTTTTGAAGTGCTTAAAGATAACTAAACATTAAAAATATATAAGTAAAATTTTTAAATATATTTTTATTGATTTCAGAGAGGAAGGGAGGAGAGAGATAGAAACATCAAAGATGACAGGGAATCATTGATTGGCTGCCTCTTGCATGTACCCCACTGGGGATTGAGCCCATAACTCCAGCATGTACCCTTGACTGGAATCGAAACTAGGACCCTTCAGTTCGCAGGCCAATGCTCTATCTACTGAGTGAAACCAGCTAGGGCACAAGTAAAGTTTTAGAATTTTTATTTATTAGAAGAAAGAGAACACAGTAGGAAAATAGGCAAAGGATGGAAATAAGAATTTAATAAAAGAGCAAATCCAAATGGCTATTAAATGTATATGAAAGCATACCGAAGTTTTGGGAAGTGAGAACAGAGTCACGATGTGAGATTACTGCCACTCAGCAGACCAGCAGACCAGCAAAGGTGAGAATGACTTCTGGCAGTGATGTGGGCGCGGTGGTGCTTCCTGACCTTGCTGTGGGAGAGGGGCTTGGATGCCTTCCTGGAAAGCTGTTTGGCAACAGATTAAGAATAAAAGAATAGCTTTTGACCCAGCAATTCTGCTTCTGGGAATGTATCCTTAGAAATAGGGAGATTGATTATCACAGTATTTTGCAGTGGGCAAAACTGAAATAACTAAACATTCACTAATGGGAAATGGCTAATATATTTTAATATATCACTTGAAATTATCCTGCTATTTAAAGTAAACTCCAGCCTGGCTGGCATGGCTCAGTGGTTGAGCATTAACCTATGAACCAGGAGAACATTGTTTGATTCCTGGTCAGGGCACATGCCTTGGTTGTGGGCTGGATTCCCAGTGCGGGGCATGCAGAAGAGTCAGTTAACGATTCGCTCTCATCATTGTTTTTTCTATCTCTCTCTCCCTTCCTCATGTAATCAATAAATGTATTTTTTTAAAGTTAATTCTATAACATTTGCCTTATAAAATAATGTTTACAAATGCATGAAGAAAGTCTCCCTAGCATCAGAAATTAAACTATAAGGTAAAGATTATCCCTGGCCATCCCACTGAGCTCTCCCCTCTCCTAAACTCTTCTAGTATTTATATTCTCTAAGGTTTTATGACCTGCTGCTTTATATCTCTATCTAGCTACAGAATTTTAATGTAAATATCTCTTCTCCTCATTCCCTTGACATTCTATGTTTTTTTTTCCCCCTTCACAATGTTAAGGCTTACTCTTTGTGCGAGGTAGGCAGACAGAGAGTATTTTTTGATTGATCAGTTGTTTTCCTGAGTAAAACTTGTTAATAGATGACAGACCCCTAGGCCTTGTTATTTGTCAGTAAAACTGTTTCCCATTCTTGTCCATTGTGCACTCAAGGATGTAGCTACTTCTATTCAATTATTCAATCATTTTGCTGAAAACTTGGAGAGTCTATTTGTTACACAACATAATAGAAATGTAAAGCCATTGCCATTAATAAATAACAGAACATATGTGTCTGTTTTCCAGCAGCAAGCGGAGTTTAAGTGAATGTTCATGTTTTTCAAGATTAGGTAAATCACCATAGACAAGGAAAATTACGCCATAGCTTATGCGATCAGATCAAAACAAGAGTCATTTTCTCCACCAATGATTCCTGTTAAATGAATTGTATGCTAACAGTTTCCAATAATGATTTGGTTTAATAAATTATGTACTCTTCATAACTTTTTAATGCACATCCTTCCAAGACTGGCCTGTCCCCAGAAGGGAATTTATCAAACGGCCTCTGCACTTCAGAAATAAAGGTAAAATGATTGAAATTGGAGTGGCTGAAGCATAACTAGTGGTAATGGGATTGGTCTTGCTTCACTTTCTCTTCTGTTTCCCACCAGAGAACTCTCCCACAAGTGGTTCAGTGTTATCTTTTTCCCTGAATTTTTGTTTTTCCCATAAGTATTAGATATCATCTGCAGACAAGATAGTATGTATGATTGAACTGTGTATGCTCTGTTGCACTGAAAATGTTATTTCTAAAATACAATCTGTAAAATGAGGCCGCTGAAACTACCTACACACATACACACACAACTCTAAAGATATATAGAAGAGACAATAGAAACTTTTATTCTAATCTTGATAGTATAGCAAGAAAACATTAAAGAAGAAACAAATCAAAAGTGATATTAGCAATACTTTTTAGGTTTTGACACACCATCCAGAGTAGATTTCATAGGTTAGGATTTGCTTAAATCAGGAGAATGTCTGGCCCATGGGCCATATAAGGCCCACAAAATCATTTGGTCTGACCCTGCCCAGGTTTTAGGGGTAAGCTAATTAAATGTTTCACCAACTATAGCAGGCTAGTTTTAAAGTTGATAATTTTGTATGGCCCTCGAATAATGTCATAAATATGCAAATGGCCCTTGGCAGAAAAAGGTTTCCCAGCCCTGGCTTATATAGATGTACCATTCTTTGTTTATTTGTTAATCCTCACCTGAGCATTTTTTAAAAATATATTTTATTGATTTTTTTTTACAGAGGGGAAGGGAGAGGGATAGAGAGTTAGAAACATCGATGAGAGAGAGAGACATCGATCAGCCGCCTCCTGCACACCCCCTACTGGGAATGTGCCCGCAACCAGGGTACATGCCTTGATCAGAATCAAACCCGGGACCTCTCAGTCCGCAGGCTGACGCTCTATCCACTGAGCAAAACCGGTTTCGGCTGAGCATTTTTTTTTTCTCATTGATTTTTAGGGAGAGTAGAAGAAAGAGGGAAAGAGAGAGAGAAACATTGATGTGAGAGAAACACATCAATGGTTGCCTCCTGTATACGCCCCGACCAGGGTGGGCTGGGGAGGAGCCTGTATCCAAGGCACCTGCCCCTTGACCAGAATTTAACCTGGGATCCTTTGGTCTGGAGGCCAGCGCTCTATCCACTAAGCCAAACCAGCTATGGCCACTTTTACATTCTAAACTAATTATGTCAAGCCACTGTTTTTAATATCTACTTTATTAAGGATTCAATCTGATTGACTTCTTTCTATTCAAAAATCAACTTGAACTTTGGGAAGATACCATATAACTAATCCCATCCATTTTGCATCACTTTCTAGTAGATAGAGAGGCTATCCCTAATTTTATTGGAGTAGGAAGAAGGATTCTGGACTAGGTATAAATGGCAAATTTATCTTGTAAAGCATAACACTGAAGGTAGAGCATTTTTCAGTGGAGTAGATGGTATATCAGGTGATTTTTGTACTTACTACCCCATGTGATTAAGCCAACTCTGACATTTAAAAAAATTGTTACCATATCAGATTGTTAAAGCAAAATTAGAGATAATACTATGTGTTTGCCAAACCAATTTCTTCTTTCTCCTGGGCACATAACTTGACTGCATTTCCTAACTGACTAGGTGGGGCTATATGACAAAGATCCAGGCATTTGTTCCTCATTACCTCTTTCTCTCCATGTCCTTTCTCTCCCCATTACCAGGCTGCATGCAAGGAGGTGCTACCACATTGGAAGAAGCCTGGTCTGTGGGTGAGCTCTGCTGACCCAAATATGACTGCAACGTGATGAAGGAATGATTTTCTATTGGGTTAAGCGACTGAAATCTTGGATGTTAGGTGTAGAAGCTAGTTTTCTTGACTAATAAACTAATATATTAGTTACTAGGCAGAATACTTTCAGATGTAATACAAAGGCCAACTTATAACATCTTAAGAAGTAAGGGCATTTACAATCTCATATAACAAGACGTCTAGAGTTGGTTAAAGTTCAGTGTTGATAAACTTAGTGACTCAGTTAAATCATGAAAGATCCACATTTTTCTATCTTTCCACCTTACAGCTTCTTAATTAGGTTTATGTCTTGATCACAAAACACCTCTTGTAGCTCCATACATCACACAGAGATGGTAATGATCAAAGTCAGTAAAATGACATTTCTCCTCTTGTCTTTTTTTAAAGAGTAAAGAAACCTTTCCCAGAAGCCACCCTGTAGACCTTCTCCTTTGTCTAATTTCCCAGAATTGGGTTACATACCTTTTTCTAAACCAATCACTTGTAAGGATAATAGTACAGACTAATCACTATGCAGCTCTGGCAAACATAACTCTTCTCTGAAACACATGACCAGTACTACTGAATAGAACAGCAACCAACAGCAAACTAGTATACTAAGATTATTTAAGATTTGTAAAGTAAAAAATTGAAGGTATACTCAATCTATTCTGGTCAGATATATAATATAACAAAGTACTAGTTAAGGGAAATGACTGAGTAATGAAAAAATAGAATTACAATTCATGTATCCACAGTGAAGTGGCATTCAACTTCTATATATTAAAGATACACATTTAATTGTATAAAAGGATGATGCTGGTGAGGGTACTATTGCTAACAACTTTGACATTTGTATAAAGACGTGATGACTAAGCATTTAAAAATTGTAGATAGGTGTGGAAAACATGAAACTATATTTGTTCAAATTTTCTCATCTATAAAGCTAGATGGATGGGTATATTTATTTAGTTTGTGTTATGACTGCATAAACAACATTGTATATTTTTATCATAGGAATTAAATGAACTGACTGGTCAAGAAGGCAATTTAGAACTGTTGAGCCCTATGCAATATAATGCAGACAAGGAAACTGAATTCTGTATTGATGAAGTGACTTATATTAGGTCCTATAAAAATCCGTCCCTGGAAAGGCAGGAACCACAATAAACTTTTATATACCTTTAGTCTAGAGCTCTTTCTAACACAGTATAATACTATTATCAATACATAAGCATCAGTTAGGAAAATAGCACTTATAGAAAAAGAGGAATACATTATCCATGTGCAAAGCAGCATACCTTGCAATTCTTAAAATAATGATATTAAAATGTACTGAGCTTCCCCTGGGCACCGTACTAAACTTTCTCCATTGTAGTAGTTCATTTATTTGTCACAACCTTATGATGTAGTTTTTATTAATGCCCCCATTTTATAGGTGATAAAACTAGCTTTCAGGTTATTTTATTACTTAGTGTCTATCTCTAATTTTTTAGAGTTGTGGACCTTTGAGGTGACAACTACAGAGGTATATTGAAACAAGCCAAAGACTAATCAGACAAATAATCATCTGATTGATTTTATCTTTATGCAGAAGAGGACCCAAAAAGAGACAAGCAGTCTAGCAACTCAAGTCAATATTTCTGAGAGTCTCACAAGAAACCTTTTCCTAACACACAATTATACAGTCTTTTATTATACGTTTTTTCAACCCTATATTCACCTACACAAGCCAATTGGAGAAAATATTTTTAGAGAAAACAGGACTGCCGGAAACCAAACATTGTCTCACTAATAGAAAGATGTGGACAGAAGCCTGGTCAACCTTAATTGCTCTGAAAGGTCAGAGCTAATCACTCACTGTTTAGTTGAAACATTGTTAGCTGAAGCAGCCTCTACCTGTTTGTTTCATGTAAACTTCTGTTCTTGTAATTTCCTGCCTAAAGACTATGGGTGTGTCCCAAAGCCTTAATAAAAGGGAGAAAAAGGCCAGAGCAAGGGGTAGTCCTTTCCATTAGAGGAAGGCTCCCACCTGACCCCTCAATATCACCAAATTAATGCTTTTCTAGTCTCTCTTTTCATTTGCATGCAGCCTCCTCCAGAACCCGAACTCTGAACAGGAATCCTGAACAATGCAGGATGTGGAAAGGGGCTCCCATACAGGACTAATCAACTTGGTCTTGCAATCTTTTATATTTGATGAGAAGTCTCCTTTTATTGTTTCCCTATGTAGTCATGGAGTTTTTCGTAATCAATAAAGTCTTTCAACACTAAAGTCTAAGGTTAACTTTGATCTACCATGTTCTATCTTGATATTAATCTGCAGAAAAATACATGTCCAGCAAGGGCAAGATACTTTGCAATTCAAGACAATACAATAGAGAGGGAGTACTCCTACTAGTACTACATGGCTCATTGTGAGAAATAAGACCAATGCCTAGTAGTCAATGAGGCTATGCTATCAATTGCCCACTGAAGTCACATCTACTTGCATTATGCACTGATCAAAAGGTTTACTTAAGATTCTTAATGAATGAGTGTTGCTTTACTCTCCTTATTTGTCTTTTGTGACTGATGGTAAAGAACATATCCGTTTTTTTTGTCCTGCTTGTTGTATTTTTCTCCTACCTATGAGAAGGATTAGATTAATGGTCTAATGGAATTTTAGAATTGTTTAATTTTCCCAGGTGGTCCAGAATATGCCTCAGAAGTAAAATGAACTATCTTGAAATTCTCTCATATATTGGTGCAATATAGCTTAAGGAATGTTTTGATTTCCATTTATATGGGAAACTTTTTTTTATGGAATGGCCTTGAACCTGATCCATTCCAAAAAGATCTCTTTTGCTTTAGGTGTAACAATTATTCTTTTTCTATAAGAATAACTCATATCCTAGCATTTTTAGGGGATGTGTCTTGGAAAGATGCCTGATGGAATCCCAGCCTGCCTAGCAAGAGGCTATATGATAGTAAACTATGGTTTTGTCATTAAATATAAGCAAATAAAATGGCTTTACAGGTATACATAATTATATTTGCAAAGTATAGATGTATGAAAAAGCTACTCTATTGGCCTATTTCATTTAACATTTTTATGTGCCTGGCTACAAAAAATTATCATTAAGGAATGACAAGAGAGAAAAAAACTTTAGAGAAAGCTACAATCACTATTATATATACTAATTCCTAATGAATGACACATATGGATTCTCTGAAAATCTTAGTGAGAGGGCAATGATGTGCCTAGAAGAAGGATGCAAAATAGAATATGTCTTTGGCATATATAACAGTGGTGTAGGTATTTACATTTTGGCCTCCTCAGTCACTAGTATATGAATATCATCAATAACAATACAAAGTCCTTGGTAGTATGTCTCCAGTGACAATGATAGTACCTTAATTCCACATGTTTTTATTTGAAAATGAGAGAAATCAGAATTAGCAAATTGACTTTTTTATGTATTAGTTCATATTTTTATCATGTTTCCTTTTAGTTAGCATAAGACAAAATGGAATTGGATTTTTGTTGATTTATGTGTGTCAAATTTTGACTTGTGACTATTTAGATATGTGTGCATATGTGTATGTGCATACAAATAATTATTTTCACAAACATATAAGTATATAGACCCTGATACTGTGAAAAAATAAATTATAAGAACTAGAATCAGAGTTTAGAAATTAATACCGAAGTGTTTAGTCTTGATTAATAAGAGGCTTTAAAAAGCTACACTGTTGACTCTGTTGTCTCCTCATCCCAGATAGATAATTAATAGTTTTAGTATTTCAATTAAAGAATGGGTTCCATAAAATTATTAGATAACCTTTTTCTGTACTAACTATGGAAATGAAAAGTATTATTTTTTTATTCAATTTCTACTAGTTATTGTTAAAATGTTTGCTCTCTTTTCGGATTCCATGAAGAAACACTTTTTAAACATATGACCACATTTGTCTAGTTTATCAATGTTTTATCTGTTATAGTAATTGGCATGTAGTAGGTACTTGATAAATACTTGTTGAAAATATAAATTAAAAACTGAAGTCCACATTTTAATTAGTTTTCATTATTTGTTCCTCACAGGCAAATAATTTCAATTTTTGTACAAGTCTACAAGACCATATCTAAAATTCAAAAGTTCCAAAATTTCTTGCAACATATTTGGAGAAAATCTTAACCTCATATGAGCTCACCTTTTTTTTTTTTTTTTAGTGGTTAACATTGATCTGAACTAACATAAGCATATTTATATCCTTTAGTAATTGCCCTGGGTATGCATCATCATATATTTAGTTGTAAAAATATTAATATCATGCTGTCCCTCACCCTACTTGAGTGTTACATAAAATGTATGTGCTATTTTCCCTCTGCACATACCTCTGAAATTCTATGCATATCCACATATAGCCTCAAAGGCTTTATTGAAGAAATTGGAGTTGAATTACTATTATCTCATATTTTTAATTATTTTAGACAACTGTTTGCAAATTTCCTATATAATGCTCTAACAAGATATCAAACAATCAATACCCACAGATCACCATCAATATATTTTGTTGCACGGAATTCATGCTCAGTGGGAGGGGGTTCCCCTCAGCCCAGCCTGTACCCGCTCCAATCTGGGACATCCCTCTCACAGTCCGGGACCACTGTCTCCTAACTGCTCACCTGCCTGCCTGCCTGGTTGCCCCTACTGCCTCCCCCTGCTGGCCTGGTTGCCCCCAATTGCCAGCTTGGGTGCCCCACACAGCGTGCTGTTCAGTCATTTGGTCATCCCTCACTAACCCCCCTGCCAACCTTGTTGCCCCATGCAGTCTGCTGTTTGGTCATCCATCAGTTGTTTTAGTGATGGCCCCTGGCTTTTAATATATTAGGATTATATGCCAAGCTTTTTTTAAGTTTTCCACATCTTTGCTCTTTAACCCAGAAAAATGCTGATAAGAAGGGTGCAATTCAGCTTCTATGACCTTCAGTTTTGACCTCTGTTTTGGGAGTGCTAACAAGAATGCCAGTTAGTGTCAGTTGTGATAACAAAGCTTTATGATTTTGACAGGATATTATTTTTTAAGAAATGGATTGTCTCACCTACTAATTTCATATGGAATTATAATGAAGGAGATGTAGGGTTGTTATTTTGTATTCACCTCTAATATAGACAAACCAAACTAATGATCTAAAATACAAGTTCTGTATTTGATGCTTGATTTATTGTTATTTGTCACCAAATACTTTTAAAATACTAATATACCTCTCTAATCTGTATTTATTATTATACCTGCAAAACACATAGTGGGTTCATGCAATTAATTTTATTCTAAATAGGATGGTAAGACCAGAGGAAATATAGAAGATATACTACAAAATTAGAGTTGAACAAAAATTATGAAATTGTAAATTCAGTAAAGTTTCCTTATACTAAATTGTGCTAGCCTTACATATAGATAGAATAGTGTTTTTAATTGCAACTTCTTTAAAAAAAATATACATATGTCATAAACACATATGCACAGGAATCATTAAAAAAACATATAAATTTCTCCACTTACTAACTATGAGCTTTGATGAAGCACCTGGAATCTTTAGCCTTTTTTATGTAAAAAATGGGGATGATAATACACTAAGAAATGCTCAGAACCCAGGTAGATATATGAGCACTGCAGGGTGGTTGAATTACTGCCCCCTAGTGAGTAATGATGGTATGTCTGGCCATGTTAAGTATATAAACCCAGAAGTTGGCCATAGTCCTCGGTCACTTAACCTCCAGTCCACACACAATCTTTTTGTCTTTTCGGACCCATATCATCATCCAAAGAGACTTCAGTCTCCACAGTGAAGACATTAAAATGAAGATTTCTACATCTCCATTCTTATCTCCCTTTCCTCAGTCCTCTGCTCAACAAACTATTCCATTCATCCCATTATTTTGCCCATTTTTCTCCTCTTCTATATAGATTCTAAAATGTTCTTCTCTCACTGCAGAAGAAAACTTTTACAAAAGCATGATATTTGCATTGATTTCTGAAGAACAAGTAGGAATTAAATATTTAAGAATTTCCAGGCTAAAGAAAAGGAATATTTTCCTTTTGTGAGTCCTAGCATGCTTTGCTGAACATTTTTAGCAAATATATACACATGGTTGCCATTCCTTAGGAGAGGAGACAAAAAGGATATGCTACAGCCTTAGCTCTGAAAGCCTAAGAAAACCACTTACGGTAATGATGATCATCTGACCCAGGGCTTCAGTTCCAGGCACCAGTGAGACACAGTGGACAGCAGTTTTGATCTTTGTCCTTGAACACAGATTATACTAGTAGCTCCAGGAGGAGTGCTTCCCTGGATGTCACATTAACAAAAAACGACATTAAGCCAAGTCATTAACATGTTGTTTTAATTTGGGAGGGAATTTACTGGATGTTTTAATTAGTGTAAAGTACAGCATTATGGTTAACCCTCAGTTCCTCAATTTTAGGAGAATCATTTGGCACATTTTATATTTTCCATACCAATTACCAATTTCTCCTTTGTTTTTTGTTTGTCTCTGGTAAATATATTGCAATGTCTTCTTACTGTTAAGCTGATGAGTACTCTCTTGTTATCATGGATCAATAGTTAGTTATGCCCTTTGGAATTGTTTTTATAAACTGTAACTTTGCCCTAGTAATTAGGAAAAGATGTCAGTGATTTAGGGAGGTGTGTGTGATTTTAAAATTTACAGATATGATTATTTCTGAACAGATCTGACAGCCAATGGTAAACAAAATTTTTCTTCAATAGAGTTGTATTACAGAAGACTGAAGACAGTCCCCATTTGACAAGAATAGGTAGATGCTAAAAGTAACAATGACCAACTTGGTGCTTTAAAGGCATATAATATGCAGTTAACTGAAGACTATTTCTACCAAAACGAACATCTCTTAAGTGTGAGTCAGAAAACAAACAACTCAATGAAACCTTTAAAATTAGAATGCCATGATAGGGTTATTCTTTATGCCAGTGTAAATTAAATTAATAATATGTAAAAAATGTAGAAAATATCTATCTCTTTAGACTAAACTCAGTGGTCACTGTAAACATCACATTATCATTAACTAGAGGCTCAATGCATGACATTCGTGCATGGGTATGGTCCCTAGGCCTGGCTGGCGATCAGGATCAACCTGTGGAGTGACTGGTGAGGTGATCAGGGCGCCCCTGCTTGGCCGGGCTGGTGCTGCCCACTTGCCAGCGTCACTTCCTGCTACCACTGCCCACTTGTCAGCCAGCCTTGTTGCCTCCCTCTGCGGGGCTCTGTGGGAGGGAGGTTCTCTGCTGGCACCCTCCTTGGCTGGCCTAGAGCTGTGGGCTGGGGGAAGTTCTTGCATTAAGCATCTTCCCTCTGGTGGTCAATGTGTGTCATAGTGACTAGTTGTTCCATTGGTCATTCTGCTGTTCGGCTGATTTGCATATTAGGCTTTTATTGCCCACAACTAGACTCCTTACCACCTACCTCTTCCTTTCTGGTAACCACAAAATTTAAGTAAATAAAATATAAACTGATGAAATCTGCATGGAAAAAGACAGTAATTGCAATGAAATCTAAATTAAATCTTTTGGAAATACTTGATATATGTAAATGGCTAAAAATTGTCTCTAAATTGTGTTTTTACGTTAAAGACACTGAAATTGGAAATTGGAGATGATGCATCAGAGATGGGTTATGCAATAAGGACTGGTCAATATTCCAAGTCACTAATTGGTGAACTGAGGCTCATGTTTTAAGTCAAATTATAATTTATAGTGCTTTTCATCTATTTATATATCCACATCCTATATTTTTAAAATTTGCTACTGAAATGAACTCTTTTGATAAACTAACACACTGTGACTCCAATTCTTGCAGTAAGAAGAATTATAATTTATCTGTTTATCTATTTGTAGGCTTTTTCTATATAGAACTGAAGATACATGATCAAAGTTGGCATTCTCTATAATTATACTACATATTATTATAACATTTAATTCATTATATGATTCTTTTAAGTATAATTATTTAAATAATCAACTCTAAATGATATTCACTGAAGTTTAGTTTTAGGAATTCTAATCATCAGTCCATCCTCTCCACCCACTTCCCATGCGCGTGCGCTCCTCACCGAGGCTGGTTCCCAGCTGGAGGATTGGAAGACATCCAGCTGCTTGTGAAGCGGATGTGCCAGAGTGCACGGTCAGGTCCTCTTGTCTGCCTTTTGGAGGGAACCAAGATGGCGGAATAAGGTATATATCTGTAGGTGCTGTCTCTTGCAACCACACCAAAACTACAACTGAAAGACAAAACAACTATCCTCCGGAACCACAGGAAAGCTGGTGGAGTGGAAGTTCTACAACTAGAAGGAAAGAAAAAAGTGCATCCAGACCTGGTGGGACATGCAGAGGCTCAGAAAGGCAGAGGTACGGAGACACGCTATTGTTTTCAATTGGGAGAGAGTTACAAGTTCCCAACTCTCTGAACTCCAGTTTCTGGCGAGATTCTGGGGACCCAGACTCATACAGGGAGAAACTGGACTTTCTGCCATCGGGTCAGAAAGGGAGAGTGGATCTTGCAGAGTTGCGCACTGGAATCATTGTTTACTGTGCTGGGGCACAGGGCACAGGACACTGAACAGAATGAGGCAGAGAGGACTGACTGGCAGCCATTGCTGTTTGCCACGCCCTAGCCTCCAGACTCCCTGAGACCCCACCCTGCCCAATTTACAAACCCAGCTGTGCGGTGACTTTTGCATATGAATGGCCTGCCCTCTGGCAGCTTAACCTAACAAATTGCAGCTTGGTCAGACAACTCGAAACTTCCAAACTCCAAGCAAGGAGGAGAAATCTGCAGAGCTCCCTGTAGCTCCTGCTGGGTGGCCTCAGACACTAGCTGACTTGTACCTCCTTGGAGATCCAGGAACCAGTGTACCTAAAGGTCAGTGTAAGATGACACCAGATTTCAACTCCTCACATATATAGTGACATACTCAAGAGGCAGGCTTGGTGAGCACCAAAGCTCCACTGAAGCAAGTTCTGCCCAATAGGGGTATCTCCAGCACAGCACTTCTTCCATTAATAGACACAGCTAATACTCACAGTCAATTGGCCTGGAGGTCAATTCCTCCCAGTGTACTAATAGCAATCAAGGCTTAACTACAACAAGACTCTGAACCCATCCCACAAAGGGGTGCACCAAGAGTGTCCACCTCAGGTGATTGGGGAGGTGGAGTTACTGGGCCCTAAGGACAGCTAGCAGACAAAGCCACTCCATCAACACTGGGAAGCAGCCAAAATGCAGAGACCAAGAAACATGTCACGAATGAAAGAAATGGAGGAAAGCAAACAACTGGACATAGAGTTCAAAACCACATTTATAAGGTTATTCAAGAATCTTCTACAAACCACCGACAAACTTATTGAGAACTTTGAGAAACTCAGTGAGTCCTTCAAAGATCTTAATGAGAATGTCAAAAAAATGGCAAAGGACCAGTCAGAAATTAAGCATGTGCTGTCTGAAATAATAATATACAGAAATGCAACAGCAGACTAGAGGACACCAAGAATCAAATCAAAGATCTGAAAAATGAGGAAGCAAAAAATACCCTAACAGAAAAACAAAAAGAAAAAGTCCAAAAAATGTGAAGATAGTGTAAGGAGACTCTGGGACAACTTCAAGCACACCAACATCAGAATTATGGGAGTGCCAGAAGAAGAGAGAAAGCAAGATACTGAAAACCTATTTGGAGAAATAATGACTGAAAACTTTCCCTACCTGGTGAAAGAAATGGACTTATAAGTCCTGGAAGCATACAGAACACCAAACAAAAAGAATCCAAACAGGACCACACCAAGACACATCATAATTAAAATGCCAAGGGCAAAAGACAAAGAGAGAATCTTGAAAGCAGCAAGAGAAAAACAGTTAGTTACCTACAAGGGAGTGCCCATAGGACTGTCAGCTGATTTCTCTACAGAAACTATACAAGCCAGAAGGGAGTGGCAGGAAATATTCAAAGTGATGAATAGCAAGAACCTACAACCAATAGTGCTCTATCCAGCAAAGCTATCATTCAGAATTGAAGGTCAGATAAAGAGCTTCACAGATAAGAAAAAGCTAAAGGAGTTCATCACCACCAAACCAGGATTATAAGAAATGCTGAAGGGTTTTCTTTAATATGATATATTAAAAAAAGGAAAAAGAATAAAAATGTAAAGATAAAAATTATGAACAAGAAAGTGATAACAAATACATACCTATCAACAAGTGAATCTAAAAATCAAGTGAATAAAAAATCCAATGAACAGAATAAACTAGTGAATATAACAGAATTAGGGGCATAGAAAGGTAATGGACTAACAATTCTCGGGGGAAAGGAGGAGTGAGGGGTGCAGGAGGAAGAGATTGGACAAAAATCTTACACCTATGGATGAGGACAGTGGAGGGGAGTAAGAGTATGGGGTTGGGGGGGAATCTGGTGGAGGGGAGCTGTGGGAGGGAAAAAGAGGAACATCTGTAATAAACTGAACAATAAAGATTTATTAAAAAAATAAATTCTAATCCTCAGGAGAGAAGTGGATGAATGAAATGTTTGTCCTTTCTCCTTATAATCACATTTATTTACTGTGTTTCTTGCTGCATTAGGTCCTGGGCTGATTGGACAAAATTTTTATATCAATTATTATAACTGAAAAGATGACATACTTCCCTCCTGCTATTACTTATAATTATAATTTAAACTTGAATTTAAATCATTAGCATTTTGATTACATTTTTCTTCTTCCCAAATTGCCAGAAATGTTTGTTTATTACTATGTGGCCTTTCTGCCTTTGTCTTGGAGCTACTACTTTTCTGTGTCTCTTGGTTGGGATCTATCTGATCTGCATTTCTGCATCTGGGCTAAATGCTATAGCTCTGTCTTGAGTTGACTCCTAATTTGTGTGTGCATTGTTTGACCAATTGTTCTGTTGTCCTAAATTAATCAGAAGTTTTTCATTTCACTGTCATTTTGTGGGTAAAGAATGACTTCCAATTTGAATTAGGAATAAAAGGAGTCATAGGAAGGTAAGAACTGCATTATAAATTAAACATGCCCTCTGTCTGAGGGTGTGAGTTTTACCGTTTAATCTTTTCATGCTCACTGTTGTGCAGACTGTAGAACACTCCCACATTTTCACTTTCACTGGTTGGTAGGTTTAGACAGTTAGAAACTTAAATTTTATCTATCTGCTCATCTATTTTTCTATTTACAATTATTATATTATAAATATATATTTACATATATGTACATCTAAATGTGTGTGTGTGTGTGTGTGTATGTGTGTGTGTGTGTGTGTGTATATTTCCTATCTGTAGCATGGAAAGAATATTACTAATTGGCCATTTCCCACAGAAAGCGAAATCAGTGGTTTAGTAAATAAAGGATAATAATATGTATTTCTCGTCTAAACATGATCTGAATTTGTTGTTCATTTTATAGAGACATCAAAATGAGCAATAACTTTTGAATGTACTATGAAATCCTCATTATGGTCCTAGGAAAAAGTTCTGTGTTTGTGCAAATGATAGTTTATCATAATAGGGCAATATTTATGTAGTCCATCAATCTGTGATGGCATTTTCAGCCTGTCTTCCTTTGTTATTGGTTTTCTATGATTTCTCTGGAGAGAGAAACAGATACATAAGTCCTCAGCATGAATAAAAAAGTAATTATTTTCTATCAAACTCAAACAAAATCACATAATTTTGGGTCTTAAAATAATACCAGATTAAATCCAGGGATTTACTTTAAAGAAAATTACTTAAGAAAAGAATTCTAAGAGAAACTTATCTGAGAAAAATATTTTCTATTACTTAAAATATTTTTCTACTCCTTTATAATTTTTAGAAAAAGTCTCATAATTTCTGTATATCTGATAACATTTTACATTATGGTTTTGATACTGAAATGATTCTTGGTGTATAGTTGGCCCTCCTGAAACCTTAAGGTATAATACAAACTGAGAGTCTTTTGATGTTTATCTTTAGAAGAAGAAGAATACAAAGATTTGTTAAGAAAGATAAAATCTATTGCCATTATTATTATATTATTTTTATGAAGATAAACATAATTAGCTATTTCTGAAAGAAAAAATGGTACAGTTTTAATTTGTCTTTTAAATAAATTATTTATTAAATAGATTGGGGTGACGGGGATAAACATGAACATATAGTTTTTTTTATTGTGTTACATGTATACATATCTCCCTATTGCCCCCTCCTCCCAGGCATACCCCAACTCCCCCGTGTCTTGTGTTCATTTGTTATGCTTATATGCATGCATACAAGTCCTTTGGTTGATCTCTTATCTATCCCACCTCTCCTTAACCTTCCTGCTGTAATTTGATAGTCTGTTTGATACTTCTGTGTCTATCCTTTTGTTCATTAGTTTATAATGTTCTTTATTATCCACAAATTAGTGAGATCATGTGGTGTTTCTGCTTCATTGACTGGCTTATTTCACTAAGCATAAGGCTCTCCAGTTCCAACCAGTTTGCTGCAAATGGTAAGAATTCCTTCTTTTTAATGGCAGCATAGAATTCCATTGTGTAGATGTACCACAGTTTTTTGATCCACTCATCTGCTGATGGGCACCTAGGGTGTTTCCAAATTGTAGCTATTGTAAATTGTGCTGCTATGAACATAGGGGTGCATAAATCCTTTCTGACTGGTGTTTGTAATTTATTAAGATATATTCCTAGGAGTGGCATTGCTGGATCCAATGGGAGATCCATTTTTAGTTTTTGAGGAAACTCCATACTGTTTTCCACAGTGGCTGCACCAGTCTGAATTCCTAACAACAGTACATAAGGGTTCCTTTTTCTCCGCATCCTCGCCAACACTTGTCATTTGTTGATTTGTTGATGATTGCCATTCTGACAGGTGTATGATGGTATTGCATTGTCGTTTTGATTTGCATCTCTTGGATAATTAGTGACTTTGAACATGTTTTCATGTGTCTCTTGGCCTTCCTTCTGTCGTCTTTTAAAAAGGTTCTATTTAGGTCCGTTGCCCATTTTTTTTATTGAATTGTTTATCTTCCTTTTATTAGGTTGTATAAGTTGGCTGTAGATGTGGGAGATAAAACCTTTATCAGTGATAATATTTGCAAATATGTTCTCCCATACAGTGGGATTTATTGTTGTTTTGTTGATGCTTTCTTTTGTTGTTCAAAAGCTTTTTATTTTTATGTAGTCCCATTTGTTTATTTCTTCTTTAGCTTCCATTGCCCTTGAAGCAGTATCAGTGAAGAAGTTCTTTCGGCATATGTCTGAGATTGTGCTGCTTGTGGATTCCTCTAATATTTTTATGGTTTCCCGTCTAATGTTTAAGTCCTGTATCCATTTGGAGTTTATTTTTGTATTTGGTATAAGTTGGTGGTCCAGTTTCATTTTTTTGCATGCATCTGTCCAATTTTCCCAGCACTATTTATTGAAGAGGCTGTCTTGACTCCATGGTATGTTCATGCCTCCTTTGTGAAATATTAATTGAGCATAGTGGTTTGGGTGGATATATGGATTCTCTATTCTATTCCATTGGTCTATATGTCTGTTTTTTTTGCCAATACCAGGCTGTTTTGAGAACAGTTGCTTTGTAATATAGTTTGAAATCTGGTATTGAGATCCCACTTACTTTATTCTTCTTTCTCAGGATTGCTGTGGCTATTCATTTCTTTTTTTGTTCCAGATAAATCTTTGAAGAATTCTTTCTAGGTCTGTGAAACACATCTTTGGTATTTTAATGGGTTGTGCATTGAATCTATAGATTGCTTTGGGTAGTATGGACATTTTAATGTTGATTCTCCCAATCCATGAGCATGGTATGCTCTTCCATCTGTTTACGTCTTCCTCTATCTCTTTTTTCAGTTTTCTACATGTAGGTCTTTTACCTCCTTAGTTAGGTTTATTCCTAGGTATCTTAATTTTTTTTTTTGGTGCGATGGTAAATGGGATTGCTTTTTTAGTCTCTCTTTCTGTAATTTCAGTATTAGTGTATAGAAATGCCACAGATTTCTTGGCATTAATTTTGTATCCTGCTACCTTGCCTAATTCATTTATGAAGTCAATTACTTTTGGATGGAGTCCTTCGGGTTTTTTATGTACAATATCATGTCATCTGCAAATAAGGACAGCTTTACTTCTTCTTTTCCAATTTGGATGCCTTTCATTTCTTTTTCTTGTCTAATTGCAATGGCTAATACTTCCAGAAATATGTCAAACAGGAGAGGTGAGAGTGGGCATCCCTTTCTTGTTCCTGTTCTTAGGGGAAATGGTTTTAGTTTTTGCCCATTGAGTATGCTGTTAGCTGTGGGTTTATCACATATGGCTTTTATGATGTTGAGTTATGATCCTTTATTCCCACTTTGCTGAGAGTTTTTATCAAGAAATGGTGTTGGATATTGTCAAATGCTTTTTCTGCATCAATTGATATGACTATGTGATTTTTATCTCTCAATTTGTTTATGTGATGTATCACGTTTATTGATTTGTGTATATTGTACCATCCTTGCATTCCTGGGATGAATCCTACTTGGTCATGGTGTATGATCTTTCTGATGTACTGCTGGATCCAATTTGCTAGAATTTTGTTGAGGATTTTGGCATCTATGTTCATGAGAGATATTGGCCTATAATTCTCTTTCTTTGTGTTGCCTTTATCTGGTTTTGGTATTTGGGTGATGCTGGCTTCATAGAAGAACATATAGTTTTTGTTTTATTTTTTCTTTTCTTTTAAAAAATGTGTATATTTATTGTTCAAAGTATTATAGATGTCCCCCCCTTTTGTTGTTGTTTTATTTTTTCCCATTGACTCCCCTTTATCCATCCTGCACCCCTTTCGGGCCTTTACCACACTATTGTCTGTGTCCATGAGCTATGCATGTATGCATATGAATTACCTGGTTAATCTCCCCACCATACCACCTTCCCTCTGAAATTTGTCAGTCTGTTCTGTACTTCTATATCTCTGAATCTATTTTGTTCATCAGTTTATTTTGTTCATTAGATTCTACATTTGAGTGAGATGATGTGATACTTATCTTTCTTTGACTGGCTTATTTCGCTTAGAATAACTCTTTCATGCTTCTGGAACTATGAAAGCTTCTGCATGAAGGTTTCAGAATATAAACAAAATGAATATTACACTTTATATTAGCCTCAGTTTTAGGCCGAAATCCCTACCAAAATTCAATCCCCTGCTCATATATCTTAAAGGCTGTCAAAGGTTCTCCACCCCCATACCCTCTAATCCCATTCTGGTCCTCTTGGTATCCCAAGGTAGAGTGAACAATGTGGGCCATGCTGATGGAAAACTCAGATATGGCTGTCAGTCAGCTAGCTGTGCAATGGGGGAGGTCCCAGCACAGGAACAATGATCCCTGTAAGCACTCCAGTCTTGGAGAAAACTGCCTCTCGAGTTCTTGCCTTGATGCCAGACAATCCAGTTCCTCCCAAAATGTTCCAGGTTCCCTTCCAGCTCCCACTATAGCACTGGAATTCAGAAAGATGGAGTCCAAGGAAGTCTGTGTGCTGGCCCTTTAAGAAGAACTGTCTGGGTCTCCAGCAGTTTCCATGTCGCTCAATCACAATCCCTGATGGTTTTCATAGCCCAAAGTTACAGGGACTTTTCTTCACATCTCTGAAACCCTGGACTGAGAGTCTGGTGTGGAACTGGGAGCCCTTGTTCCTGACTGGAGATCTCCACAGTGGAAATATCTCCCCCATATAAAAAACACACCGCACCTGGGTATTGGACCACCTGATTTCCATGTCTTTGTCCATTCTAAAAGTCTTGATATACTTTCTTCTTTACTTTTCTAGTTGTAGGACTTCCATTCAGCCATATCTCAGGCAGTTCTGAATCTGGTTTTTCTGTATTTTAGATGTAATTTTGATGTGGTTGTGGTACCAGCGTTTACCTCTACTGCCATCTTGGTTCTCCCTAACATTTAATCTCTACCTTCAAAGAAGAAGGATTTGTAGAAACAATCTTTAGAGCAGAACCTGATACCACTAGGCATGAATATTAGAAGAGCTAAGGGAGAGCAAAAGCCTAGAATAAGGAATAAAATGAACAATTACAACAGAATTACACATTTTTTTCCTTTAAATCAAAGTTAAAAGAAAATTCATATCTAACATGAGAATGACATGAGGCTTTTAAAAAAATTTTATCAATAAGAAAATAAAAATCTCATTGCTTCTTGGTCTTTTGGCTAAAATCAAGTGTAGTATCTGTTCTTATCAGTTTAAGATAATAAAAATCTGTAGTTCCAATCTATTCAAAAGCTCCATGATAGATTAACTGAATTCTGGCAGCTTTACCACAGTAGGTAGACATGCACTGAGTGACCAGATATTATGATCTCTGAACGCATAATAATCTGGCCACTCAGTGTATATCCTAAATAATAAAAGAGTAATATGCAAATTAGCCATCACTCTATTATACCCATAAGCCACACCCACCAGCCAATCAGGAGATAGTATGCAAATTAACCCAACCAAGATGGCTGTAACCATGGAGAAAGCAGGAGAGAGGCTTGCGTTTCCCCAGTGATTGAGGAAACCAAACTTTCTGCACACCCTGGCTGGCCCAGGCCTCCAGGCTACAAAGTTTCAGTTATAGAAGATAAATAAATCCCCACAAAAATGGTGCAGCAATGAAATTGGAGAGAGCTTGAGGCTTGAGTTGCACCCAGCAATGGAGGAAGGCAATCTTTTGCAGCCCTGACCTGTCTTGGCCTCTGAGTAAGGCTACAAAGTTTTAATTATAGAAGATAAATAAATAAATCCCAACAAAAATGGCTGCCACCACAGAGTGAGCAGAAGGCTTGGCTCTGCTCCAGGATACAAAGTTTCAACTGTAGAAGATAAATAAACCCAGATACCAGTGCTTACGCTTGGGTCGCTGGGGTATGTGGCTGGCCTGCAAACTAACACAGGCCCCTTGCCAGGCTGCCCCAAAGGAACCCACACCCCAATCTTGGACAATCTTCAGGACAAACCAGCTGGCTTCTACCCATACACCAGGCTTCTATCCTATCTAATAAAAGAATAATATGCAGATTGACCATCACTCCAACACACAAGATGACTGCCCCCTTGTGGTCAAAGATCCTGGCCCCATGTGGACACAAGATGGCCACCAGAAGATGGCCAGCAGGGGAGGACAGTTGACAGGGACCATGCCTGCAAGGGAGTGCAGTTGGGGGTGATCAAGCCTGCAGGGGAGGGCAGTTAGGGGTGACCAGGCCTGCAGGGCAGAGTAAAGTGGCGGGGAGATAAGGCCTGCAGGGGAGGGCAGTTAGGGACAATCAGGCTGGCAGGGGAGTGGTTAGGGAGTAATCAGGCTGGCAGGCAGAAACGGTTGGGGGCAATCAGGATGGCAGGCAGGTGGGCAGTTGGGAGTCAGCAGTCCTGGCTTGTGAGAAGGATGTCTGACTGCCTATTTAGGCCCAATTCCACTGGTGGGATCCCTCGAGTGGTCCCAGATTGGAAAGGGTGCAGGCTAGGCTGAGGGACACCCTTCCCCTGTGCAGAAATTTCATACACCAGGTCTCTAGTCATATATAATAAAAGGTTAATATGTAAATTGTCCCCTTGACCAGGAGTTCGACCTGAAGGCAAGCCAGCCAGCTGCGCATGTCCCTTTTCCTTGGCCAGGCTGGCCGGACCCCACCCATGCATGATATACATACATATTAGAGGCCCAGTGCATGAATTATAATAGCCAGATTGTTATGCATTCAGAGATCATAATAATCAGGCCACACAATGTATGTTCTGGGGTCATTTAAATGTTGGTATTATTTTTTACTTGTTGCATGTTCTAAAATGCTTTATTTTTCCTTTTTTACTAAAATAGTGACTCTTTCTTGTTTATTGAAGTAATGACCTTGCTAGAGCCTAACCTCTGTCAATATGAAAGAAAATTAGAGCCTGACAGTAATACCAGTGGGGTATTCAAATTGGCCATGACAATATTATAAGCACAGGAACCTTGCCAAAGAAGTTTCCATCCTTTTCATCAATGCCAACAAAACAGAAGATTACAAACTATAGCAGCTGTACATCTTTCTTTATAAAATTGCAGCATACTGAGATTATAAGAGTAATAACATCTCAAAACTATCATCGAGTGCAGTTTTGAAAAATTTTCTCCATATTAGAATAATCAATACAATCTGAGTAAAAGATAATGTTGAAATCTAATCTAATTTTTTAATTGAGTTTTTATTTTCTTATCTAAAAATAAACTATGTTTACTTTCCATGGAGTTGAACTGGAAAGATACATATTTATAGATAAAAATCAGAAAATACTTAAAAGTAGCAAATCACAGAAAAAAGTGATTGATAGTAATTTACTCTTTCATAAGGAATCATATACTTAGTGATTTTAATTTAAAATTTATTATTTATCTGTTGTTTATACTTTAAAAAATTGTTCATATTGTTATTATATGAAAAAATCAGTTAAACAGGAATTGTGAATAAATAATCATTAATAGGCATTAGAAATATAAACACTTTCAAGAGACTGACTTTGCAGGTAATAAAGTCCAAAGATAGAAATGCAAAATCCACTTCATGACTCGAACAATGTGTAGGCAATATGATATCATAAATGCAAAAAAAAGAAAAAAGAAAAAAGAAAAAGTAAACAGCACCAACATTGGAGTAAATACACTAATTTTGGGACACAGGAAGAGGGTAACAAAATGGCACCACAATGTGAAACATCTGGTCATTGAATAAAAAATGGACTTTAATTGGAAACAGACAGATGGTGTAAACACTATTAGCACAGAGAAAGCTGTAGTGTAGACATAGATGTCTAGGATATTGACTTTGGCAGTACTGTCTTTACTTTGCATTGCCAATGTTATTCAAATTGAATGGAATATCAGGGAAGGTTGACCTCCCTGTTTAACATTCCTTCAGGCCCATTCTTGCTATTTTAAAGAGGCAACTACATGGTCTCATGCAATTGAACAAATAGGTGGCACATTTCTATTTTGGATATTTATGCACACATGCACATGTATACACTGAAAGAAAAATATTGTCATGTTGGCATTTTGCTTTCTTTTGGCACCATTAATACAAAATGAAATTTTTCAAAGCATTTTTATCACAAGGAGGAAAAATTATTTTATCATTTTTAGAGTTGGGAATAAGGATTCAGGAATAATTACCAATTTTTTTTTTACAGTGTGTCATAAAACAAGATAAGAAAATCAAACAGAATGAGAAAACTAGGTTATAGGAATTTTTTTACCTATATTTGGTTTATAAGATATGATTGTTAGATATTTAATCATTATATTCGCATGGCCATTTTTCGAGCCTAATCTATAAATCCATTTAAAAATAGGCTTTGCGGAGAATCCAAGATGGCGGCATAGGTAAACACCTACACTGCTGCCTCACACAACAATTTCAAAACTACAACTAAAAGACAAAACGGACATCATCCAGAACCACAGGAAAGCTGGCCGAGTATAAGTTCTACAGCTAGAAGGAAAGAGAGGGGCTCACGGAGACCTAGAGGAGCCGCAAAAAGCTGAGGTACGGAGATGAGCGCTGAGAGAGCGGGTGCCGGAGTACCTGGCTGGCTTTCTCTGGAGGGAGGGAAACGGAGACTCCCAACGGCATTGAACCCCTTATCTTACGACACTAAACCCCAGATCCAGCCGAAACTCATATGGGGGGAGTTTGGACTGTGAAAAGGGAGTGGTGCACGGAAATTTAGGGGAGTCACAAAAGATCGGAGGTCTGGTTGTGGACGGCGCTGCGTGGAGGACAGATTGCTGATTGTGCTGCTGGCTTTTGCGAGTAGGTGGGAGACAGACCCTCCCAACTGTGCCACTTCTGAGTCCACTGGGCCCCTGTTTCGGGTGAAACCCTGGAGACCTAGACTCGTGTGGTCCTGGTGTGCAGGGGAGCTGGAAAGGCAGCTGTCTAGAGGCACTGTGCCTGCGTACAGGGGCTGCTCCAGTGATTACCCAGTCATGTGAGACTCAGGGGCCATGGAGGGTGGGGCAGACTGGAAGGCAAGGCGGTCCCTTAAGCCCTGAGACTCCACCCATCCCAAGCTCAACAGAGGCTTCTGCGGTTTTGCAAGTCTGGTATCATAAGGCTGAATTCAACACAGAAGTTTCCCTGACATAGTGAAAATGCTGAGACAAGGGAAGGGATCACAAACAAAAGAAATGGAGGGAAAAAAATGACTGGATGTAGAGTTCAAAACCACACTTATAAGGTTTTTCATGAATATGCTAGAAAAGTTGGATAAACTTAGCGAGAGCCAAGAGGAGATGAAAAAGGACCAACTAGAGATGCAAAAGAGCCAACTAGAGATGGAAAAGGTCCAACTAAAGATGATAAAGGACCAACTAGAAATTAAACATACACTGACTGAAATAAAAAATATTATACAGAGTCCTAACAGCAGACTAGAGAAAGGCAAGAATCAAGTCAAAAGTTTGAAATATAAAGAAGAAGAAAACACTCAACTGGAAAAGCAAGAAGAGAAAAGAATCCAAAAATGTGAAAATAATGTAAGGAGACTCTGGGACAGCTTCAAGCGTACCAACATCAGAATTGTGGGGGTGCCAGAAGAAGAGAGAGAGAGCAAGACACTGAAAACCTATTTAAAGAAATAATGACTGAAAACTTCCCACATCTGGTAAAAGAAATAGACTTACAAGTCCAGGAAGCACACAGAACCCCATATAAAAGGAATCTAAAGAGGACCACACCAAGACACATCATAATTAAAATACCAAAAGCAAAAGACAAAGAGAGAATATTAAAAACAGCAAGAGAAAAACAGTTCATTACCTACAAGGGAGCACCCATACAACTGTCAGCTGATTTCTCAACAGAAACGATGCAGGCCAGACGGGAGTGGCAAGAAATATTCAACGTGATGAATAGCAAGAACCTACAACCAAGAATAATCTATCCAGCAAAGCTAACATTCAGAATTGAAGGTCAGATAAAGAGCTTCACAGAGAAGAAAAAGCTAAAGGAGTTCATCAACTCCAAACCAGTATTATATGAAATGCTGAAAGGTACTCTTTTAGAAGAGGAAGAAGAAAAAGGTAAAAGACAAAAAATTATGAACAACAAATACATATATATCAACAAGTGAATTTAAAAATAAAGTGAATTAAAAATTTGAGCAACAGAATAAACTGGTGAACATAATAGAATCAGGAGCACAGAAAGGGAGTGGACTGATAAATCTCAGGGGGAAAGGGGTGAGGGGTGTACAGGGAGAGACTGGACAAAAATCATACACCTATGGATAAGATCAATGGGAGGGAGCTAAGGGCAGAGGGAGGGGTAGGAGCT
Source organism: Lasiurus cinereus (assembly GCA_011751065.1). Lineage (NCBI taxonomy): Eukaryota > Metazoa > Chordata > Mammalia > Chiroptera > Vespertilionidae > Lasiurus > Lasiurus cinereus. Next base: position 33,876,509 of record JAAGEH010002531.1, read on the forward strand.
GGGTGGAGGGGTACTATGGAGGGGAAAAAAAGAGAAACAAATGTAATCTGAATAATAAAGATTTAATTAAAAAATAAATAAAGATTTAGTAAAAAAACACATGCAGATAAGTGTTTTAATAGAACGCTTTATAGAAGTATCTCATTTTATCCACAAGCTTTTTCTTCTAGCTTTTGTTTTTGTACATTGAAGAGAATACTGTTTAAATCAATGGCTCAGACACCAGTATTGATTTGATTGAGAATATGATGAAAATGAAGACATTTTTCTTTGAAAAAATACAAATGCAGAGTTTTTCAATATAATTTCAATAAGTTTATCATTTGAATTCCCATACTTGGGGTCCATGCATATTGGGTAGAAAACCTCTAATTCCAAGCAAATTTATAGGTAATGTTAATAATCCTTCCTTTAACATAAATAAATATAGTAAAAGCTGTATATGATGGTAGAGCTCATTTTTCCAATTGCCTTTTTAAATCACTGTGCATGTGTTTAAATATCCCTCATAGTTATCTCTATTTTCTGTTTTAGTTGTCTGAAAATTCTGTTTTATAAAGTAACTACAGGCCCAGTGCATGAAATCATGCAAGGGTAGCGTCCCTAGTTCTGGCTGGTGATCAGGGCTGATCTGTGGGGCGACCAGTGGGGTAATTGAAGAGCATTCTCTGGTACCTGCCTTGGCTGACCTGACATCGCCACTCACCAGTTCTACCACTGCTGGTTGCCTCCCTCTGCAGGGTGACTGGTGGGCCTATTGGGGGAGGGGCTTGCTCACACCCAACTTGGCTGGCCTGGGGTCTGTGGGCTGGAGGAAGCTCCTGCACTGGTAGTCAGTGTGTGTCATAGTGACCGGTTGTTTCGCTGGTCATTCCACTCAGGTCTATTTGCATCTTAGGCTTTTATTATATAGTATAACACTTGCCTCCCTCTAACTTCCATTGATAACTCCTGATTCTGCTTTCTGGGATAATTTAAAACAACTCTTTTTCTTATTTTAGATCACAGACCTTTAGTTTTTTCTTAGACAAATAGAAAAATAGAGAAAAAGGGAACCTTATAAATAATTTTAAATTTATCTTTCTGTTTATAAATTATAAAATTGAGGATAAAAATAACTAAGTAAAGACATGCATTACTTCTCTCACCAGTATTTTACCAGGATGCCCTATGTGCCTTTACTTTAAAGCTTGTTCTCAAGGTGGTTCCTTATCCATCCCTCCTCCCAATGGCTTCCTCTTGTGTGGCATCAGGAATGTGTCATGTCTCCCTTTGGGACTTGACCATCAGGTAGTATAATTTGTTCTAGCTTTGAAATGGCCAGTTTTACTCAACCAATACTTTATGTAATCTTTTAAGCATCTGTAATTTGCGGATTTTTATATGAATACCCATCAATTGATCAATATTGTAAATTTAATTTTTTCTTTAATGGGATTTGTAGTGTCATACAGCCCTAAAAAACATGCAATAAGAAAAATTAGAAAAATAAAACCACTCAATAATAGTTGGTCATATTTATTGAACACTTAGGGGATGTTAGGAACAGAATAGAGTACAGTAAATGAATTACTAGCTCATGCAGTCTCCCAGAGACTAAATGCAACAAATACTATTTTTTACTATTTGTAACGTTCGTTTTAAAGATAAGGAAACTGAGGTCTAGGCACAAAAAAGCCACATAGTTTGAAGTGGGATAACTAAAATTTTATTTTAGAAAATTCTCCAGGGCTCAGCAGGTTAGCTACTACATTGTAATGGCTCATTCAATATTTTATTATGAAATTAAAAGTTTTTAAATATATATATAGCAAAAATGATTTCCATCTTCCAGATAGTGTTAACCAAAATTAACTTATATTTTTCTAGATTATTTTTCTAGATAAAATAAATTCTAAATTTGGGGTGGTATCAGAACATGGTAATAGTGTGAAAAGCTGAAGCTCAAAGATAATTGCCGTATATCACTTCTGCTGTTAAGAAAGATGTTTTCCTTCTGTGAAATATTTTAACAGAGAAGGTGACACTACCAGACTAACAGCTGCATTTCCACTGTTTATATAAGGTTATAAAATTGATTAGCCAACATGATTTTATAAAGCTCCATAATCAACACATCTAATATTTTTTAACTTTGAGTAGACCATTATGTTACATGAGCCACAAACTTTAAAGGCTGAACATACTGCAAACTGCATTTTACTGCTTTGATCAAATAGAATGTACATGAGTTAATCTAGCATCTATTTAATGATATACATAATTGCTGTTGTGCTACATGGTAATTAAGCCTGAATACACAACACATGATTATAATTTTACATAGCCAAGCTAAAATTCTATTGCTCTTCTCATTTCTCTGTTATTTCTTCAGTATTTTCAAGATGGTAGTGCTGACAATTTTATCTGATACATGTAAAATTTAATCTTCATTAGTCACACATATACATTCTAACCCTAAAGCTCCTTCCTCCCCCACCAAGGCCTGAATCTGATTTCTCCACTTCATTAATACAAATCTCTCCTATTTCCTGTCTCTGCACCAGGATTAAGAAGCCGTTTTCCTTTCTGTAAAATCTTGCCTCTCGTAAGATATAAGTAAAATGTAATATTGAAAAGAATGGCTGTGGAGTCAGGCAGATCTGGCTTTGAGTTTAATCTCTGCTTACTTCCTAGTTGAGTAAAATTGAACAATATATCTAAGGCCTGGAACTTAAGTTTCTTTATCTGTAAAACATGGGATAAAGCTGATACCTACTTGGAATTGGTGTTCTATGACTTACAAATATAAAGACTTTGGCCTATCCCTAGTCACTGACACATAAATATAGCTCAGTAATTTGCAACTGATTGTACTATCCTCGCCTCAGACTATTTCCCTCATCTTTAGCTATCCCAGGTCTGGAGAGCTAGAGGCTCTTTGGATCTGATGTTTGGATAGCCTAGCCGGCTGTTTGGCTGGCCATACCCAGGACTGTGGCGATCCAGAAACTCTCAGGATGTGGTCTGGGTATTTGGACCTGAGGCTGAGGGAAGTTATGAGGGAGCCAAGGTAATTTTACATAAGGCGAAAGAAGGCTGGTGAAGGAAGGTTGGTAGTTCTAAAGAGTGGCATCACAATTAAGTGACATCTCTAGGTTGGCTAGAGAAGACTGTTAAAGGAGTCCAGAAATGGTAGGCATGCACATGGGTCACTGCATCTACATTTTACAGCTCCCAGAAACTTCTGGAAATAATATTCTGGTAACTGCAGGCAGGTCATGTCCAGAATCATTATTTTTACTATCAAAATGTTCCTCTAAAATAAATTAGGTTTAGATTTCAAATTAGCGATAGAAATGGTCATATTTCAAGGATAATTAAAAAATGCTACTTACTTGGTTCTTTGAAAGAAAGTGTTCATACTAGGTATACCATGCAAATGACCAGGATTGATGATACAGTGAAACTCATTCACACTTAAGTATACTTAATAAGTCAGAAGACATAAGTGGACTCAAAGCCACTTCTTACTTTCAACTGGAGGTAAAGGATTAGATAGGAGGCAGAGCAGGCCTTTAGATATCCTGACTTGGGTGTGGGGAGAGGGTGATAGTATCAGAGAGAAAGAGAAGTAAGCGCAAAAACAGAATATGTGCACTCTGAAAATGGCCTTTGGAAATGTTCACATTTCCCCCAATCTGTGCTTCTTATCTCAAAGGCAAATAAAATCAAGAGTTATAATTTGCTGTCCATGATGTAGATTAGGAAAATATTGTCCATAATTATGTTGCAGTGGGGAAATAATATATAAAGTTGGAGGTGATAATGATAATGATAATATTTACCTGTATTTTATAATGCTCTAGTTACAGGGAAACTAACTCATGATTAGCAGAATAAATAAGAAGACAATGCAAGAAACTTATAATTTTACTTGTTTCCCCAGATGTCAATAAGAAACAATAAACCAAAGTACATTTTAATTATCAAGGCATGATAGACTGTAACTAACTTCTTTATTAAAAAGTGGCTAACAATAAATCGATATAATTGAAACAATATGTGGGCTAATTCCTTATTTATGACCGAATGAATTTGGTGTCAAGAGTAGCACAAACAGAATAATTACATGCCGCCATGTTAGCTCTTAGGAAATTGAGAATTAGAGCCCATGTCAAGAAAGACAGCTCTAATTCAGGGACTCTAAGTTTTAGGATCAGATTTCTAAGAGTACAACTGGGAACATATTCTAGATGGATATGGATTTTCTTATTTGTTCTCACTGGAAAGTAACAACCTGCATTTAATCAACTGGAGTCAGATCAGTTCATTGAAAATATATAGCCTTCATTATGATAGTAAACTGTTTTGGCTTGGATAATCTTTATACATTAGATATCTTTTATTTGATAGGATAATATTTATTGAATATAATCAAGTTATTTAGGAATGATAGGCTTCAATTATGTATACTTAACAAATTTAGAATAATAGAAAGATATGGCATCTACTCTCAGTTTACTAAATGCAATTTATGATAACATCCTTCAGCTATATTCTTTTTCTTGAAGAAAGTGCTTTCCTAGAAAAACAATGAATCAAGAAATTTGTTATTACAATTATTACTAAAATCATGTATAGTTCTACAATCTATTAATTCATTGTTTTTTAAAAAAAGCAATTACTGACTGAATTCCAGGCTTATTTTAGGTATCAGTGATACAAAGTTACACAAAATGTGGACTCTATAAGGAGCTCAGAGTCTAGGAGAATAAAATATAGTATTATATAAAATAATATGAAATATGATAAGTGCATCATTCTGCATAAGGGCAGAGGGTAAAGAAAAAAGTTTTGTAAGTTACAAAAAAAAAAAAGAACAGATAAGAAGAGTTACAATGATTTCTTCAGAAGGGAGTTTAGGCAGGAAAGGGAAGCTTCAGCAGGCAGAGTTTCAGAAACATTTCAGGCATAAAAACACCTAATGGAAAACACAACATATATGCATTTAGTGCATCCTCGTAAAATATAACAGCAACACCAAATAATAACAACAATGTGAGAGGGCAGAGTGAAAGGGGAAATGCTGAAGGAGATGCATCTAGAAAAGTGAGCAGTGGATATACCAGAATATGCCAGAAAATGCAAGGTAATGTATTTAAATGTGGGAAGCCTTTGAAATAATTTAAGCAGGCAAGTAACATAATTATATTTAAGAAATGTATTAATTTCAAAATTATTATTATTATTACTTAAATAAATCTTTACTGTTCAGATTATTATAATTGTTCCTCTTCTCCCCCCCCCCCACCATATCTCCCCACCGCCTGGTTCCCACCCCACCCTTTGCCCTTACCTCCCCCGCCATTGTCCTCATCCATAGGTGTATGATTTTTGTCTAGTCTCTCCCTTCACCCTCCTCACCTCTTTCCCCCTGAGAATTATCAGTCCACTCCCTGTCTATACCCCTAATTCTATTATATTCACCAGTTTATTCTGTTCATCCGATTTTCAATTCACTTGATTTTTAGATTCATTTATTAATAGATATGTATTTGTTGTTCATAATTTTTACCTTTACCATTTTCTTCTTCCTCTTCTTAAAGAATACCTTTCAGCATTTCATATAATACTGGTTTGGTGTGGATGAACTCCTTTAGCTTTTTCTTATCTGTGAAGCTCTTTATCTGCCCATCAATTCTGAATGATAGCTTTGCTGGATAGATTATTCTTGGTTGTAGGTTCTTGCTATTCATCATGTTGAATATTTCTTGCCACTCCCATCTGGCCTGCATCGTTTCTGTTGAGAAATCAGCTGGCAGTCGAATGGGTGCTCCCCTGTAGGTAATTATCTGTTTTTCTCTTGCTGCTTTTAATATTCTCTCTTTGTCTTTTGCTCTTAGTATTTTAATTATGATGTGTCTTGGTGTGGTCCTCTTTGGACTCCTTTTGTTTGGGGTTCTGTGTGCTTCCTGGACTTGCAAGTCTATTTCTTTCACCAGGTGGGGGAAGTTTTCAGTCATTATTTCTTCAAATAGGTTTTCAGTATCTTGCTCTCTCTTTTCTTCTGGCATCCCCATAATTCTGATGTTAGTACACTTGAAGTTGTCCCAGAGGCTCCTTACACTATCTTCATATTTTTGGATTCTTTTTTCTTTTTGCTTTTCCAGTGGGGTGTTTTTTGCTTGTTTGTGTTTCAAATCTTTGACTTGATTCTTGCCTTTCTCTAGTCCACTGTTAGGTTTCTTTACAATATTATTTTTATTTCAGTAAATGTATGTTTAATTTCTAGTTGGTTCTTTTTAATCTCCTCTTGGGTCTCACTAAATTTATCCATTTTTTTCTAGGAAATTCTTAAAAAAACCTTATAACCGTGGTTTTGAACTCTATATCCAGTCATTTGTTTTCCTCCATTTTTTTCATTTGTGATTTGTTCTTTAGTCTCCACATATTTTGCTGCTTCCCTGAGTTGATAGAGTAGCTTTGTGTGCTAGCTGTCCTATGTGGCCCAGTAGCTCTGCCTCCCCAGTTACCTGAGGCGGACACTGTTGGTGCACCCACTTTGTGAACTGTGTGTACAGTCTTGTAGTTAATTCTTGATTGTTGTTGGTAACACTGGGGGAAATTGACCTCCAAGCCAATTGGTTGTGAGGATCAGCTGTGTCTGCACATTTGGGCTTGCCTCCAGACCTCTGCCCTTTGCGTGTTCCCCTGAGTTTCTGTGCGCTCTAGGGACCCATATGAGTCTGGGTCCCCAGGGTCTTGCCCAAAACTGGGATTCAGTGCAGTTGCACCTGGATTTCAGAGCTGTTGTGAGGTTCTGTTTTCCTCCCACTAGAGGAAGCCAGGCACAATCAGCAGTCAGCGCTCTGTGTGTGCACTTTCACTTTCACATGCACTTTAGTGAGCCCCCAGAACTCTGTCCTTTGCGGCTCCCCTAAGTTTTTGTGCACTCCTTCCTTTTTAGCACAATCCAGACTCCCGCTATGAGTCTGTCCTGGAGCTGGGGTTCAGTGCAGTTGGGATTTTCCATCTCCCTCCCGCTAGAGGAAGCCAGCCAGACCCTCCTCTGCCTGTTTTTCTCCATGAGCATGTCTCCATGCCTCAGCTTTTTACAGCTCCTCTGAGTCTTTATGAGTCACTCTCTTTGCTTCTAGTTGTAGAATTTTCAATCATCTAGCTTTACTGTGGTTCTGGATGGTGTCTGTTCTATCTTTTAGTTATAGTTTTGAAATTGTTGTGTGAGGCAGCAGCTTAGGTGTTCACCTATGCCACCATCTTGGTTTTCCTCAAAATTATTTTTAAAAGATGACTATGAAAGTAGATATTGACATTCTCCTTTCCTCAGGAATTGCACAGATTGGTAATGACACCTTCCTGGTCAGGAGCTAGGAGTTGGATTCCTTATGGCCTGTAACTGATGTTATCCAAGGTGGCACAGAATAGCTAAAGTTGGTGAGCTTTTGATAATTCATGTTTCACAAAGAAAGTAATTAAGGAAGCACCATTTTGTTATTAAATTTACAAATGTACTAATTCTTTCAGAATAACCTCTCAAAAGAACTCCCTGTTTTTTTTGTCTATCTATTACCTAACTGCCATTATCTTAAAGCACAATTATTATCATTGCAAGTCCATTACCTAAAACCTCTTACTGACTTTCTATTGCCTTATAAATAAATGGCAATTTATAGGTATAAAGTGTTCAACATAATCTGCACCAAAACTATATTTCTAGTATTACCTTTTGCCATATTCTCTAGTTAAATGTATAGGCACCAGTCAAATTGACCTATGATCTTCCTGGTATTTTTTTGCCTACATACCCTTGTAAATACTTTTATTTCTATCTGGAGGCTCTTTTCCATGATTAAATTCTACTCATGTTTCCAGGACTTTTCAAGAGCAACCTTTTCCATGAAGCATATAGTGACTTTTGCAGAACTGCTATAGCTGTGCCAATTATTGGCACTATTCAACTAAGTAGAAAAGTTATAAATTATATTAATTTTTAAAATTTATGGCCTCTGCTGCCACTTTAAATCTCTTGAGAATAAGTAGTGTGTTTTATTAATATTTGTATTCTTCACTGAATGTTGCATATAGTTGGTTATGAATAAATATTTGTTAAGTAGTTACTTAAAAGCTGTCACTCTTTAGATGCCTGAACTCTTACTTAATAAGCTTTCCCCCCAGCCCAATAGATAATGAGAAATTAATACTGTTGATTGGGTGGTTTTATTACCAAGAATTATGATTAAAGTAAATTAAAAGTACTACTTCCAGTTAATCACTTTCTTCATTATCTAATTTATTCCTCTGACCCTGCTTGAAAATAATGTCTTTATCCTGGGAGTCTTAATGAAGTTATTCACACTGCATACTCAATTAGATTGTGCTTTATTTAATAAGTTTTCTGTTCTCTGTTCAGCTTAAAGAAGCTAAACAGATTTCTGAGATGCTAAAACAATTAAACTTTTACCTGGAAATGTTCTTTATTGCTGGACATAGCTTCATATATCTAGATTTTTATTGTGTTAATATCAAAACTCTATAGTACTGTAACTTCTTATATATGTAGATACATTTTAGGAAGAGCAACACATTAAAGTTAATAATTTTATGGGACTGTAAAAAAAATAATGCTGATTTAAAAATTCAATTGTTTTCCATGCTAATGGAAAGTACTTTAGAATATATAAATCATGTTAACAGATAATCTGAAATATAATTTGGCTTCAAAGTTTCAATTGCTTATAGAGTTATGATCCCTTTTTATTAATAATGTTTTCCATGTTGGAGAAGTATTACTATTTAGGATAACAAATATGGTTATAAAAAGAAAAAGAAAAAATATAGCTATGATAGAATTCTGAAATTCAACAATAAACTATGAAATATTTGATTCCATGGATTATGATAGGTAGGATTTAAAAAGAATTTTTAATTAGAATGGATATCAGAAATCAGAATATATAAAATGCTGACATTAAATTCTGGTGCATATACACAGCAGATATTACTTATCAATCATACTATTTTTTTCACTTTAAATATATTTTATTGATTTTTTACAGAGAGGAAGAGAGAGGAATAGAGAGTTAGAAACATAGATGAGACATTGATCAGCCGCCTCCTGCACGCCTCCTACTATGGATGTGCCCGCAACCAAGATACATGCCCTTGAACGGAATTGAACCTGGGACCTTTCATTCCGCAGGCTGACAATCTATCCACTGAGCCAAACCGGTTTTGGCTATTTTTTTACTTTAAGTGGGACTTAAGTTCAGTTTCATCCTTAAAACAGCATTACAGATTTCTGAGATCCTAAAACAATTAAACTTTTACCTGGAAATGTTCTTTACCTTATCAATGTAAATTATAACAAGAGATACAGCGTAGTTAATCTGTATAAATAGATCTATCTTTTCAAATAGTACAAACAAACCTTAAAAATAAAGAAGGCTCTCAAAATTCTTTTAGTATCAAAGAATCTAGGCATAACTCAATCTCAATAAAATTTTTCATATTCATATCATGTTTCATCTTGCTTTTCCTTTTGCTTGACTAATTCTATGCTGTGCACCTTTCCTAGGTGTGGTGATATGAGCTGAGCTGGTAAACATAGTTCATAAAAAGAATCAATGGCTTTCAGTGTACCTGCATAAATCCTGCTGTCCTGTATCACTAAGATGGATTTGAATCCTGGGAGGAGTGCTTATCATCTGTCTGAATTTGTACCTAGAGGCAGTCTCTCTACTGTGAATTGGGGATGACAGTATTTTTCTTGCCTTTGTTTTTAGAATTCAATGAGGTTGATATTAAATATCTACCACAGTGTTGACCAGAGGAAGCTGTATAAATGCTATCTGTCAATTCTCCCCCATTTACTTTATTACTCAGTTGGATTACTGCTGTGTGTATATCTTATTTTTCTAAATGACTTATTATGTTGAGGATAAGAATCCTATCTTTTGAGTCTCTGCTCTATGATTTCTTTAATCCTCACCTGAGGACATTAATGTGAGAAAAAAACATCCATCCGTTGCCTCCCTTATATGTCCTGGCTGGATTGAACCTAGGTATGTACCCTGACCGGGAATCAGATTGGCAACTTTTCCATGTACAGGGTGACACTCCAACCAACTAAACCACCCAGCCAGGGCAGGTCTATTAATTTTTTTTCTTATAGTGGAAACAATATTAAAATTGTTATCAGATAGTCTAGTATTATCTTTTATGGACCAGTGTAAGCAGCTTATCTTTTCAGCCTATATCTTTATCTGTAAAATAAAATGTTTAACATCTCCTGGGCTATTCAAAAAATTAAGTTATATAATATTTAAAACACTTAAAAATTTTATGTTTGTATAAAATTTATATTTTATATAAAATTAAAAGGTTTGGTGTAGTTAATAATTAATATTTTAATTGGTAATAATAGAAAATACATACTTAAAATATTAAATACAGGAAGTAACCCAATGTTCAACATCATATTGCTATTTTATTAGTTGAAGAAATAACACACAAGGAAAATACCAGTACCTTATTTTTTAGCCTGGTGAGACTCACATAATATGGTACTACATGCAAGGAATTCATAATTGTGGTAATCCCAAAGAAAGCTAGCAATGAATTTGAAGTCATAAGAAAGTATACACAGAAATCAAGTCTTTATACAGAATGGAGCTATTCTGTATAGAACTTCTTCCTTTAACTCTAGTGTAATGGTAGGTATGTCCTCTTAAGGTGATTCTCTACTGCTGTAAGACCATGTTATGAGATTTTTTTCAGAAATAATAACTGCATTTCATATTGAGCTTTTCTGGGTCTTCTTGAACCCAATGGTGACTATTATACTAGCATGTATAGAACCACCTTGAAGGATATCAAAGATGGCCAGGGTCAATGGTCTGATTTACACTGTGATGCTGAAAGTGGAGCAAGCCAACATTTTAGTGCTTTTGAATAGAACAATGCCCTTTAAGGCAATCAAAGAGGAGAGGGGATGAAAATTTTGTCTTTTTACAAATATTTTTAAGCTCCTACTTTTGTCTCTAAGCTGCTAGATATTCACTGCTGAGCACCACAGTGTTCTGAGCCTCATGGCCTCGTATTTTCTAGTTAGGGATATATAAAACATACAATTGAATAGATAAATATATAATATAATTTCAAATGTTTTGAAAAAATAATGCAAGGGGAGGAGTCCAAAAATGGTGAGAGCAAGCGTTTGCTACTTTAGCTTGGGCTCTCAAGTCTCAAGGAAGGCCTCTCAGAGGTGACATTTGAAAACTTTTCACATTGAAGTGATGGAGCCGGCCATGCAAATCCCAGGAAAAGAGCATTGAAAGCAAAGAGTTAGAAATTTCAAAATGCAATTACTTAATGAACTTAATTACCACTCATTAAAATCTTTCTCCTCAAAAAGCATAGCGAATCTATTTCATACACTGAACCTGACTGCTTCACTGAGAGGGTGGTGATAAAAATATCTTATTCTGGTTAAGTTTTGAGTTTCAGGCCAGAAAAGTCAGATGAGTCATATCTGGGGTGTGAGGAAAGAGAGGAGCTAAGGATTGCTCATGGGTTTTCAGTATAGCATCAGGGTGATTTTTCATTTACTAGATGTTGAAACTAAGGAGATTCCTTAGAAAGTTGAGTATGCTTCTTGAATCCAGATGATAATGAGAAGTATGCAGCGAAGCATGAGTCTGGGGCTCACAAATGATTTTTGGAGCTCTTAAATCTCTAATCTTCTAAGGATAAATAAACCTTAATAGAGAAAGTTTCAATGTAGCAATAAGATTTTCTGGACGATGCCTCTGCCAATTTAGCAACAAGACAAAAAAAATAAAGTCAGAGAAATGAATTATTGAAGACAATAGCTTTAAAGAACTGTGCCAAAAGAAGAATGGGTGGAAATATATTCAAAGCTCCTAGCAAACTTTTAAAAAGTAATTTACTCTCCTGATGTGGATCCCATCCTGCATTCATGCTGAACTTGCCTTTTTAAGTAAATGGCTGAATGTTCCTTTACCTTTTCCACTGCCTCACATTCTCTCATTTCTTGAATTGTTGTAATTCAAAAACTAGTCTTCTAGAGGAGAAAGAATGGCCCATGTATCAGGCAAGGTTCAACTGAAGATAATGCAAATTACTTTATTTAGTGTAAACAAAAATAAGTTTAAGCCTGGGACTTGGATGCTTCTATAATTTGTGAAAGGGCTGAAGAGATGGGCTCTCAGCTGAGCTTACAGGAATTCCTAGAAGAGCATTGCAATAAAATATAGATGTAAAGTAAGTATTAATGGTATAGGGATCATTCTACATGTTTTGCATATTTGAATACTCCAGTCCCCATGAGGAGTTTTTATCTAGTGACTTACTCAACATCACATCACTAGTAAATAACAGATCTGGCATTTGAATCCAGGCAATATAACTCCTTAAGTCTGTATTCTTAACCCTTATTCTCTTTTGCCTCTCTAGGTACTGACCTAGCATAGAAAGTGATTATCTCTGCTAACATCAAGAACATAAACAATTAGGAACTAGCTATGCAAATGCAAATTGCTGGGTCTAAGAACACACTGTTTAACCCAATCCATCTCAGCAAAACAAATGACCTGTGACTCATAAAACCAAAGTGCAGACATCAGTTCTTCTGATACTGCAGCCAATAGAAACACAGAAACAGCAGAGTTGGTATCTGACTGTACCTCCTCCTTTCAATTATTGTAGGGGTGAGTCTGCTTGGTGAAGTTTTGATGACTTGTAGAGAACTGAAACTAAAGTGTGATATAGCCTTCAGTTTCAGCCTCCTGCACTCCCTAAGGCTAAACGTGACATGAGTGAATTTATCTTCAATGCCACAGCCAGGCATAATGTTGTGTGAATATTGTGAGCCTAACGCTGAGGCCAATGGATAGCAGTGATCAGAATCAAATAGTAAACTTTGTGTTTACAAATGTGCTATAATTACAAATGGTTCTACATTGTTGTTGATGCTTAATCATTGTGCTACTTGGGGATATTATATCTTAAAATTATTGGGGCACAATATGCACAAACTTGTCAGCCCCTGAATACTTCAATAACCAGTGCTCTATGAGCGTCCTTCTACCCCTTGTCTCCTTCCTCCATCATCAGGGCAAAGAGAATTTGCAGTGTTATAAATAGAAGCCCCTGATTAAAGGATAGAACAGTAATCACATATAGAGGTTTTTTTATTCTCCTTTGCCTGGTTGTCATATATATAAAATAAACCACTACCCTCATGTGTTACCCTTTCCTTCTCCTGGAATAATTCTGGCCTCTGGTTTACAATACAGGAACATAGGCATGTATATAGAAGAGTTCCAGAAAGTCAGGATGTACTGTAACTTCTGTATTAGAAATTGCACACAAAAAAAATTAAAAAAAATCAAGAAACTACATTTAAGGGAGATTCAGTAAAGTTGATAAAAATGTTTCAAGGTTGTGGTTATAGTCCTGATAATTTAATGTTAGAAGACATGAACTCTGAGCTTGAAAGTGTAGGTCTGGCTCTTGCAACTTGACAGTTGTGCAATTTTAAACATTTAAAAATTTTCTTTTCTTAGTCTAAGTTTTCTCAGTTATGGGAGGAGATTCATACTAGTCACTTCACAAGATTACAGGAAATAATAATAGGTGCTGAATAACTTTTTAAGAAGAAAATAGGGAGTAGTGTGTCAGAATGGGACAGTCTGGATTCAATGCTTGCTCCAATACCTATGACCTTGAGGAAGTTATTAAAATTCTCTAAACCTATGTTTTCTCATTTGTCAAAAGGGGAAGTTAAAGTATAAATTTCTCTGGGTTTTTGTTAGTTTAAATGAAACAATGCAAGAGATGTACTGGATCTTGAGACCTGTTTATAAAAATACTCAATAAATGTTAATTATGAATAGACTCCAGCAAAGATACACAGAGTTTTATCATTTCATTGGAGTTCCAAGTTTATAATCCTGCATGAATTTGTATAAAATACTTGGAATCCTCATGACCTACCACCTTATTGAACATTAGACTCCTGACCTACAGCTCTATGTAATCTATTTATTTTTCTTGGTAGGCTTAAATTAGACCTGATTCCAATGTTCTTGTTTGCCTTTATTAAAGTACATTTAATGATAACCTTTAAGTGAAACAAAATTGAGATATTAGCATGTGTAGAATCATTTATGCTGAAGAGGCTTAACTATGAAGACAAGATGAAAATGCAATTCTTTAGGCAGGAGAGAGAGAAGAAATATAAGAGTGAAGAACTGTTGCTTTACATAAAACTTTTCCTTGATTTCTAACATCAGAAGCCATCATGGGAGATAATTTTTGAAATCACATTGCTAATTACAGCAGGAGAGACTCAGAAGCTTGACAGTAGCCTGGCTGATATAGTATTTGGAACGCTGAACAGAATTATCCTGGTTTATCCATCTCATTAGAAAATACCTTCAAGAGCATTCATTTATCCTTCAGTCTTAATAATCCCTAATTCAAAACCAGGACTAAATAATTTTTTCTATTTTTATTGCTGAGAAGAATGTAAATCAGTACAAGTATCGATAAGTTTGGTAGGTTTCACATATCCCTTAAATTTTTAGCATTACTCAGACTTTGGAACTGTTAACCTAACCCTCCTTCCCCTCCAAAACACACACATATTTAATAAGTGAACTTATGTTCATAGAGCCACATTTGAATTCATTGCTGCAGAAAAGGTATTACATGTATATTGGCCTCTGCTATTTATATTCATTTAAAAAGAAAATAAATAAAGCATAGCAGATGTGTTAGAGATTGAGTAGATGATGGTGTGCATCCACCTAAAGGGAATATTATTAACATAATATTAATCTCATTTAGCAATTTGAACCAATAGATTCTGTCATAAATTGGAAGGTTCTTAACCAGTCTATTAATATTGCCTTCATGATTTTGTTTTTATATAGGTGTTTGGAATCTGAAAGCCTGGACTAAGATATCCAAATAATTTCAAAGTACGGGGGCAGCTAATTCATCTTCAGAAACACTTGTTCTTTAACGCTGTAGCCAGTAACTACAATGTTTGTGTCACTTTGTATGGAAAACAAATTTCTCCCTCTGTGGAACTGTAGCATAGACAACACTGCTACATTGTATTCAAGGACAAAAAAAGACATTCTAGATAAGTCAAGATGAACAAAATTCTCGTTGTTTCTCTGTCCCTGTGTCTCTCTTTATTTTAAAGACAATGAATGATGATAGGCACAAAATTAATGGATTGACACATTACACTTCCTGGAAAAAAAATCAGTACTTTTATTTCCATTCCCTTATTCTAGATCAGAAATAAACGTGCCATTTATCCTGGGAAATGGATGATGATGGACTTCTTGGTTGGAAAACCTTAGTTATTTATGGGATTTCTGAACATTTTTCATGTTAAGGCCTGAGAGGGATTTATAGCGCATGTGAAGGCAAACTTCTGACTGCACAAGGACAATAAAGGAACTGTTCACCATTTATGATGCTTCAATATTAGTTTAGATATGTAGAGTGAAGCTTATTAGCATTAGCTGGGCCTTTCCATTTTAAAGGAGATAATAAATCATTCTGAACTCTTCTTTGAAACGTAACCTGTGACGTTACGACCTTAATTCCATTTTTAAGTCTACAACTAGTCACATAAACTATCTTCTTTTGCTGAGAACAATGGCAATGCCAGGATAGGTGTTTATCAATTTAAGGTTATTAGTTGATTTACTGTAAATAAATATGCCCTCTACCTTTTTAAAAACTCTTTCAACCCCATAACACAACGAATTAAACTAGAATGAGATTTTTAAATTGTACACAAGTTTTCTGAAAAAGGTTTGGACTTCTGCTTTCTTCTCTTGTCCCTCTGGAAATGTTTTCCCATAGAGCAGCACAAATGATCTTGTAAAAAGATAGCCACTATCAAAATATTTTTTCACGTAAAACCCTTCAAAAGTGTGTCATTGCATTTTGGATAAAATTCAGTTTTCTTACCCGTTATGAAAGGTGGGAGCTTTTCAGTTTTTCAGCGCTGTCCTATTTGTTCAATATCCTTTGGTAACATTGTCTTCCTTCTGACTTTTGAACATGGGACCCTCTTTCTCTGCCCCAAGACCTTAGTACATGCAATCCTACCTACTTTCCCCACTCTTCCCATACTGAGATCCTTCTTACCCTTCAGGTCCCAAATGAAATATTATATCCTTTGATAAGATCCACCATTCTTTGGCTCTTTTGATTGTTTGTTTACCTTATGGCATTATCATAATTTATAAGTATTTTATTTAATAGTTTGATGATTTCTTTATTGTTTGGGTCTATTCTACCATAAAGTAGAACATCAGGAATTCAGGAAGGCAGTCATCAATCTTGTTCATTGAGAAAAGTGCCCACTACACAATAGCCACTAATTAATACCAGGTTCGTCCTTTTCAGTCCTATATCTCTTATAATCTTTTCGTAATTACAAATAATTCTTTCTGTACAGATGTAGTTTGGCGACTTTAGTAGTGTTATTCTTGGTTAGCTATACTACATTAAATGACAAAATATCTTAATGGTTTCAAGCATGGGTTTATAATAAGTTTCCCAGGGATCAGTTAATAGAACTGCAGAGGGCAGTGCTGTCTAATGGGCTGCACAGCAATACCCTGATTCACAACTGACTGTTTATTTGATGTCCTTTGAGGATGCTCTAAAATTCTTCCATTACTGTTTTAGCAATGTGTTAAGCAATTACATTTTAGAAATGACACTTCTTATAAGAAATATTAGAGTTTTAGCAAAGGATGCATCAGAGTGTTTCTTAAATTAACTGAATGGCTCTTTGGAAATGATTTTTTGAAAAACTGTAGATACTTTCATTTGGTTTTAAATTCCAATTTCACTTCCTTTAATCCTTTAAAAAATGCTCCTGATATTTAATCAGATTTATCAATAACTAATGCAACTGCCAAGCAGCCTCACTAATTTTTAGAAGGCTAAAATAAATTTTGAATCTAAAAGTGCCTTTTCTCATGAATCAGCCTGCAAATTTTCTGGCCTCTTGTCTTCCTCATTCTTCCACATCATACACTTTGCCAGATTAATCTCCAAAACATATTTCTGATCCTGAACAAGTTTTAAACATGCTTGATTGGTTAGACAGCATTGCTTCGTCTTTGAGATCCTCTCAATGTTGCCTGCTATCACCTGCCTAATCTTATTCTAAATGCTTCTTTAGCTATTTGAAAGGTTCCTGATTTACTCAGCATTTTCCTTTCCCATGTCTATTTATCAGCAGTCAAACCTGCATGAGGTTCGGATCCTCTAAAAATCTGGCAGAGAACCAAAAGGCCTGGATTTTGCCATTTCTTTGGCCTCATCTGATTTTCTATGTAAGTAGGTGTAATTTATAAGCTAACTAGACCATAAGAAGGTGATATTTAACATGTTAATATGTATGTATGAAACAGAATATATATATGGCATCTAGAGTGATACTATTTCTATATTGTACTTGAAGTAGTAAAATACAGATTCTGAGTAGACTGCGAGATAAAGGAGTCAGAAAAGGGGTGAAGTTTCATAAAACAGTGGGAACAAAATAAAACTATATATAATAAATCTGAATGTAAAACTATCAGCAATTACATTAAAATAAAACCAATTAAAATGTAGAGATAATTTAAAAAATGATTCATCTATATGGTGCTGATAAGATACTAACTTAAAATATAATGATGTAGATAGGTTAAAAGCAAAAGAAAAGAAAAAGTCACACTATGTCAATATTAACCAAAAGAAAAATGGTGTGGCAATATTAATATTAGTAAACTACAGAGCAAAAAAAATTAAGAAATAATAAAGTATATTGCATAATGAAAAGATTATTCAATAAGGAAACACACCCACACTGTAATGAACAATAGATATTCAAAATACATAAAGTAAAACTGCTATAACTGAAAGGAAAAATAGACAAATGTACAATTATTGTTGGAGACTTCAATAGTACTATGTAAGGAATATATGGGACTAGTATTTAGACTATCAGAAAGGATATAGTAGAATGAACACCATCAATCACCAGACCTATTTAACATTACGGAACACTCCACCCCCAAACAGTAGAATACATATTCTTTTCAAGTATACCTAGACATTCACCAGAATAGACCAATCTACACTAATAAAAGAGAAAGATGCAAACTGACCGTATCTCCACAATGCCCACCAGCCAATCAGGAGTGAGTATGCAAATTAACCCCACAAAGATGATGGTTAATTTGCATACACAGGGCCAAGCAGCAGGATGGGATATTTCGTCATCACCATGGCAATGACACAGACATTGGGTACTGCCTTAGCTGCTCCAGGCCTCTGGGCAGTGTGTAAAGGCAGAAAGGCGGCTCCTGGCCGAGCAAAGGCAGTGCCAGCAGCCAGGGCAAGGAAGGCCCATTTTTGCACGAATCTTCGTGCATGGGGCCTCTAGTGCATAAATAAAAAGGGAGACATATTTTCTGCATGTATGCATAGATCAATATGGTAAATAGGTCAATTCTTCCCACATTGATAAACAAAATGACAAAGGGACAGAGGCAATCTTAGATCATTTTAGATATGTTTATTCCCTTGATTATGGTGATGTTATCACATGTATTTGCATGTGTCCAAACTCATCAAATTGTTCATGTTAAATACATCTAGTTATTGTTTATCAATTAGATCTCAATGAAGCTGTCTTTTTTTTTTAAGTACACATCAGTAAGCTAAAATTTTAAACAGAAAAAAAGAGAAATTTATAACGATAGAGAGTAGATCAGTGGCTTCAAGGGGTAAAGATGACGGGAGGGAGTGACAACAGAGAGACAGCATGAGAGACTTGAAGGTTGGCTCTTGATTGTGGATACAATCTTGTTGGATACACAAATCAATACATGTTAAATGTCATAGAATTGTATATAAAAAAAGTACATTTTACTGTATGTTAAAAACTAAATTTAATTTTAGGATAAGAATGTACTTTGTATTTTCCTTAAAGAATAATCACAGAAGTAACTTTAAAATTAAAGGTGTTAACATTAAAAGCTGATACATTTTCAGAAAGTAGAGTGTGAAATTTTTCCCTTGGTTTGCATAAACCTGCCCAAGTAAGCATAATTGCATCTTACAGAATCACATATTGCTGAAATTAGATTTGATTTGACTCTTTGAAGTGTACATTTTTATATGATTTCTTAGTTTGTGAGGTAGCAGAGGAAGGATGGAAGCTACTTACAAAAGTGAGCTGTGAAGTTAATGTGTATATAGAATAATCCATGTAAAAGAACTTCATGGCTCTCATAAGACTTCTGAATTTACAAAGTGAATGCTGTATTAATTCTCAAGGGATCCTCAGACGGGACCCCAAATGTAAAAGATAAGCATCTGTGCCATTGAGATAAATGTCTCTCTTTGAATTATGAGTGTAAAGAAAATATTTATCATCAGCCTTGGTATGACAAGGGAATGAATGGAAACATGTTTTTCTTTTCATTCACATAATCTCTTTATGTTATATATTTTGCTTTTTTAATACTCAGGCATTGCCTCTCCAGGGATGACTATAAAATTTTGCTCTGCTGCCATCCAAATATCTTTTCTGAGACACCTGCTTGGAAGTAAGTACATCCTATTCCCTCCAGGTTATATATGCAGACTCACTGTAAAGGCTGAAATGAAAATTTTTATATAGTTGTGATTTGTACAAACATTGTTTGACCTCCTTTAGGGTTTTTGTGTGTTGCTGTGTTTAGGTGGAAACAAACTTTAAAAAAACAAAACAAAACGCTAATTATTTTTCAAGGGTGACACATTTCAAACAGATGATTGTTCACTTGAGGTTCATTCAAACCAGTTCTGCCAACAGATTTTTCTTGATGATTCCAGAATGCACACTTCAGACACAGGACAGACTTTAATAGTTTCCTAGATCTTACCTGGAGGAATATTATATGACTTGTGGAGAATTATGCAGTATCAGATTAATTTTGACTGCTTTTTCATATAATGAAATAGAGGCCTGGTGCACATAATTTGTGCATGGGAGGCAATCCCTCAGCCCAGCCTGTACCCTCTCCAATCTAGGACCCCTCAGGGGATGTCCAACTGCCCAATCCCATAGTTGGACATCCTTCTCACAATCTGGGACTGCTGGCTCCTAACCGCTCAACTGCCTGCCTGCCTGAACACCCCTGACCACCTCTGCCTGCTGGCCTGATGCCCCTAACCATCACTGTTTGCCAGCCTGGTTGCCCCTTAACTGCTACCTTGACAGCCTGATTGCACTCCCCTGCTGGCCTGATCACTCCTAACTACCTCTGTCTGCCAGCCTGGTTGCCCCCTAACTGCTCCCTTGCCAGCCTGACTGCCCTCCTCTGCAGGCCTGATCACCCTCTAACTGCCCTCTGCTGCCAGCCTGATTGCCCCTAACCGTCTCCCTTGGCCCCTGCCACCATGGCTTTTTCTGGAAGAATGTTCAGAAGATGCCTGGTCTAATTAGCATATTACCCTTTTATTAGTATAGATTGTAAGTATAGGGTATCCCCCCAAAATGTGTATAGCCACTTTGAACAGTTATAAAGGCAGTGTTTGTTAAAATACATTTCATTTTCAAAATTGAGTTATCAGCTGTTAGTGTATATACATTTTTTTGCGGGGGGAGGGGACACCTGTATTTTTCTCTTTCATTGATTTCCCCCTTCCTTTCATGCTCCTTTTTAGGCAATCATTTTTTCCCATGTTTTTATTCTCAGAAGATATAATAAGCAATATTACACTTTAGTTGCTGGATTCTAAAAATCCACTACCACTACTACTTAAAAATTTAAAAAAGTTTTTTATATAATAGCTAAATTTACAATAGTGTATTTCTTTTGAAAATTGAAGTTATATTGAATATGAACACTTTTTAAAAACTTGCGACTATTCCACATGTCTCTCATTTTCCACCCCTTTGTTTCCATCCAACCAGCCCCACTCTCCTTTCCCTATGACCTTCACTCCACTGTTATTCCTGTCTCTGGATTCTGCATATATGTTCTTTGGCTAATCACTTCATTTCTTTCATCCATTCCCCCAGACCCTCCTCCCTTCTGACATGTGTCAGTCTATTTCATGTATTCATATCTCTGGTTTTATTTGTTCGTCAGTTTATTTTGTTCATTAAATTCCATATATATGGCATATATAAGTGAGATCACATGGCATTTGTCTTTATCTGACTGGCTTATTTTGTTTAGCATAATAATCTACACGTACATCCATGCTATGGCAAAGGGTAAGAGGTGTTTTTTTCCTGTTGTTGTTTTTTTTCTTAGCCATGTAGTATTCCATTGTGTGAATGTACTACAGCTTTTTTATCCACTGATCTACTGACGGGCACTTAGACTTTTTCCAGATCTTGGCTATCCTATCTAATAAAGAGGTAATATGCAAATTGACCATCACTCCAACACACACAATGGCTGCCTCCATGTGGTCAAAGATGGTTGCCTCCATGTGAACACAAGATGGCTGCCACAAGATGGCCAGCAGAGGAGAACAGTTGTGGGCAATCAGGCCAGCAGGGAAGGTCAGGGGAGGGCAGTTGGGGGTGACTAGGCCGACAGGGGAGGGCAGTTAGGGGCAACAAAGCCTGCAGGGTAGGGCACTTGGGGGCTACCAGGCCTGCAAGGGAGGACAGTTAGGAGCAATTGGGCCAACAGGGGAACAGTTAGGGATCAATCAGGCTGGCAGGAAAGTGATTAAGGGCAATCAGGAAGGCAGGCAGGTGAGTGGTTGGAAGCCAGTAGTTCTGGATTGTGAGAGAGATGTCCAACTGCCCATTTAGGCCTGATCCCTTGAGGGATCCCAGATTGGATAGGGTGCAGGCTGGGCTGAAGGACACCACTCCCTCCATGCATGAATTTTGTGCACCAGGCATCTAGTTATAAATAATATTGCTATGAACACAGGGGTTCATATATTCTTTTTGATTTGTGTTTCAGGATTCTTATAAAAACTTTTTCTTGAGAAAATATTGGGCTTTAAATCCTTAAGCAAGAGTGAAATCTTTATTTGAAACTTTAGTAAAGATTTGACAGGCTTGTCCACCTCTAACAAGAATAGAACTAAGCTCTTCAGCTGGCATTTCGAAAAGACTATAAACTTGTGGAAATTTATCAGACTCTGTAGAACATAATGTATTTGAGGGAAAGGTCTTTGTTACTTGAATGTTCTTGGTGAATCCAGTCTCAATTCCATTACTTCAGAGGCTTTTCAGATGGAGGTTCTGAATAAGGTTGTGGAGACTCTAATTTAGTTTTGATATTTTTTCCATTGATAAACAGATGACTGCAATTTCTTGATATTAATCTGACAAACCTTAAGGCAGACTGTAATTTTCTATGAAATATAGTTGTCTTGAGGTGAATTACATGTAATAAGTTCATCATGAAAACAAGAATATAGGAGTTGCTACAGGGCATTTTTTCCTTATATTTTCTCCTTACCCATGCTCCTCTCATTACTAACAAGAATAATTTCTTGCTGGAGGCAAAGACCAACAAGTAGTTAACATATAAATGGGAGAAGTCTGTCAGAAGGCTGATGGACTTTGATATTTAGCAAGGGCTGAGAATTAGCATTGTATTACCCTGCTGCTGGCTGAATGGCTGAAGGCAATCCCTAACCTGATAATCCTTTATTGTTTACCAAACCTTACCATTGATGTTTGTTTGCTTTGCTAAAGGGCAAATGTATATTCTAGTAAATGAAAAGCTATGGGTCCAGAGATTCAGGGAGCCACTCCACTAGAGACCCCCATCCTTTTAAATTTATATTTCTTGTCTAGTATATCCATTTGTTTGTAGCCCCTTCTCCAGATTCTGAATCCTCTCTGCAACAGGTTGCAGCAATTTCTCTGCCTTTTAAGAGACTTTTCCAATTCCTGTTTTACATTATTTTAATTTTATGGGTATTGATTAAAATTGTGCTGTCAGTAACAGACAGTAGCAGTGCTATTGTGCTTGAGCCATTTAAAGTATTACTGCCAAGATACTGGAGAGGTAAATAAAATGATGAAATATTTACCCATTGGATAAACGAGTCCAGAACTTTACATAGAAAGAAGAGTGTTATGTGTGATTAAAATCAGGCAAGAGAGAGAGGAAGAAAATATTTTATTAAAAATCTCAGGTATTTGGCAATTAAAATCAATAAACACACAAAGAAAAAAAGATTAGGCAATGTGTGCCTAAGATGCCATCTAATACAAGAACTTAATCACCACATCCTCCCTTGAAGATCAAGGCAATATTTACTTACATTTAGAATGGGAAACACGTTCAATAACAGTATATCCATTTACCTACTAAAATCAATTTACCATCATCTATCAATCCAATAGCAAAATTCTTCTAATAGCAGAAACAAATACTAGAATAGTCCTTCATGAAGCCCTATTGTTATTTAAATATTCTAGAATGAACTGTAGCAATAAACATATAAAGATACTTTATTTATAAAAACTTATAGATTGTTGCAATTATTGTGAGTCAAGTTTATTAATAGGTTAGAAAAATCCTTTGAATGGTTAAAATGACGAGCTATTTAATTAATTTACTCTTCTCTTGACTGGTTAAATTTAAATGAAAAGATATTGCTGGCAAGTAAAAAAAAAAAAGAAATGGTCATGCTTTTTTCTTTTTCTTTTTTCCCCTGCTGTATATTTTACCATTAGGAAGTCAAAACATGAGCCAACATGCTGTTTTCCATCACAAAGAGGAAAGAATACTGGTTAGGGATGGAATATTTCCACATAGGAAGAGTATGTGGATTTGATATGTAATGATTAATTATGTGGGGCCTTTTTATTTGTAATGAGTAAAAAGACATTTGTATCTATTGTTATCCCTTTCATAACTGTACCCTTCCAATAAGTAACATCAATGTTATAAGTTTCTAGAAATATAATTTAAATGTTTTGTCCTTATCTTTGGGGATATTTGGGTTTCTGACTCAAGGACTTCTTAGTATTTATGATAGAAAACAAACCTTTCTTATATTTTGATATTGAGAAGTACCTGAAGAATAATTGAGCGAAGATGATTGGTAAAACTTAAAGAGAATAGACTTCTAGCTTGAAGTATAATTTTTCAATTGAAAAATTCTTGTTTTTGATATGTAAAAATGATTTATCTTTATCATTTTCTTAAAGAAAACCAAACCTTTAATTAATTCACAAAAATGCATTTACCTTCAAAATATTACTTTAACGATGATTCCATATTACGAAATCCCTCAGATTCAGGTTTAGAAAGAGCCAACCTAAGTTAGGTAAAGGTTTTTCTCTTTCAATGTTTTCACTTTCACATGCACCATTCCCATCTGCAGTTGGTGAGGAAAGATGCATTATAGCAACATTAATATGCCAAGGTTCCTCATAGACTGTGCCTGCAAAGTAGATAAATGTGTAGTGTGAGTTAACAAGCTTGATGTACTTGGGTTTTATCGGTGGTATTTAATTAATCTTGCCCTTAGTACTTTAAGGCCCAATATAAATAAAATCAGTATACTCTTAAACTAAATAAGGACTATTCAGACACCTGGAATTTAACGCTATTCATCCTAACTTCTTAACTATCATGTGAGACTTTGCCTTTGATTTTAAGATAAATTTTGGGAAGAAAAAGATAAAAAAAAGTAGTACTATACAGTCAATAAATCCATTATGTAACATCTATATAATATAAAAATTAATTTAAAAAACTTTTTTTGAGAGCTTACTATATGTCAGGAATGTTGTGTTGAGTGATCTTTATTTAATTGACCTCCCTAATTAGTTCTATAACCTGCTGCTTCTTTATTTCCTTTCTCCCTTATTTCTAATACTCCATACTCCTACTTACACTTAAAAAAATTCCATAGAGCTGTTACCTTCTGTCACAGTGGGTGCTTTACTTATTTATTATGATTTATTCTCCTACTAGAGTCCAGGTGCATGAAATTCGTGCATGGGGGAGGGAGGTGCCTCAGCCCAGCCTGCATCCTTTCGCATTCTGGGACCTCGTGAGGGATGTTGGGCCTAAACTGTCAGTCGGACATCCCTCTCCAATTCAGGATGCTGCATGCACCAGTGACCATACTTCTCATACAGGTGAAAGGCATCTTGCCATTCTATAGGCGGCCGCTACATTTTTTTTTCTTTTGCCCTGATTATAATAAGTAGCACATAACATGACCCCTCCGAGGCAGTAGTACCATTTTTCCCATCTTATGGGTGGAAAAACTGAAGCAAAGAGAAGTTAAATAATTGGCTTTGTCACACAGCTTTAAGTGTCAGATTCAGGGCTGACCACAAAATGTGCAAGCCAGAGTTCATGCATGTCATCACTGCATCATCCTGTTTTTTCAGTGTTAGAGTAGCCTTGCCAGGTTTTAATTTTTAAATCTAAGAGACTGTTCCCAATATAGAGTAGGATCCCTAGGCCTGGTAGGTTGTAGGGGGAGGAGGCCCCACTAGCACAGCTTTGGCTGGTGGCCTGGTGCTGCCCGCTGGCCAGCCCAAACCTCCATTGCCACCAGTTGCCTCTCTCTGTGACCAGTCATTCTGCCTTTCGGTTGATTTGCATATATTTTTTTTAATATATAGGATTGTCTCTTTTCCACTAAAATGAGTGCTGCTCAGTGACAGATATCTTTGTTTTAACAGTCAGGTTTGGCTAAATTAAGCTGCAGTAGTAAAACACTCGAAATTTCACAACCTGAAACAAAAAAATTTGGGTTTTTTTTTTACTCATGTAATATGTACATCATTAATCTATAGAAAGTTCTATGTAATGTAGTCACTCAGGAATCCAGGAATCAAGGGAATTATCTCCAAACATGCTCCCATGATTACAAAGGTTGGGAAAAGTAAGTATGATAAAGTGCTCACTGGAGCTTAAAGTTTCTAAAATGACACATGCCACTTGCAATTACATCTTATGAGGACAAAAATATCAGATGGCCATACTGAATTCAACAGTGATAAGAAGAAGACTACATTTTAGTTAACAGTATACAATTTACTGCATCTTTTTCATTGATTGCTGCATTGCTTTGGGAATACTTACTGATGCATAAAAGATCCTAAATAAATATAGTGACTATTATCATTATTATTTCCCAGATAAGGAAACTGAGGTACATGGAAGTAATGCGACTTGCCAAATTCTAGGAAGAGAAGAATGTGAACCAGACAGCATGGTTTTAGAAAATAGATTCTTAGTTACTATGTTCATGAGTTGATAAAAGAGGAGTTGCTGTCAATACTGAACTTATATGTCTCTGTCGGAAATGTTAAGTATGCTGTAAATTTCCAAGGAAAAATAGTAGCATAAACCCAGACAGAAGTTAGACTTCATATGGCAATCCAATTTTACCCCAAATAAGGCTTTTGAAGTTTGACAATTTTCAGAAGATTAGAAGGTGCTAAGGTAGAGGTACAAGTTGTTTTCTGGTTAAAGGTCTGGATATTTATTCTCTCTAAATTAAATATTTACAAGATACGTGTTTTTCATCAATATATTCTAAAATATGTGCTTGTATTATAGAATTTTCAGAATGTAGGACAATATGATTTGAATAATTTAGAAACTAACAAAATATGACTTTTCTATATACCTTACATCTGAAAAAAGATATAAGTAAAGTTGTTACTGGTTTACATTTTGTTGGGAAAACTCTTGAAAAAAATATTTGAATTAAAAGATCAAAAAGCCTGGCAACTAGGATGAAAAAATCCCATATATTTAAAGACCAAAACATAAATGGGTTTTCGTGTTGAATAATACATTTTTTAAAGGCAAAAATGTTTTCACAGTAGAAACAGTGCACACAGGAAAAACTAAAGTTTAATTTCATGTATCTTTTACCCAAAGGAAAGCAAATTATATCAAAATATTGTAGAAAGCACTGCTTTCCAATTTTAGTAAAAAAAAAAAGTCTCCATCCTACCTCTTTTGTCTATCCAGTCTCCACTCTCTCTTCCCTCTGGCCATCACCTCCCTGTAGGCTTTGTCTAAGTGTCATGAAAGTATGTTCTTTGGCTAATCCTTTCATCTCCTTAATCCAGTACCCTGGTTTCCAATTTTAGAAGTCAAATATGGTATCTAATATGAAACACATTTGCTAAATATCGATTAGGCACATGCCAGACAGAGGAGGTAAATGAAGGTATCATAGAAAGCTATAATATTATGTAAATATGTTCTAAGCTGATCTTATACTTTCTGGTGTTTCTTAAAAAATGATTTGGGACCTAACCAGATTGGCTCAATGGATAGAGTGTCAGCCTGCAGATTGAAGGGTCCCAGGTTTTATTCTGGTCAAGGGCATGTACTTTGGTTGCAGGCTCATCCCCAGTAGGGGTATGCAAGAGGCAGCTGATCAATGTTTCTCTCTCATTAATGTTTCTAACTCTCTATCCTTCTCCCTTCCTCTCTGTAAAAAAAAAACAACACAAAAAAACAATAAAAATTTTAAAAAATGATTCGCATTTTTCTAATAAATTAAATTTTGAGATATGTATTTTGGTGACTTTCGTTGGGCAGTATGTACATTTAGAGTGATACCTAAAATAAGACATTATTATGAATATTTTGTAAATTTAAAAATCCTATCTTTCATATTATACATATGAAAATTTTATATCAGTTATGCTTTCCAGGAATTGAACAACAAAAAAAAGCCATCAATAATCCACCTTTTTATGTTTACTTAATGGACATTCACTTTCATTATAATGAGACCAACATTTCAAGAGTTATTTCAATTGTCTTTAACTATTACCTAAAGCAACAAAATACCTAGAAAAAATTCAATAGCACATAATATATATGATTATTTTTCACCTTCCTTTTTCTTAATGCATATATTTTTATAATACTTTTCCTATTTTAACATTTAAAATGCATTTAATTTTACAGATATAAAATATAAATAAAATAAATCTACTATTATAAGTTAAGAATTTGATGATTTCATAGATTTAATGTCTCCAAATTTTTTCTTGGTTTAGATTATGAATGCATAAATAATAGCAGTTTGCTTGTTTCCCACCTTTAAACCTTGAAAAGAAGAGGGAATAATAGTAACAGCTAACATTTATTGAATGCTTCTTGTGTGCTAAGAATGTTGCTAATTGTTATTAAAAGATAAACTAAGGCATATTAATATTTTTAAGAGTTTTTTTTTTTTTGAACAAACATCCATTCTAACCAGGAAGTGGCAAACTTGAAATGGTTAGGAGCACTCTACCAACAGGAGTCAGGGGAAAGGTTATAGAGAAGAGGTAGAAGCAACACAAGGGGATTACTTGATTGCCTATAGCTTAAGTGCTTGTATTATTTGGGAAAGACTTGTTGGTTGTTGGTGGTTGGTTGTCTTTAGGTTTTTATTATTTTATTTAAACATCAGAACATCCATCACAAGACATGTAACATTTTTATCTTTATTTTGAAAATGAGAAAAGTCAGGCCTATGGAGATTAAGTAGCCTACCAAGGTCCTTGAACCAGGAAATGTAGCAGTAGGTCTATAAATCTGGACAATATGATGCCCGATAATGTCCAACTCTCTCTGAGGGGGCAAGGGCACCTGCTCAGAACTGGGCAATGTCACTCCACTTATTTCCCACAACAACCTTATCCAGGGAGATATTAATCCCTTTTTACAGACGGGAGCACACTTAAGAACAGTTACGTTCAAGGTTGAATTGTTCAAAGTCTCACAGATAATAAACTTTAGTACCAGGATTCCAGCCCTGCCTGAGAACAATCAAAGTGAAATTGGTAAGGCAGTGCACCAAATTGTAAATATATTTTCTCTGAACAATTTTTGAGGGGAAAAACAAACACCAGCTTTTAATAGTTTTACAAATGAATTGTACTTCATTAATCACAGAGTAGAAAAAAATTTACAGTGAGTTCATTTGACATCTTCCCAATACCTATAAATCAGTTGGTAAATTTGTTATTTTGTTGTAAAAGATATTGGAAATGTGGAGAAACTAAACCCTGTTTTTTTTCCTATGCTGTTATGTAGACAGAGCCTGGGAAGGCACATGGGCATTCTTTAATTATTGTCAACTGAACCCAAGGTGACAGGCAGAGCTGCATCTTGGATACATCTTACCAAAAAGGCAGATGTGTTATCAGTACTGACTCTTATTTTTGCCCAGGTGTCAGGAAGTGTGCTTTGATATGTCAATCCAGTCTAGCACCAGGAATGAGGAAATGGATGGGAACTGGGCCCACACAAACTCCTTTGATCCTAAGTTTTGGTGAAAACCCCTGGTATTTGGGGGTATAAAATAAATGTGCTGAATGGGCTTTGGGTCACTGTCTTTCTCGTAGAAGACAGTGGTCCACCCAGTTCCCAGCTTTTCCCTTTTATTTTATGTCTTGTCTCTTTCATATTTCCTCAATCCCCAACCCCTCTACTTGAAGAACCGGATCATCTCTCTTTCTGTGCTGGACTCGAAAAAGAGAGACCCCAACATATATGCTGTTAGAACTATTTTGATTTTCAAATTGTATGTTTACTAAAGCAATTTTTTCTTTCAATAGATTAAAAAGATAATACAGTTTTGTAACCAAATACATTTTTTTCAGTCCTCACCTGTGGATATATTAAGAGAGAGAGGGAAGAGGAAGGGGAAGGGGAACGAGAGAAACATAGATTAGTTGCCTTCCATATGTTACTGGGGATCGAACCCTGACTTTTAGGTTTGTGTAGTGATCAAGAATCAAATCCACAACCTCTTGGTCTATGGGAAGACACTACAATCAACTTAGCTACCTAGCCATGACAACATGCATATGTATATATTAACGAGCCGATACAGCACATTTATTTTATAAAGTGGTATAACTTTATAAATCTACTTTTACCTTTATATATAGAATTACACATAAAATGTGTTTATTGCATATATATATAATATTATATATAATATTAGAAATAATGTAGAAGACCATTAGTAAAAAATTTGCCCTGACTGGCTTGGCTCATTGAATAGAGCATTGGCCTGGAACTGATTCCAGGTTCTATTCTAGTCAAGATTATGTACTATGTTTGTGGGTATATTCCCAGGAGGCAGCTAATTGATATTTCTCTCTCATTGATGTTTCTAACTCTCTTATCTCTCTCCCTTCCCTTCTGTAAAAAAAAAAATCAATAAAATATATTTTTTAAAAATTAAACAATTACTATTTTTTGATAGAATGAAATGTTAGGGACATTCAACCAGTATCTGCAATAATTTTGGATTGCTACCACAATATATTATTGAATCGTCATTCTGCTGTTCGGTCTAATTAGCATGTTAGCTCTTTATTATATAGAATGTTATAATCTTTTCCTTCATCACCAATTTCTAGCTTCTGGTTTTCATAATTTACTTTTTAAAAGTAATATTCACCATAAAGAAACAGGCAGGATAAAAAAAGAAGTGCAACAAATATAATAAACATGAGGAAATGTACAAAGTTGCTAGAAATCAACCCAAATTTTCATAATATCTCCTTAAGTCAGCTTCTCCAAAAACAGACTTTGAAACAATGAATTAATGCAAATGATTAATTAAGAAAATTCTCCTAGGAGAAATCCTTAAAGAGGTGGAGGAAACAAAAAATGGAAGTGGAGGAATTCCAAAGAGGATGCCATTTCACAAAAAAAATTCCAGCTTCAGTCTTGATCTCAGTGGGGAACTTTGGAGTGAAATTTATGCTTCAGAGTTTGTCTTGATTTGAGGCAAGGTCCTTATGCAATAAGACCACCCTCATGGGACAATCTCAAGCTCTGTGCAGAAGGGCAAAGTGATCCAGTAGCTAAAGGGCAGGGTTGTAAAGAGTGTCTAGGGTAGGGCAAAGTGATCCAGTAACTAAAGGGCAGGGTTGTAAAGAGTGTCTAGTGTTGCTGCAAATAGGCTTATAGAAAAAAATAAATAGATTTCTGAAGGCTCTGGCCACATTATAGAATTTGCAATAGTCTATTAAAATATTGTTGGATTTGATTTGCTTTTATCTAACTTCTTGTCTTGATTGCCTTCTTATTTCTTCAGGATGATTTGTTCTGCTCCCTTTACATTTATTTAAACTATTCTTTTGAAGTTAAAAATCTTTTAGAATATGTTCATCAAATGTCCTCTTTGTTTTAACAATGAGAAAAATTGGATCCAGAAAGGCCAAGTAAATAAGGGAGACATATCTGATCATCAATAATATACTACTATTGGGAATTATTAATATTCCCAAAGAGAGTATATATTTTTAAGAATATAATTTTCAAATGTAATATATACATATATATATATAATATTTATATATTATTTAAGTTGTGCCTACTGGAAGCAATTCTGATATGTAGGTCTACTTTTCAAAGTGTCCAAACTACAGGGAGTAAGTTCCACATCATTCTCAGATCTATAGTTGTGCTTAGTGAGTAATGATTAAAGATGTTTTATTATAATGTAATAAAATTTCCAGCATGTATAGTTATGTATATTTATTTTCTCTTTCATCTGAAGTCTTATAACCCTTTATGAGAATCTTCTTAATGGGGCATTTTAACTTTTTAAAACTTGTCTGATGCCTTCAGATAGGCTAAGATCTCCTTAAAGTAATAAAAAAATGTGTGCATTAAGATTACCATTTGGAGAGAGAATCCAAGATGGCGGCATTGGTAAACACCTACACTGCTGCCTCACACAACAATTTCAAAACTACAATTAAAAGACAGAACAGACATCATCCAGAACCACAAGAAAGCTGGCTGAGTGTAAGTTCTACAACTAGAAGGAAAGAGAGGGGCTCACAGAGACCCAGAGGAGCTGCAAAAAGCTGAGGTACAGAGACACACGCGTGGAGAGAGCGGGTGCTGGAATACCTGGCTAGCTTTCTCTAGTGGGAGGGAGACGGAGACTCTCAACAGCATTGAATCCCTTATCCTACGACACTAAACCCCAGATCCAGCCAAAACTCATATGGGGGGAGTTTGAACTGTGAAAAGGGAGAAGTGCATGGAAATTTAGGGGAGTCGCAAAAGATCAGAAGTCTGGTGGCGCACACAGCACTGTGCATAGAAGACCAACTGTTGATTGTACTGGGGCTTTTGCGTGTGGGTGGGAGGCAGACCCTCCCAACTGCGCCACTTCTAACTTCACTAAACCCCAGTTTCGGGTGAAACCTTGGGGACCCAGACTCATATGGTCCCAGAGCGCAGGGCAGCTGGAGGGGCAGCAGTCTAGAGGCACTGCGAGAGAGAGTGTGTGAGCACACAGGGACTGCTCCAGTGATTACCCAGTCACGTGAGACTCAGGGACCATGGAGGGTGGGACCAACTGGAAAGCAAGGCGGTCCCTTAAGCCCTGAGACTCCACCCATTCCAAGCTCAACAGAGAGGCTTCTGCAGTTTTGCAAGTCTGATATGATAAGGCTGAATCCAACACAGAAGTTCTCCCAGCATAGTGAAAATGCCAAGACAAGGGAAGGGATCACAAACAAAAGAAATGGAGGAAAACAAATGACTGGATATAGAGTTCAAAACCATGCTTATAAGGTTTTTCAAGAATATCCTAGAAAAGTTGGATAAAGTTAGCGAGACCTAAGAGGAGATGAAAAAGAACCAACTGGAGATGAAAAAGAACCAACTAGAGATGGAAAAAGACCAGCTGGAAATTAAACATACACTGACTGAAATAAAAAATATTATACAGAGACCTAACAGCAGACTAGAGGAAGGCAAGAATCAAGTCAAAAATTTGAAATATAAAGAAGCAGACAACATTCAACTGGAAAAGCAAGAAGAGAAAAGAATCCAAAAATGTGAACATAATGTAAGGAGACTCTGGGACAGCTTCAAGCGTATCAACATCAGAATTGTGGGGGTGCCAGAAGAAGAGAGAGAGCAAGATACTAAAAACCTATTTAAAGAAATAATGACTGAAAACTTCCCACATCTGGTAAAAGAAATAGACTTACAATTCCAGGAAGCACACAGAACCCCATATAAAAGGAATCCAAAGAGGACTACACCAAGACACATCATAATGAAAATACCAAATGCAAAAGACAAAGAAAGAATATTAAAAGCAGCAAGAGAAAAACAGTTCATTACCTACAAGGGGGGAGCACCCATATGACTGTCAGCTGATTTCTCACAGAAATGATGCAGGTCAGACAAGAGTGGCAAGAAATATTCAACGTGATGAATAGCAAGAACCTACAACCAAGAATACTCTCTCTAGCAAAGCTATCATTCAGAATTGAAGGGCAGATAAAGAGCTTCACAGAGAAGAAAAAGCTAAAGGAGTTCATCAACTCCACACCAGTATTATATGAAATGCTGAAAGGTACTCTTTTAGAAGAGGAAGAAGAAAAAGGTAAAAGACAAAAAACTGTGAACAACAAATACATATCTATCAACAAATGAATCTAAAAATTAAGGGAATTAAAAATTTGATCAACAGAATAAACTGGTGAATATAATAGAATCAGGAGCACAGAAAGGGAGTGGACTGATCATTCTCATGGTGAAGGGTTAAGGGGTGTACAGGGAGAGACTGGACATAAATCGTACACCTATGGATGAGGTCAACGAGAGGGAGGTAAGGGTAGAGGGAAGGGTAGGAGCAGGGTGGAGGGGAGCTATGGAGGGGAAAAAAGAGAAACAAATGTAATAATCTGAATAAAAAAGATTTAATTAAAAAAAAAAGATTACCATTTGCAACTGAATGGGTGAACATGGAGATAATTTATGCTAAGCGAAATAAGCCAGGCAGTGAAAGATAAATATCACAAATGATCTCACTCATTTGTGAAATATAGTGAACAACACAGAGTGATAAACAAAAATAGATCCAGAGGCAGAGAAGCAGTGAACAAACTGTCAAACCTCAGACGGAAGGCAGTAGAGAGTGGGTGGTGGGTAAGAGATCAAACAAAGGACTTATATAGATGCATATAAGCATAACCAATGGACATGGACACTGGGGCGGTGGGGGCATGTCCTGGAGGGTGGGAGTGGCTGGGGAGTGGTCTATGGCGGGAAAAGGAGACATATATAAAAAGACTGTACACTATTGTAGGTTCTCTGCTTAGCACTCTATTAACAAGTTTTTAAAAAATATTTTATTGATTTTTCACAGCGAGGAAGGGAAAGGGATAGAAAGCCAGAAACTGTGATGAGAGACATCAATCAGCCGCCTCTTGCACGCCCCCTACTGGGGATGTGCCCGCAACCAATGTACATGTCCTTGACTAGAATTGAACCTGGGACCCTTCAGTCCCCAGGCCAATGCTCTATCCACTGAGCCAAACCGGTTTCGGCTATTATCATAATTTTAATAATTCATGTGCAGGCCAAGATCTAGTAAATGGAGGAAATGAAATGTAAGCCCAAGTCAGATGACTCCAGATCCTTTTCATTAAAGTACCACGTTACCTTTTTTGCCTGCTACCTAGCACACTTCAGGGAAGTACCTGGTCACTTCTCAGTAAATTACATTTGAAAAAATAAATTTAATTAATAACAAAGGATAGTATTTAAAGATAGAAACATTGGAAAAGTGTGTTTCTGGTCTTTCAAATATGGTGCCTAATATTGCACTGCAAATAGTTTTGAAATTTTCAAATGTTCTACTGTATTTGAAACAGCATGTATTAATGATCCTATTGTCATGAAGTTATGCTGAGAAATTGAAAAAATAATTACATTAATGCACATTTTAACTTATTTATCATCGTGTGATCACATACAAGGTAAATTCATATATTTAGTTGATTTTAAACATTTTTATTTCATTAAATATGTGTGTATATGTGAATGTATTTATGTGTCTGTATATGTGTGTATCCACTGTTTAGACTAGCTAATATTAGGTCAAATTACTTTAATTGTGTGGACTTGACTTTTTATAAACATTCTAAATTTAAATTTGTCAATAATTCATTGTATCTATTAAAATTTGTCAATATTTTGATTTTATAATCAATATTTGGTATCGAGAGACCCCACAAAGTTTCATTTGATGAGCCACACTAAGAGAAAAGACAGGCATTTCACTCTGAAATCTATTTGGGCTCCTTTGAACTCTTAGGCAAGGACTTGAGTTCAGGCATTTTGCTCCGGAGGTAATCATAGGATGCACTAGTGAAAGGGTAGAGCTAGTGTATCTGAGAAGGAAGAAAAGTCCTATGTCTTCAGTCTACGACTTACGACCCAATTGGTCTGGATAGAAAGCAGAGTTTGCATAGAACACACAGCATCTCCATGGCCAGCATCCTGGAATCAGACACCCAGTGAGTTCTTTGCAGGCTTTCTAAGCAGTTGAAGGTCATTCTCCTTTAACATCTGGTAGAGGCCACTTCTGCTGCCCTGAAGTGTTTAGGTCATCTGGGGTCTAATTTTTTTAAGTATTTTCATCCAAGCAGCCCCTATGTAGGTTTGGGGGTTTGCACATTTTCCTGTCAGACCTCTGACGTTAGCAAAGGAGATCTGCCAGTTCTGTTTTAGATTTAAAGTCTGATATGAGATTTCTGACCACACTTCAATAAATAAGTTTTTTCACAGTGTAGTACTTAAATGTATGTAACAAATATAATAAATGTTCAGAAATATTCTTAATAGTACAATTTGTATTCCAAAGATAGTACAAAGATCTAGACCAAGGCCATTTTACCTAATGTTCTGCTACTCGGTGGTATTTAAATTAACTCTAAGATATTTGTAGCTTAGCTGTCAATGAAGAATTTAATCTTAATTGTTTGACCATTTAATATTAGTGGCCTTTTGACTATAACTCTTTTCCCAATTTGCTTTCTTAATTTGATCTAGATTATGTCTTTGTTGCTTATCTTTACTTGGTTGATTATTTTGCTTTGTCTTGCACTATTTTATATTTAGGTCCCTTAGACAAGAAACACATTAATTTCTTATGTTTTATGTCATATTTCTAAGTATTTTTAGGAAGAAATTTAAAAGAAAAAAGATGATTGTATGGGATAAGTAATGTACAACAGGGGTGAACATTGCATTAATCTTGTTTGTAGCTCTTCAGCTGTATTTCAGCAGAAAGTCTGGATTCAGCCTCACTGTGGAGCTGTGCTTTATTTCTTGAAATCATTAGGTAGAATATATTGAACTTCTTGCTTTTGTGATTTTTTTATGATTATCACTTTAGGAAATATAACGATTATCTTGCACAGTGCTTTTCTTTTTTAAAGGAGCTATAATTTCTTCATTTATTTCATAAACCTCCCTCTTTGAACATATATTTAACAGTTAAAATTACTCTTCATATGCTATTTTTTTCAATGTTTGTAAATCATTTTTGAAAAGTTCCAAGCAACATTTTGTTATGGCATTGTCAAATAGAGATCAGAGGCCTTCAGCATGGAGTGGAGAAAATAAGATGATAGGGCAAAGTATATAAAACCTGAGGGTCAGAACTTAAATGTATTGGTTTCCAGAGCACTGAAGGCTTTAAGCCCTGTAGATAAGATTTATGTGGTTTCTGGAGGTAGTTATTTACTCCTTGACTAAGCACACCTTTCAGCAGAGCTATTTCCCATGAAAATAACAGAGAAAAATATAATTCTGTAAAAGATAACTATTAATACTTATATCTATTCTTCATCCTGACTATTTTTTTCCTAATAGATTCACACATATAGCAAAATGAATAATATTGAATCACTATTTTAAAATGAATTAAGGAAAATCACAAATAATATTAATGGTACTTAGTCAACCAGACCATAATTGGAACACATATGACAAGGTTTTTATGTTCAAATGTTACTGTCCATTGTCATTTGAAAGATTAAATGTTGCTTCTTAAGAATATTTTCATAAAATTATGCCAGCATGTCAAACAACATAAATCGAGTGTCTATAAACTGAATGGAATCCAAGATCTCATAATTAAGTAATAGAAGACATCTACATTTAAGCCTTTTAACCAATAGACTACAGTGTAGAAATCAACGTAGAACACAAGAGATGAGAGTGACACTTCTAGGTTAAAAAAAAAAAATCCCAACTACAAATATTTTGTGCTTAATAAGGTGAGACAAACTAACTGGATAAGGCAAGAAGAAAGATATCGCTGTTATTCTCTAGCACAGAGTCTGGAATACTGTGGGCCTTGAGCCAAACTGGTCTGCCACTCATTTTTGTAATAAAAGGTTTTTGTGGTGTTTTTTTTTTTTTTAACACTGTCTCATTAATGCTTATGTATTGTCTATTGCCATTTTCATGCTGGAACCATATGTCCTGCAAAGCTTTTATGTTTATATGTAGCCAATCATTAGAAAAAATCTGATAATCCATTCTTAGGTAATAATGCTTTTTAATACATTGATATAAAATATATCATTATCTACTTTTAAGAAAAATATGTATCATCATTATTATTTAAAAAAACACTAGATTGCAATTGTTCTTTATAATATATATATATATATATAATTGATTTCAGAGAGAAAGTGAGAAGGAGAGAGATAGAAACATCAATGATGAGAGAGAATCATTGATCAGCTGCCTCTTGCATGCCCCCTACTGGGGATTGAGTCCTCAACCCAGGCATGTGCCCTGACCTGGAATCAAACCGTGACTTCCTTGCTCAACCACTGAGCCATGCTGGTTGGGCTATTTTTTAATCCTCAGCTTTATAAAGTCAGAGAGTGTGATTTATATCTTGGGAAAGATTTGGAAAAAGGATTTTCTAAACCAGCCTTTCTCAAAGTGGCTTATACAAACACATCATTTAGGAATTCAACTTAGTTGCTTAAACACATACACTTGTATTTTTCCTCATGTTTTAGTTAAGTCTTGAAATAATTACTAGAAGTTTATGCCACAACTCTGAGATGTCTGGGCTTAGTTTTGGTGATTTCCTTGGCCTTTTTTTTTTGCTTTTACTTCATGGCTTTTAGGCAGCCATTGCTGGTTCCAACATCAGTCCTGCCTTTGTGTAGGGAGAGTTTAGGTAAAGCTGGATAGAATTGATACCAGCCTATTTCAAATTAAAGGTCAATAACTATGGATGTTCCATACAGCTTCTCTTATCTATAAGGGATTTATAAATTGGTGAATTAGGTTTTTTTTTGTGTTAAAATTGCACAACATAAAATTTATCATTTTGAGCATTTCTAAATATACAGTTCAACCGCTTTCATACTGTTGTGTGACCATTTCTATGATCCATCTCCAGAACTTTTTTATCCTAATTGAAACTCTGTACTCATTAAAGAGCAAAGATGAAGGGAGTTTTAATTTTAGGTGGGTTGAGATATGCTCTGAGACAGTGGGGAGACGTAAAGGGAGTAGACAAACTTGGGGCATACACAGTGAGCTATAGCAAATTAACAATTCTGAAAAATCCTTTGGTTAAGAATTCCAAAAATTTTTGACCAAAAATGTCTTTACTCTATTACCCCTTATTTATTTTGGAAGTTCTGTTCCATAGAAAATACTTGAGTTAACATAGTTTGTAATTTGTCTATTAATTTATATATAACGAATTTGTCCATAATAATGTACTATTTATTATTGTTATGTGGGGTCACAAAAGCTTATCTTTTATAAAAACCATTTTGTCCCCTTGTTGTTTTTTAACTTTATTTTTATACTTATATTCTATTCCATTTAATCCAATATGATCCATGTTGTCTCAAAAAGAAACAACATCTTATCATTGTTTCTTTAACAATAAAAATTACTTTTCATCGACTAATATTTTTTTCAACATTTATAAATGTCTTTGAAAAAGTTCTGAGCAACCTCTCATTATGTCAGTGCCAAACAGAGGTCAGAAGTCTTCAGAATGGAGGTGAAAAAATAAGGTGAGAAGGGAAAAGTACAAAGTACATAAAGATCTGAGGGTCAAAACTTAAAGGGGTGGGAAAAAGTAGGCCTACAGTTGTGAGTATCCAAAGCACAGAGTTTATTCTTATTCCATATGAACAACTGTAATTCTGCTTTTGCCCAGCCCTAGATATTGGTTCCCAATATATTTAAACAACAACTATTTCATTATAATTCAAACAGTATTCATCATTCCCTACTCACTTAAATATCTTTTCTTATCATATGCCAAGTATCACATAGTGTGTGTGTGTGTGTGTGTGTGTGTGTGTGTGTGTGTGTATGATATGAAATCACCATGCCAGGTGCTGGCACCTGTTGTGTTAGATTTCCTTCTGATGTTGGTTTATCTCTGCATCATCAGCTCAACTTTGGTAAGTATCTGACTATGACATCAATGAATAAAAGCATCTACATTAATAAAAGAGAAAAATGAAAACTGACCATCTCTCCACTATTCCTAGTAGCCAATCAGAGTGAGTAAGCAAAGTAACCCAACAAAAATGCGGTTAATTTGCATATGCAGGAGTAGAGTGGCCTGGGTCCCAGGAACATCCTCGGGGACCCAGGTTGCTCCTAGCCTCTAGGTCTGCGCTTAGGCCCTGAGTGGCAGGGGTCCTAAAACACAACTGGCCACTCTAGGCCTATGGGTGGGGCAGGAACATCGCTGTGTTGCCATGGTGATGTGGGGATGTGCCCACCCCCTCTCTCCAGCCCCTTGCACAGGTACTGGCACTAACTGGTGATCTGGGTCCATGCCCCCAGCCTGGCACCCACAACACAGGTTGGCTGCTGTACCCAGGGGCTTGTGGAGACCTCAGTGGATGCTGATGCATGTAACCTGGGGATCTCCACATGCCCCCACATGGTGCCCATGATGCAGGGCTGGCTGCTGGGCCCGGGGATATGCCGTGACCCCAGCGGCTGCTGCCACATGGTTCAGGATCCCTGCACACCCCCTACCCCGGCACCCAAGATGCGGGGCTGGCTGCCGGCCTCGGGTGTGTTCCACTTTCCCCAGAGTGAAGGGGACACACCCTTAGCCCAATGGACACAATGCAGGGGGGATTGGTACTTTGCTGAATAAGCTGTAGAGGAAGCACCTTTTCTTTTCTTTTTTTAAATATATTTTATTAATTTTTTTTTTTTTTACAGAGAAGAGGGAAGAGGGATAGACAGTCAGAAACATTGAAAGAGAAACATCGATTAGCTGCCTCCTGCATATTCCCCACTGAGGATATGCCTCCAACCAAGGTACATACCCTTAACAGGAATCAAACCTGGGACCCTTCAGTCTGCAGGCAGATGGTCTATCCACTGAGCCAAACCAGTTCGAGCATAAATACCTTTTGTAACCACTCATTGGCTAAGCTCCCTGTATACCACCACTTGCAGTGTTCTTGGTAACTTGGGTTATAAGAATCCAAGAAGGTGAGCTAGGGTTTTTCCACCTCACTCCTGGAGGAAAAACGAAGGTCTGCTGCTGAAGGGGCTAAGAAATGTCATATCCTGCCCTAGCCAGTTTGACTCTTTTGGCTCAGTGGATAGAGCCTCAGCCTGCAGACTACAGGGTCCAGATTTGATTCTGATCAAGGACATGTACCTAGGTTGCAGGCTCCTCCCTGGCTGGGACCCAGGTGAGGGCTCATGCAGGAGACAACTAATCAACATGTCCCTCTCACACTGATGTTTCTCTCTGCTTCTCCCTCTTTTCCACACTCTCTAAAAAACATATCCTCAGGTGTGGATAAAAAACAAATAAACAAAAAAACAAAGAAAGAAATGTCATATCCTATGAAAGACACATCTTGAAAATGCCTAAAGAAAGCTGTCATTTTTTCATAGTGAAGAGACTAGAGTCCGTGTTGATGAAAACACCTTGGTGGCTGTGGTGGCTAGCAGATGACATCTGAGGCTTGCCTGCACCTCGGGTGTTGGCTGAGCAGCCACTATCTGAGACTTGTCTGTGCCTTGGGCCATCCCTGGGCAGTTGGGGGGCTGAGGAAACTGGGGGGCTCCAGAGGCAGGTGTGTGGAGTGGCTGGGTGGTGGGACCAGCCACTCCATGTGCCTGCTGTCCCAGCAGGGCTGAGGAGACTGGGCGCCACCATCTTGTGCCTGTGGGTGCCCCCATCTTTGAAGGTGTGACAGTCAATTAGCATATTCCCTCCTTATTGGCTGTGAGTGCCGCCATCTTTGCAATGGCATGAAGGTCAATTAGCATATCCTCTCTTCGTTAGATAGGAGGATAGGTTTTCCTCATCTGCAAAAGAAGGCCATTAGTGTGTATTCTCTCTAGTAAAGATAAATTAAAATGATATATATTGCAATATTTTGAAAAATAAGGTGTATTATATGGATAGCAGGAACTATTATTTGTTCACTCACAAAAGCATAATTTTTGAATGGGGAAGTAAAGCAACAAAAATTACATTTTTAGAATATGAATTTGTTACCTGTGCAAGAAAAACTGAAGTAGGAATGGAACCAGCTTGAATTAGGGTGGCACTTTAAGGGGTGACTCAAAAAGGAGAATATTTCAAACAATGAATCAATGATAACTAACTGGATGTGAGTTGAAGGACAGCAGTCGAAGCTAATCTCAGAATTTCTCATTTTGTGAATCAGAAGAATATTCATATGATTGACAGATACAATGAATTTTAAAGAAAAAAAACAGAAGGAAAAAATAAAAATAGAGAGGCAAAGAGAAATAAAATAAACTAATAAAATATATGTAGACACTTTTGCAATATTGTTTACATATATAATTAAAGATAAATCTTCCAATGCACTAGATGAGTAATTTTCAACTTTTTTCATTGCATGGCACACATAAACTAATTACTAAAATTCTGTAGCACATCAAAAATGCATATTATATTTTTTTTTCTAAAGGAAAAAAGGTCAGTTCCCCTGGCTAAATAGTCAGGTATGGCTATTATTTAACAATTATTGCAGCACACCACTTGGAAATTGCTATACTAGATCTATACATATATTCCCTAAGTCATTTTCTCTTTGCCCTGTAAAGGACTTGTATATAATTTATTTTAAAAAAATGCGTGCTCTTGTACTACTGGAAATAAGAAAGATCAGAACTCTGCTTCCAAAGACCACAGTTAAAGATTTCTATCAAGGAGTTTCATTTCAAACTAAAAGTGCTTTTTTATCTAAACAATAACAGATTAGATATGTGTGGAATAGACATGCTTATCTTTTGCTTTCCTCTCTATTTTGAAAAAAACTGAATTAAAAAGAAAACCTTTAAAGATGTGAATTGTTGTCTTTTAGGAAATAACTACATAGGAAATATGAAAGAAAACTTAAAATGTAAGATCTTTGAAATAATGTATAAAATATTGGTTAGGCTTATTTATTTTACTTACAATTACCCTTGTCTGAATTGTTTGTTAATTTCATTTATTGTTACAGATAGAGATGTGGTAAGAAAGCATTGTAACAGTACTTACGTAAAATGTAATGGTAAAGAAAATCACTTGTTATAAAGTAGTCTTACTCCTTGAAACATGTAATATCCATTACAATAATGGAATAATTGTAAATAGTAAGTCATTTTGCTTCAAATAGAATGTTTCATCTTTTGTCTTAAAAGTACTAATAAAGTATAATGACCTTATAAGGTAAAAAAAATAATGTTGGAAAAAGCTGGGAAGCTAGTTTTCGCATTAAATGCATTAACTTGGTGTTTTTCTCAGTGTTCTTAAAATGATCCAGCCTCATTATTTCTAGAATAGTGCTTCCAAAATCAGTAGCAGCTGAGCCTTAGGTCTCCACATTAAGAATTTGGGTGGAAAATGAATGCCACTGAAAATGTTCCAATATCTTGTTATCATATTGTGTAGCAAAATAATTTATTAGAGTATCCAATAAATCATAAAGCGTTAAGGTTCATATTTATTATCAGCAGCATATATATTACACACACACACACACACACACACACACACACACACACACATATATCCTATCTAATAAAAGACCAATACCCACTACACTCACAAGCCATGCTCACCAGCCATATGATTTGATTTAGTGAGCATTTCTCCCACCATTACCACTATGTTCTATATATGTTTAGCCAGTGAATGAGTTGCATTCTATACATGCATATGGTGGCTATTTAAAAAATACGCAATGTAGTCACATGATTATTTAAACATAAGATTAT
Organism: Lasiurus cinereus; assembly: GCA_011751065.1. Taxonomy (NCBI): domain Eukaryota; kingdom Metazoa; phylum Chordata; class Mammalia; order Chiroptera; family Vespertilionidae; genus Lasiurus; species Lasiurus cinereus. Next base: position 33,919,636 of record JAAGEH010002531.1, read on the forward strand.
ATTAATGAAAAACTTTTTTTCTCCTCTCCACATAAATGTTCTTTCTTTCTGTACCAATAGTTAACCATTTCTAAAAATCTTTCTGTGTATTATTTCACATTATTCATAAAATAGCCATTGATTATGAATATATATGTACATGTTATGTACATATGCACATATATATGCTTATCCTCTTTTTTATTTATAAAGGATAATTCACTATATACTGTTCTGCTCTCTATTTTTTTCATTTCATGATATAGCATGGAGATACTTCCTTATCAATACACACAGAAAACTCACGGTGATAGTTCCATTGCATTCTAGTTTTGATAATTTTCCATTGTCTATTTAAACAGTCACATGCAGGGACATTTGGGTTGTTTCTAGCCCCCTTTTTTTATAGACAATGTTGCATTGAACAATCTGCTCACTCATTTCACAAATATGCTAGTTTGTTCGTAGATAACCTCCTAGAGAGGGCTCTCAGAATCAATATTGAGTTCTTTTGTAATGTTGCTATCTGTTTCTAAATGGCCCTCTCTGGAATTATATCATTTCCCATTTCCTCCTGCAGAGTTAGGGAGTAGCTGTTGCAGTCACTGCAATGAAGTATACTGCTATCTATGGAATTTTGCCCACCGGATAGATAAGAAATAATTGTATAGTTTCAATTTTCTTTTTTTTTTCTTTTCTTATTAGGATCAACATTTTTATATTCATTTAAAGAGCATTTATAGTTCTTTACTGTGAAATTTCTATTCATTACACAAAATGTTATTCTATTTAGTTATAATATTTTTTATTTATCAGAATTTACATATTAGAAAGATTGATTAACCCCATTTTTCTACAGTAGGCATTTGCAAACTTTTCTTTGTCATTTGTCTTTTGATTTTACTCATTTTGTTCTTTTGCCCTCAAGGTTTTTAAATGTAGTTAAAATTATATACCCTTTCTTTTATAGAATCTAGATTTTCTATTCCTAACTCCAAAGTTATAGAAATTTTACCATTATTTTTTTAATACTTCATGGTCACATATTTTACATTTAATCTTTATGATATTTTTATTTATAGTGCTATTAGTGTGATTTCTAGATGGGATTTTATTTTTCTCCAAATGACTCTTCAGTTTCCAAACACCATGTACTTTGAAAAAAGGAAAAAAAAAAAGGAAAGAAGAAAATCTTAACTTCATGTCCTATGTTGGATTTTTCAAATTGTTCCAGTGGTCTGTATATCTTGTACATATTAGTTGCATACTTTTCTAAGTAAGCCAATTTTAAAAAATAATGACTAAATATACATATTATTTTTTTATGTACAATTGCAATACTTTAAACAACTGTTCTGTATATTGCTAATTAGAAGGAGGGATTATTTTCATTACATCCATGGGAAATTTGTACCTTTCCCTTGCAGCAGTTATAAACTCTGTCCTCCCTGTCACTCTGATCCCACTGTCCCTAGTATCCCAATACACACTTTCTATTTTTATTGAATTTCAGTAGCTTGCTCAGATTCAGACACTTTTAATGGTGAAGCTCTGGGCAAGGAGAATGACAAGCTTTGATATAACACTAGATGTGTTTTGCTGAGGCTGTCACCTGGGACATTTAAAGGTTGAATGGCAGAGAAGCAGAGTACTACTTACAAGACAGGAATAATTTTGTAGGCATCCATCAGCAAAAGAAGTCAATAGAAATATCTTAAGAAATGTCAATTGCAATTTCTTTGCAATAATTTAAAAATAAAAGAAATGCTATTTTGCTATAAAAACAAAAATTACTATAATAATTGGCTCATTTTTTAAATTTTATGTCTTATCTCACTTTGAAAATTAGAAGACTGTTTTCATATCAATCACATCCTTACTACTATTGATCCAATGGCAAATATGCAACCTTTTGCAATAATACTGTGATTTAAGTTCAAGTTAATAACTCCAGGGGTTTTTTAATATAAAAAAGCAAGGGAATCATCCCTTCATTTCATTTTTTGTTTCTTTCATTAATAAGCACACATTGGTGAAGGTACAATGTTCAAGGTGATGTTATAGATAAATTAGGGAATAAAACTTATTCAAGTGTATCTCTGACTTTAAGGAACTTACATTTTGTCTAATTACAACAGAAATAGGCATATGTGAAATAAACTATAAGTAAAGAGCTTCTCAGAATAAGAAACAAATGCATAAAGAGAAAATAGGTGCAGCATGAATTCAAGTGAGAGAGATGACTTCCCATGGAAGAGGGCTAGCAATCAGCCAGTGCTTTGAGACTGACTTTTTAGAGCAGATAATATTCAAAAAATAAGGGAGCATGAGAAGTTGAAAAGGCTAAAGTATTTGGGTCAGTGAGAGTAAAAATACCATAGTTAATCTTTCTGACTCAGTATAAGAGTACTCCCCATTTTGTTATAAAAATAAATTGTTCTCATAATGAACAGTGTAGCTTGATGAGGCATTTAGGCATTTCAGCCAAATGTTGAACCCTAACTATTTTTCATCTTTTTCTGAGGAATCCTGCATCACAGGGAATATGCTTTAGCACTTTCATTTCAGTGACAGTGGGGTTTGTCTTTATGATGCTAAATCTGGCATCAGTGCCATCACTCTCCTGTGATGAATTTGGATCCATCTATTTTAGGTCCTCTTTCAATGAAGCCTATTTTCCACAATTGTGGTTTATAATATCCTATTTTCCTGTATAATTAGGAATTTCCTAAGTTACCTAAATGCTTGAGATACTATATGTTTATTCACGTAATGATACATGAATAATGTTATTTTCAAAAAGCAGTCTTATCAGGAACCTGCCAATATTAATGTATTTTTTCACATATGTATTTTTGGAAATTAAAAAAAGCATATTTCTCTTTAAAAGTTTATTTAATGCTATGTTTCATTGCTTTATAGCATGTAGTATTGCAAATGCAAACCACAGCAGCAACACAACAAAATCTACATAGTTTTCCTATTTGCCAGGTACTTTTAAAGTGCCTATATGTATATATTTATGTGATAATTATAACAATCTTATTTTCTCTGCTTCATAGAAAATTGAGGCACAGAGTTTTGACTTTACAAGGGCAGAGAGTTTAACTTGAAAATAGATGGACTTGGAATTTGAACTCAGACTCTCTCTCTCTAGAACCTGTTTATAACCACATGGAAATTTCAATGTGATTTAACTCTACAGTACATTTTTAAAGAACTTTATTTTATTGTGGACAGCATTACAGATGGCCCCAGTTTTCTCCCTTTATCCCCGACTCCCAGCCCCTATTCTCCAACAGCATATTTTTACTTATCATGCCATCCTATGTTTATTTAATGACACTGAAACATCTGTTCATTTGAATTATAAGTTTCTTTTGGTGAGTAGATACTTTAAATTTTACCATTTCTCCCTCAGATTTAAAAGTACTAGTTTGCTGATTTCTAACATCTTGTGCTTGTTTGTTTTCATTTGATTTTAGAACCTTTTCCCCTTTTATTAAATTTGGAAAAAAATGAAATTTTGTTGCATGCTTTAACTATATTCTTCAATTTGTAACTTTATAATTGTAAAATAATGAAATTATGTTCTTCAGTTTGTTATTTGTACTTGTAAAAGAATAAAATTATAATAAATCTTATGTAAATAGAACATGAGGGAGTAGATCTGAAAGTGTTTATTTTAGCTAATTACTTAATCAATAGTTATTAGTTAAGCAAAGAAGCTTGGAGAAGTAATATTTTTAGATATAATAATGATTTCAAACAGAGATAATATATATGCAGAAAATATGTATGCAATAATTTTCCCTGAGACCCAGTTAACAGAAAATTTTGAGAAACTCATTAAATCATTACATATAAACAGTTATTTTTCTTCATTGTTGCAAAAAAAACCCCATCTCAACATTATTTCTTCTTCATTAAATTTTTATTATCAGTACTTGTCTCTGCTACTGTTTGAGCGATTTTCAACTTACTGCTTTAAAAGAAAAAAACTGTCAACATTTCCAGAAAGACAACAGAGAGAAAACATCTCCAATTCTGACTAGTTCCAAAGGAACAGTGATTAAAGGACCCATAAAATGTCCTTCATATTTTATGGCAAGCTTAAAGAGGAAGAAAAATATAATTTAAATTTGACTATACATAATAGTGTGGCTTATAATCACAAATCACCAGAGAAATAAAATATAAAACCACAATGAGATATTACCTTACAACTGTCAGAATGGCTACAATCAATAAATCAACAAACAAGTGTCCAACATGGAGGAAAGGGAACCCTTGTGCACTGTCGGTGGGAATGCAGATTGGTATAGCCACTGTTTAAAGTAGTATGAAGTTACCTCAAAAAATCAAAATGAAACTGTATTATGACTCAGCAATTCAATTTCTGGGGATTTATCCAAAGAAATCCAAAACACTACTTTGAAAGAATATATGTACCTCTGTATTTATTGCAGCATTATTTACAACCAGAGGCACAGTGCATGAAATTTGTGCATGGTGGGGGAATCCCTCAGCCTGGCCTGCACCCTCTTGCAATCCAGGACCCCTTGGGGATTGGGCCTAAACCAGCAGTCAGACATCCCTCTTGCAATCTGGGACCACTGGCTCCTAACTGCTGGCCTGCCTGTCTGATTGCCCCTAACCACTCTGCCTGCCGCCTGATCATCCCTAACCACTCACCTGTCTGTCTGATTGCCCCTAACTACTTGCCTGCCTGCGTGATCACACCTAACCAACTCTGCCTCAGCCTCTGCCACCATGGCTTCGTCCAGAAGGACATCTGGAAGGTCATTCAGTTGTCTGATTTAATTAGCATATTATTATAGACCAGAGGCCCGGTGCATGAAATTCGTGCCTGGGTATTGTTCCTACGCCTGACCTGCAATCAGGGCCATCTTCCTTGACTGCCCAGAGCTGGCCTCATTCCCTGCTGCCACCCACCCCTGGCTCCCTGCTATCCATTGGGTGATCAGAGCCTGACAGCCAGGGGAAGGGACCAAGAGGTTGGCTATTCCTGCTTACTCACAGCCCTGCCTCCACCCCCGCACAGGTCTCCCTCTGTTTGGGGGGCGATTGCAGAGTGGGGTCCTTGGCCTGGTGCCACCCATGTAGTCCACCACCCACCCCCAGTTCACTGTTTGCCATCAGGTGATTGGAGTCTGCCTGCTGGGAAAAGGGACCAAGAGGTGGTCAGTGTGCCTCATAGTGACTGTGAGCAGTCATTCTGGTCATTCTGCTGTTAGGGTCAATTTACATATTACCCTTTTATTATGTAGGATAACTAAGATCTGGAAGCAGCCTAAGTGCCCATCAGTAGATGAGTGGATAAAAAAGCTGTGGTACATTTTCACAATGAGATACTATTTGGCCATAAAAAAGAAGGAAATTTTACCCTTTGTGACAGCATGGATGACTTGGAGAGCATTATACTAATTGAAATAAGCTAGTCAGAGAAAGACAAGTACCATATGATTTTGCCTATATGTGAAATCTAATTAATAAAGTGAACTAATAAGCAAACTAGAGACAGACTCATAGGTAGAGACTGGACACAGGGTAGGGGTTTGGAGCTTGAATAAAAGAAAAAGAAAAAGAAAAAAAAATCATGGGCATGGACAACAGTGTGATGATTGCTGGGGGAAGGGGTTGAGGAGAGATGGAGAAGGGCATGAGGATATAAATGGTAATGAAAGGAAATTTGACGGGTGATGAGCACACAATACAGAATACAGATGATGTGTTGTGGAACTGTGCACCTTAAACCTGTATAATATTGTTAACCAGTGTCACCCAATAAATTCTATAAAAAAGAAAAAAAACAGCTTTTCAAGTTAGAGGATTGTTAGAAAATATCTTTTTCATCATAAATTATATTATTCTGTCCTAATAATTTATGTCTCTTCCTATAGCATATGGAAATTATGAACCCAAGAGGAATATCAAGTCTTCCTAAACTGGAGAAAAAGATTTAGACAGGATATCCTCTCTAAAGGAACCATACTATTCAGCGTCTGATCCTTTCCAAATATTTATCTTAGTCTTATGATGAAACTTATTAGTGGACTAATTTTAATTTAAATTACTCAACCAAATGAGGGAATGAACTAAAGAAGGAAGGGGAAGGATCCAGGTAGAAAAACAATTTTCTGTTGGAGATATTTCTAAACAGTTGAATAGCAAATTAAAAGGGACAGTTTTCAAAAATTATTGTTTTTCAGAGTGCTACAGAGCCTATAAAAAAAACTAAGTGGTAATGGGAATTTGAAATGGAGAAGAAAGAAATTTAAAGGGAACATATGTGAGAGGCTTGATTTCCTAAGTGATTATTATCTTTGGATGAGAAAAAAATATTTTAAGAGCAGCTTTAATTTCCCCCTTTTATACTTTAATTAAAAAGGCCTCTTCAGCTGAAACTGGTTTGGCTCAGTGGATAGAGCGTCAGCCTGCGGACTGAAAGGTCCCGGGTTTGATTCTGGTTAAGGGCATGTACCTTGGTTGCAGGCAAATCTCCAATAGGGGTATGCAGGAGGCAGCTGATCAATGTCTCTCTCTCATCGATGTTTCTAACTCTCTATCCCTCTTCCTTCCTCTCTGTAAAAAATCAATAAAATATATAAAAAAATAAAAAAGGGCCTCTTAGTAAAGCAATTTCTACATAATTGTACAGTCATGTGCCACATTAACTACATGTTGCGACATGTTGGTCAACAATAAAATGAACCTATGATGTAGGTCTCATAAATTTTAATAAAGCTGAAAAATCCCTATTGCCTAGCTGTTGTAATATTGTAGTACAATATAAATACATATTTGTTGTGATGCTGGTATAAGCAAACCTACCAAGCTTCTAGTTGTATAAAGTATATTCAAGTATATACAGTATATAATATTTGACAATGATAATAAGTGACTATGTTCTGGTTTGTATATTTACTATACTATACTTTTTGTTGTTATTTTGAGTGTTCTCTTTTTACTTATATAATAAAAGTTTGTTGTAAAATAGTATGCCATGTTAGGCCAGCAGTACCTCACACATCTCATGTTTATTGCATCTCTTGATTGCATCATTTTCACTTGTGTTTGATTTTGTGCATCATGAGTCCTTAATTCACAAAACCCACTGCTAATGTTGCCAGTAAAAGGCCATATTAAGTTATTGGCCTGGAAACAAAATTAAAAGTGGTTAAGGACTACAAAGGTAGAAAATCAGTGATGGCTATTGTTCGCCTGCCACGCATGTTTCATTCTACCATAGGTACAATCTTGAAGAACAAGAACAAAGTGAAAGAAGGTGATATAGGATCTGAGTCACTGAAAACAGCAAGACTAACAACAATTGGAAAAGAACCTATGTCAGACATGGAGAAATTTCTAATGACCTGGTTTGAAGACCAGACATAAAAGTGTATTCCTTTCAGCACCATGGCAATCATGGCCAAAGCACACAGTTTGTTTGCAATGTTGAAGGAAAAAGCTGAACCCGACTACGATGTTGAATTTACTGCTAGCTTTGGGTGACTTAAATGATTCCAGAGTAGGTATTCATTACATACGTGAAAATAAGTGGTGTGTCTGTGAGTGATGTATGGACATGGAAGACAGTGATATTGATAATCCTGATCCTGTTAGACCTAGGCTATTGTGTGTGTTGTGTCATAGTTCTTAACAAACAGTATAACAGTTAAAAAATTAATTTTTTGAAAAACAAAAACACTTATAGAACAAGGATATAAAATATTTTTATACAACTGTAAATGTGTTTGTGTTTTAAGCTAAGGGTTATTACAATAGATAAAAAATTAAAAAATCTAAAGTAAAAAAGTATCAGTAAGCTAAGGTTAATTTATTACTGAAAAAATAAAAGTGTTTTTCTTTTATTTTTCCCAAGTGTACAGTGTTTACAAAACTTGCAGAAATGTCCTGCACCTTCACATTCACTCACTGCTCATGCACTGACTCATTCCGAGTACTTCCAGGACTTCAAGTTCCATTTGTGATAAGTGCCCTATACAGGTATACTATTTATTTTATCTTTTATACTTAACTTTTACTGTGGCTTTTCTGTGTTTAGATATGCTTAGATATACAAATACCATCATGTTACAACTACCTACAGTATACAGTATAGTAACATACTGTACAGGTTTTGTAGCCTTGGAGCAATGGGCTATAGCATACAGCCTCGGTGTGTAGTAGGCTACACTATGTAAGTCTCTGTAAGTGCACTCCATAATGTTCACACAACCACAAAATCCTTAAAAACATATTTTTCAGACTGTATCTCATCTCTATAGTTAAATGCACATGACTACTTCTCAAGACTATTGCCTTACAGAGAGTAAAGAAAGATGATTTAAATAAAAATGACAGTCTATCCCATTCCTCTCTTTCTATCCCTGAGATCAGGAAACTTGATTTAACTGAATGGGCTGTTTCCTGCAGTTTAGGCATGAGGTAATAATTCGCCCACAGATTATAGGAAATACAGTCTAAAAACATAGTTAATTTTTGGTGAAGAGCTATTTTCATGCAAAACTGAGGGCCATTTTCTGGGGGCGATGTAAGTTCCCTGCAGAGGGAGCCTCAAAATCTAAATAATGGAAGCAGATTACTTTCCCAACAATGAAGGTAGCCATCCAAATCTAGGGAGTGTGTGTATGTATGTGTGTGCTGCCCCAAAACACTGATGTCCTTTTTAATTGGAACCCAAAGAGTCTAAAACATAGAGACAGGGATCATTATATTATGCTAGAGCCCCAATGTCCAAAAATTTGTGCAAGGGTAAGCCTTCCTTTCCCTGGTTGTTGGCACCCACTTCCCTCCTCCCGCTGCCAGCAGGCACCTGGGACCCGGGTTTTGCTATGCCTGTTCAGAAGGACTTCCAGAAGAATGTCTGGTATAATTCGCATATTACCCTTTTATTATTATAGATTATTTTATGAAAATTTTCATTTTGAAAATTATGGCACAAAATAATAGAGATTCATTGAATCCATACTGGATACTTTGGGATCTCGTGAATGGATTGTATTCTACACAATTGAGCCTGGAGTACTATCTCTTTTCTTGCTTTTTAAAAAAAAATATATATTTTATTGAATTTTTACAGAGAGAAAGAAAGAGGGATAGAAAGCCAGAAACATCAATGAGAGAGAGACATCGATCTGCCGCCTCCTGCACGCCCCACACTGGAGATGTGCCCGCAAGCAAGGTACATGCCCCCAACCGGAATCGAACCTGGGACCTTACAGTCCGCAGGTCGACGTTCTATCCACTGAGCCAAACCGGTCTTGGCTACCTCTTTTCTTGAGGGCTATGCCTGACACTTGAGACATTTGATAGGAGAGAAAAATCATGACATTAACATGTACCTATTTTTTTCTTTATCAACATAATGAAGACTGTTAAATCTAAATGCTGTATCCAATATATTTACCAAACATTCATCCTTGGGCAGCATTTGTCTGGATACTATACCCAAAATGGTAAACTACTATAAGGCATATGGAGAGATTGTCATTACCTGGCTGTGATGTTGGTTATATTCTTGGAAGTGATAAACTTCTTTGTTTTCACTCATCAACAGAGACCAATAGTCACCAGTCTTTTATAGTCATTCATTCTTTGGGCAAAATGCTTTTCAAAATTTGTATTATCAGTCAAAAGTCTACTCTCACCATGAAATACATTTTGATAGCGTGTTATGTGACATGTTCTATGATTGTTACTCTGATTGGATTCTTCAGTCAGATAATTTTTTAATACATAATAATGACAGAGTCATGGTATCTCAACTACAGGGGCAGTACACCCCACATGTGAAATTTCTAGTTTGCATGGCAAAGAATGATGCCCCTGGATTCACTCTCCAATTTTGGATGTTTGTTTTCTGCTTTGGGGTAGGAGGTGAGAGTATAAAATAGATTACATTTCCCCAAAGCAAATAAACTAACATAAATTTTCAGAGGCTTATCACCTGATTATAGTGTTAGTTTATAATAATATATTTATACAAAAAATATCTTTAACTTAAGCACCATGTTAGGAGCTTCAAGCTCCTGCAATGGGACTTAGGCATTCCTGATAAATGTGCAAACAAATGCTATCTAAGTTTCTGGAATTGAAGAGAAGAAATCTTTGTAGAATTCCATAGACTTTCTCAAATTAGAAATTGGGGGGCTGGAGGTGAGGACAAGTCATAGCCAAAGTGACAGAGCTTGGCACTGTGAGTTCTCTTAATTATTGAGATACAGTCATACATGTCTTTAACAGGTGGGCAATCACAGCTGTAACAAACATCTTACGAACATATCCTTCCTAATGATGATTCTTTACAACTTACTAGGGTTGTTTTTCTATCTTTTGGCCATTAACATCTGTAATAATATTTGCATTATTACACGTTCTTTGCAAATATTAGTTTCTTGGTGATTCTTGTCATGCCAAAGGCCTCATCACCTTTAAAATATACAGAGATTGCCTGGCTGGCATGGCTCAGTGGTTGAGCATTGACCTGTGAACTGTGAGGTCATGGTTCAACTCCTAGTCATGACATATGGCTGGGTTGTGGGGTCGATTCCTGGTGTGGGGCATACAGGAGGCAGCTAATCAATGATTCTCTCTCATCATTGATGTTTCTCTCTCCCTCTCCCATCCTCTCTGTTAAAAAAGTAAAAGTAAATAAAAGATACAGAGCTCAATTTATACAGGTGATTATTGCCTCTGTGTGGTGAACATTTCCAATCCATTTTAACTAATTAAAACATGAACTCCTTCCTAGGATTTGAGAAATCCTTCACATTACAAGTCTTGATAGAAAGCCAGATATAAAATTGCCAAATACTTACTTTCCCAGCTTCCCTTCAGGTAGGTTGCAAGTATCTCCTTAGATTCTCCTGAGTTTGATTTAAAAGCCAGTAACTATAAAGAGGGGCCCACAACATTCCTCCTTATGATGGAACCAGAAAAACCACAATTGAGTTTGGGGGCAAGAGTGGCAGCAGCATCAACTGTAACTGTAAACTGAAATGATATATATAAGTAAGTAATCATTTCAAAGTGTTCAACATTTTAAAGCAATGTTTTGAAAGTGTGTGTTTGCCAAATGCTAGTTCTTCAAGAGAGAAGGCCTGAAAAAGAAAGGATCTACAATTTAATACTTTTAAAAACAGAGGAAATCATACCCTCTTCTTAGTACACTGTAATATTTTTGGTTCTAAGAAGTTCTACATAAAATAAACTATTTTTAATTTTAAGTAGAGGTTTTCAAACATATTAGATGCTGCAATAATTTTCATGCAATACTTATAAGGATTCCTCAAAATAATATTCTGTGGAATGTCCTTGGAAGACAGAACTATTTACTTAGTTATTGAGTGCCCAAGGAGGATAAAATGCTGTTATGCTTGGTTAATATGAAAATTTCAAAACAACTAGGTTTGATTTTTCCTTTTCAAAAGTTTCAAATAAAATAAAACTCTGGGCTTCAGTCTCTTCAGCTCTGAATTGGAAAGAAATAGCAACTATATCATAGGGTTGTTTTAATATTAAAAATATAATATGGGTAAAGCCTATACAGAAATGTACACTTAAGGATTGGCTTATATAATTATGTGACAATTCAAATGTGTACAAATGTTACACCATTAATTGCAGAGAAGACAGCTGTAATTTATTTTATGATAAATATAATAAAGTTGCTCTAATCTCTCACTTATCTCATATACAATTCCTTTTATGACCAATTAATATGCATTGTTTTAAGATGTTTATGGAATATTGTTTCTACAGTTTAACATAGAGTGAAACTAAGTAAATATAATGAAGATCAAATTGTCAAAAATATGAAGGGCATTTCATGAGAAGTGTCACTATAATGCAAAATCAGAGGACCTAAAAATTATTTTTTCTCAATGTATATCTATTTATAGTAATATTACTATATATTACTGGAAATATTTTCAGGTCCATTAGTAAAGCCATAATCTCTTTTGTCTGACATGAAAGAAAGTTAATGAAAGTACATTAGAGCCTGAATGGAAGGTGTAGAAAAGCTGTTGTGTGTGTGTGTGTGTGTGTGTGTGTGTGTGTGTGTTTTAAAAGAAAATAGATTGATGTAAAAATAATATTTTTTAAATTTCCTCAAAAATTATGCTAATTATTATTTCAGTTTTCATAAAGGTTAGCAGAAATTTATGAAAGATAAAAAGCCAATTTTTAATCAGCTACTTTGATATACTACTCCACAGAAACTTTCTTAAATTCTGAACTTTAGATGTGCCAATTTTTTTTTATTAAAAAGTAGTAGAATCAGAATCCCCTGGTAACATGTCAACTGTGCACCTGAAGACTTTTCAAATAATGTACAGAACTTGCATAAAACTGTTAAGCAAATAATGGATTTTGTGCAACCCATGTTCTCAGGGGGTATTTTGCAAATATAGCTTTGTCTTGTACTGTTATATCAGGTGAACCCAAGAACAGAGGGCAAAATTGCTATCAAGAGTAAATGATTGGAATTCAATTTTTCTGTTAACTGAACTGAACCCATATACACATTCTAATATTCCTCAGGTTTGATAGACATATTCTATTAGCAATGTTTTACTCACTACAATCTGTAATTTGGTATTTAATTATTTGCATAACATAAATCATCACTTGAAACTTATTATATTAAAAGTTATAAATATAAAGCCTTTTTAACACACACCAGTGCTTTGAAAAACTGGCTTGTCAAATTCAAAATGGTAAGATTAATAAAATGAGTAGCTAAGTATCGTATTTGCAATTGTACTCTTGAATGTTTTTTTAAACCATAATTGAGAAAAAATATATATTTATTGACTTTTGAATAAGGAAATGTTTACTTTCTTTTATCTAGTAATTATAGAAACAAATTGCCTGGTAACATTTGAAATAAAAAAATCAAATTTGAGTCATTTTGTTATAGATAAGTAATAAATTATATGATTGCACATTTTTAGTGTTTTTTTTGAATCATTAAAGTGATTGGAAAATATGTAGGCAGTTAATCAAAATGTTGAATTACTCAGAAAACTCTTATTATGAAATATTGAAGGTTCAGGGGTGACTTGACAGTTGTCTATAAAAAGCTTATCTGCACTGGAATATAAATAAGGTGGGGGTTGGTTAGCTCCTTTTAAGACTTGTTCATAGAGAAGATTTTTTTCACTGTACACTTTTCAAAGTATGGATTCTGAAAGATTAGAACTATTCTATTGTAGACCTAGAAACATTTTTTTCTCTAGGCCTGTTTAAAAAGTAAGAAAACACCTGTTCTCAAAGGTTACAATATAGTCTTAATAGAAATTGGTAAGAGATACTTGATATTTTAAGTTCCAGTCATGGATAAGATTTAAAGGTATGATTTCTTGTCTTATGTGAGACAACACAATTCTTTGTCCAAAATATTTTTCCAGCAACTGGGAGGTACAGTCCAAATGCTCCATGGTGGTAAATATTTTGCATATCATCATCGTCGATTTCAAAAAATCACACCTCATATACGACCCCTTTCTTCATTTATGGAGAGAGGGTCAATCCATGAGAAGGCAAAGGAAGTATGGTCTAATACCCAATTCTTCACATTTTTGCTCACATTGAGCCCCTGCGAATGTCTGGCCTTGCCTCTGTAGCTCTCATTCTTCCTCTATGTTTTAGGCTCCACATAACTAAGTTGTTTTCATTAGTCAAGCTGACAATGATTGGTTGGACTGAGATGGTTGATACTGAATTATTTTATATGGGGTTAATCTGTTCCATTCCCAAGAAATCCATTCATCTCCTTCTTCCTGAGAAACTGAGTTTCCTATGTAACACAGAGGACCATCTTCTTTCATGCTGTGCTTTTAGTTAGCTTTACCTGTCCACAACCACAGAATCCTTTTCTTATTCTCATAGATGTCTGTGAAGTCTTATCATATAACAAAGCCACATATGCTTTTATTAAAGGAACTAGAGGCCCAGTGCATGAACTACGGGGGTGTCCTTCAGCTCAGCCTGCACCCTCTCCAATCTGGGACACCGCGAGGGATGTCTGACTGCCCGTGTAGGACCAATCCAGGTAGGGCCTAAATAGGCAGTCGGACATCCCTCTCACAATCCAGGACTGCTGGCTCCCAACTGCTTGCCTGCCTGCCTTCCTGATTACCCCTAGCTGCTTCTGCCTGCCAGCCTGATCACCCCATAACCACTGCCCTGCCAGCCTGAATGCCCCTAACCGTCTTTCCCTACAGGCCTGGTCCCTCCAATTTCCATCCCCCGCAACTGCCCTTCCCTTCAGGCTTGATCACCCCCAACTCCCCTCCCTTGCAGGACTGGTCACCCCAACTGTACTCTCCGCAGGCCTGGGTCCCCTCACCAACTGCCCTTCCCTGCTGGCCTGATCCCTCTCAACTGCTCTCCCCTGCTGGCCATCTTGTGGCAGCCATCTTGTCTCCACATGGGGCAGTCATCTTAGACCATATGGAGGCAGCCATCTTGTGTGTTGGAGTGATGGTCAATTTACATATTACTCTTTTATTTGATAGGATAGAGGCCTGGTGCACATGTGGGGGCTGGCTGGTTTGCACTGAAGGGCTGTCCAGGATCAGAATGGGAGTTCCTTGGGGGATGGGGCAGCCTGAGTGAGGGGCCTGTGGTGGTTTTCAGGCTGGCCATGTCACCCATGATTCAAGTGGAGGCCTTAATATTTGGGATTTATTTATCTTCTATAATTGAAACTTTGTAGCCTTGAGCGGAGGCCAGGGCATGCCAGGACTGCATGAAGCTTGGGCTTCCTCCATTGCCAGGGGAAACTCAAGCCTCCTGCTCTCTCTAGCTCTGAGGCTGCAGTCATTTTTGGGATTTATTTATCTTCTATAATTGAAATTTTGTAGCCTTGAGTGGAGGCCAGGGCATGCCAGGACTGCATGAAGCTTGGCTGCCTCTATCACCAGAGAAATCCAAGCCTCCTGCTCTCTCCATGACCCCAGCCATCTTTGTTGGGTTAATTTGTATACTCTCTCCTGATTGGCTGGTGGGTGTGGCTTATGGGCATAGTGGAGATACAGGCAATTTGCGTGTTTTTCATTTATTAGTGTAGATTATTATTTTTTATCTTTTTTATCCTTACCCAAGGGTATTTTCTATTCATTTTTTTTTCTTTTTTTTTTTTTAGAAAATCAATGTGGGGGTGGGAGGAGAGAGAGAGAAACATCAATGTGAGAAAGTCACATCAATTAGTAATTAGTTGCTTCCTGCATACACCCTGTTTGGTCAGGATCAAATATGAAACTGAGATATATACTCTTGACCAGGAGTCAAATCCACAATTCCTTTGGTCCAGGGGTTGACACTCTAGCCAGACTCTTCAGAATTTTTTTATCTTTAATTTCTCATTCTACTTGAGGGAGACTAAAATTTGACCTGTGGGGAGGGTTTTATAAAAAAGATAATATAAAATTTAATTATCATATTCAGCAGGATTTTGGCATTTTACCAGATATCTGAGTTAGAAATACTATTTCTCCCTAGTAACTAATGCCTGGCTTTTTTTAACCCATCAATTTCTGTCAATCATATAATTTTAGGACATTATTATTTCTTATCTAAATTGCTACAAAAATTCTTAATTGGTATGCTTTTTCCTTTCTAATCCATTCTCCACACTACACAATATGCAAGACAGATCTTTCTAAAAAATAGATTTTACAATGTTCTTTATCTACCAAACCAGAGAGGAGGTAATATGTTGCTGTTAAGAATGAGACCTGTGGTGCTAGCTACCAGGGTGTGAACTTTGGATATGCCACTTATTAATGTATGATTTGGGTCAAGTTCCTTAACCTCTATGTCTACAAGTCTCCTCTACTGTAAGTGAGAGTGCAAGCAATAGTACCTAACCCATAGGATTTTTATGAGGAATAAATACTGAATACTTGTGAAGAGTGAACTGCAGATGCTAGCATATGGTAAGCATTTTATAACTATAAATAATAATTATTATTAGTGTTATCATTATTACTACTACCATGAACATGCTTGGTCTTAAGAATTAAAATCTGAACTCAGTATGGCTTCAAGATTTTTTTTTCATGATTTGGTCTCTGTTTTACCAGTCTGATCTCCTACTTCCTTTTTTAATCCTCACCTGAGGATATATTTATTGATTTTAGAGATAGGAGAAGAGAGAGACAGAGAGAAGGGCAGGAGGAAGAGATAAAGAACATCAATTTGTCACCCTCCTTAAGTGTTCTGAACGAGGGATTGAACCCACAACCTAGATATGTGTCCTCATCAGAATCAAACTTGCAACATTTCTGTATATGGGTTGATGCTTCAACTATCTGAGCCACATCTGATAGGGCTCCTAGTATCACTTCTCATAATTTATAATGATATGCAAAACACATACAGTAAATTCTCTATTATTTTGTTATTCAAGCTATTGTTTAAAACTCTTCAAAGTTTAGAGAGATATAAAATTTTTAATGACTGAATTAATTTGGTTTAAAACTTTAAAGACACTTATGCATCAGGCTTATACAATCACTGAGATATACTGTATTTACCAGCTTGTTTCTCCTTTCATTTTCTTAGTTTTCAGGATTATTTTTATATCTATTAATAGATATTCCTAGATTATGTTGCAAATCTACTCTTTCTGTAAAGTTTTCTTTTATATTACTATATTGTCGGAAACCAAATATTGTTCTCACTAAATGGATGTAAACAGGAAGCCAGAAGGCTGGTCAACCTTAATTGCTCTGAAAGGTCAGAGCTAATTACTCACTGTTTAGTTGAAACATTATTGGTTGAAGCAACCTCTATGTTTGTTTCTTGTTAATTTCTGTTTTTGTTATTTCCTGCCTAAAGGCTAGGGGTGTGTCCCAAAGCCTTAATAAAAGGGAAAAAAAGGCCAGAGCAAGGGGCAGTCCTTTCCACTAGAGGAAGGCTCCCGCCTGGCCCCCCAATATCGCCAAATTTATGCTTTCTAGTCTCTCATTTCGTTTGCGTGTGGCCTCCTTCAGAACCCGAACCCTGACCCGGGAACCCTGAACCACGCGGGACATGGAAAGAGGTTCCCACATCTGGCGCCTGACCGCGGGACGTGGAAAGAGGTTCCCACACTATATAGCTAAATTGAACATTTAATTTAATTTAATTCATTATAATATCTGTACATTTATCATTTCCTGATTTGTTGCAAGATGTGATTTACTGACTACCTACTGGGTTTTGTGAAGTTAGAACATACACTTTATAATCTTCATTGAAAATTTCCAGGTATAAAGATATGTTTTTAATGTTATATGGAAACAAAAAATGTAAAATAGTACTCTATGGATGAATTTGGGGGGGTGTTCACTCTCTCTTTTCCTCACAGTAATGTGTTAAATTAGATTTTATAACTTCCTTTTTTTTAGATAATTTTGAGCATTGTATCTAGAGCCTTCTTTAATATCCATATTATTTGTACCACATACGCTATCTTAATCTATAGTTCTTTTCACTTTTGATGACTTTGTTCAATCAACTAACTTCTCTCTGAGTAGACCCTCCAAAAGGAAGAGAATCTAAATGAATATTTGAAATACAAGAAGAACTGTACTTACTGATGGGAAGTTTTCTATTGATGCGAAAACTTGAAAAAATGTGACAACCTATCTAGATTGGATTAGTAAGTCCTCTCCAAAAATTAAAAAATAATTGCAGTAACTGCTTGAGTCAAAGCAATGTTTTGTAGTATTTTCTTGATTAGTTACCAATTAAAAAACAACAACACATGCACAGAAAAAAAAAGCTGAAATTCTACCTCATTTTTATGCAAATAAATTTGTTAATATATTTTACCATGCTCAATATTAATATACTAGAGGGCCGGTGCATGAAATTTGTGGACTCAAGGGGTCCCTCAGCCTGGCCTGTACCCTCTCACAGTCCAGGAGCCCTGGGGGTTGTCTAAGCTGGCATTCAAACAATCTGTGGGAGAGACTCCTGCAAACACCGCTGTGCTCGCTAGCTATGAACCTGGCTCAGGGCTTCTGGCTGAGTGGCACCCCCACTGTGGGAGCACACTGACCATTAGAGGGCAGCTCCTGCATTGAGGAATCTTCCCCCTGGTGGTCAGTGCGCATCATAGCGACTGGATATTTTGCTGTTTGGTCAGTTTGCATATTAGCCTTTTATTATATAGGATATGTACTGTATTTATTTGATACATCCAAAGCAATCAGGTTGTTCTCTTTATTACTTGTAAAATTACTATATTTTGTTTTCAGTCCTTTATAAAATAAATTATGTTTCCATTTCAGAAAGAAATATAGTTTCAGTGTATATTAATCTAGGTAAGAGGCACTATGGCATCCTATAAATATTAACAGTTTATTCTGAATTTGTAAGTTTGAGTTTATTGTGATTTTAAAACTGCTTGTGACTTATAAATTATATATCTACCCAATCTCATGCTGGGTAATATTTTTAAGTTTCAAAAATGAAATATGCTTCCTTGGGGGCATCTGTTTTGAGAAAATGAATACAACAAAGTTATTATACTTCGGATTTTAAAAACATATTGTTTTATCATTATGATTATTCATCATGACTCCAAATGAGAAAAATAAAACTTAAATCACGTTCTGTTTCTTTAAGATAAGAACAAAAAATAAGCAGGCAACAGATAGGAGAAAGGTGGGGGGGAGGTGGCAAGGTCACTATATAGAGAACTAATTCTTTCACCTTGTCAAAATGAGAAGAAGATTCTTTATGCAACCAGCCATTAAATTTATTAGGGGAGAGAAGATAGCTGGAATTTTTATGTATCAGAATAAGTGGAAACAAAAGTAACCAGCCTAAAACTATTTTTAGGATTGAAGCATTAAATTTGTCTTTGTACTGACTTGCTTAAAGTCTTAAGATCCTGGATATGTGTATTACCTGAATATATACACTTGTGTTTTCAAATCAAACATCATTGCTGCACTTTATGATTCAGTGTAGTTTAAAATAAATTTAAAAAAGTGCTAAATAATATAATAATTTGAATTTAGATTTTAAAAAAATCTACCAGATTATTAAGCAACCCAATCAATCTAGCTCCAGAACATAAATTTGCTGTGGCTAACCTAGTGTAATTATAGTGTTGGCACATCTTGACATTTAAATGGAGGTTTCATTTTACAACATGGGTGTTTGTCTGACAATGAAACGCCAGAAGTATTTGGTGTGTTCTATAGATACCTATGTGGATTTCAACCTCGGAGAAATTAGAGAAATTTTATTTTGGATATATTGACATTAGAAATAACAAAAGTAGCTAATCAGCTACTGTGTTTTAAAGAAAGATTCAGAGAAGGCTGACTGAAGCATGATATAGACTAATGGGGGGAAGAGGGTAGAAAAAGAAAGAAGAAAAATTCTGGGAGAAACTGTAATTGATAAAATAAATTTTTCATATGAAACCTTAAAATCATAAAACTTATGAATTAGAAGACAGGTGATTAATTTCAATGAAAAGTAGTTCTCAACTGTTGAAAGCATTAACTCAAATGAGCTTTTAATAATGTCTTAAATGTTTTACAAATTATTATCTACTTAATAGAACATTGGGACAAAGAAATATATAATTGAAGAAATAGAAGCCAGAACTAATGGAAGGTTAATTTTTAAAAATTAACTCTGAAACTAAGAGGAAGATAGTGAGTAAAGATCTTCAGTCTTAAATTTAAGTGCAACCTTAGGATTTTCCCAGTAACTTGCAGGATCATTGACCAAGTTGTCTTTGAGTTTTAAGTAGTTATGTAGTATTCTGCCTACTAATCTCAGTTACAAAGATTACCTAGAAATTAATATAAGGTCAGGACATTAAAAATTCAGAATTTTGTACAAGGAAATAGAAATTTATTAAGGAGATTCAGGATATATAAAATGTTTTGGAAATGGAGCAATACACACTACATCATCAAGTGTTAAGAGTAAGAAATTTTACAAAGAATTAGCTTGAAGAAGTATATCTCCACCCCCCTCCCGACCCCGTCCCCAAATGTACTGGAATGGTTATGAGACTTATGGAAGGTATATGTTCATTAATACATTTGTATAGTTAAAGCCAGTTCTGAGACAGAACTTTTTCTGAAATTATATTTATGAGGAAGGCTAAATCTCAAAGTTGTTAAATTGATTTAAAACTCTATTAAATTTTTCCTTTTCATCTTTGCTCCTCATAAGATAAAATTTTTCCTTCCTTCCTCCCTTCCTCCCTTCCTCCCTTCCTTCCTTCCT
>JAAGEH010002531.1:33939925-33954106 GCA_011751065.1 Lasiurus cinereus
TTCCTTACATAAACTTCACAAGTGTGGCACATGTTTTAATCTGTTTTTGTATGTGGGACAAAAAAGGGTAGTAGCATTTCTAATTTTACCACATTCATTAAAGTAGATTTGTTATAAATTGAAGTAGATTTCTTGGAGTGCTGCAAAGAAAAGAATTTCCTGAGGCCGCGATGGTAGAATGGGTATCATGCACAGTTCTATTGATGATGTAAAATTAAGGGGATTTCCCTCCAATGTCCCATTTCCATCTGTCTTGCCATGGAAGAAGTCCAATTTTTTCGCCAGCAGGGCTAGAATTAAAAGCCACTGCCCAGAATTTCTGCTCCGTATTAAAGTCCAATCCAATCCAGCATCTGGCTAGCTTATCTTGTGCTCCCAGCTTCAGTGCATTGGGTATGGGGTCCTCATGATGCTGGGCGATGCAGCTGCTTACATGGTAGACAAGCACATGGCCAGTGTGGACCACAGAGTGAGAAGTAACAAGGGGTGCAAGTGCAGAGAAGAGGGAGAGTTCTCTTTTTCTGAGGATTTTAACCTTCCAAGATTTCATGGGCAGGCTGCATTGGGGTCCACTCTCCTAGCCAATGATCTTTTTCCCAAGCTGGAGCTAAAGTGACAAGCAAGCACCTTCTCTTGTCAATCTAGCTCCAGCTTGGGAAAAAGATCACCCAGCATATCACCCTGACTTCATGACCCACCTTCCCCTTTGATCAATTTCTTCTCCTATATCATGTTCAGTGATATGCAGGGAATGGACTGGTGCTTCTCTGGGGAATGAGAAGCTATAGCTTCCTAGCAACGCTGCCCAGATGACCATGTTTATAATGTTCAGCTTTCCCTTTTCTTTCTTCCTATTGTTAATATTAATAAACTATCAATTATGATGATAACAGTTTCATGCCAGTGTTTTCTTTTTTAACACATATTACACATCATTTATAACCTTCTGCTAACTCAATTTCATGAATCTTGTATCAGAAATATTAGGTATGAAGTTATGGATTTAAAAAAAACATTAAATTTATTTATTTTTTTTATTAATGTGTTACATGTATACATATCTTTCCATTGCCCACCCCCTCCCAGGCATACTCTAAGCCCCCAGTGTCTTGTGTTCATTGGTTATTCTCATATGCATGCATACAAGTCCTTTGGTTGATCTCTTATCTACCCCACCTCTCCTTAACCTTCCTGCTATAATTTGACAGTCTGTTTGATGCTTTACTGCCTCTGTATCTATCCTTTTGTTCATCAGTTTATAATGTTCTTTATTATCCACAAATGAGTGAGATCATGTGGTGTTTCTCCTTCATTGACTGGCTTATTTCCCTAAGCATAAGGCTCTCCAGTTCCATCCAGGTTGCTGCAAATGGTAAGAATTCCTTTTTTTTAATGGCAGCATAGAATTCCATTGTGTAGATGTACCATGGTTTTCTGATCCATTCATCGGCTGTCGGGCACTAGGCTGTTTCCAAATTGTAGATATTCTAAATTGTGCTGCTATGAACATAGGGGTGCATAAATCCTTTCTGATTGGTGTTTGTAATTTATTGAGATATATTCCTAAGACTGGGATTGCTGGATCAAATGGGAGTTCCATTTCTAGTTTTTTGAGGAAACTCCATCCTGTTCTTCACAGTGGCTGCACCAGTCTGTATTCCCACCAATAGTGCACAAGGGTTCCCTTTTCTCCGCATCCTCACCAACACTTGTCATTTGTTGATGATTGCCGTTCTGACAGGTGTATGATGGTATCACATTGTCATTTTGATTTGCATCTCTTGGATAATTAGTGACTTTGAACATGTTTTCATGTGTTTCTTGGCTTTCCTTCTGTCGTCTTTTGAAAGGTTCTATTTAGGTCCATTGCCCATTTTTTTTTAATTGGGTCATTTATCTTCCTTTTATTAAGTTGTATAAGTTGGCTGTAGATGTTGGAGATTAAACCTTTATCAGTGATAACATTTGCAAATATGTTCTCCCATACAGTGGGATTTATTGTTGTTTTGTTGATGGTTTCTTTGGCAGTACAAAAGCTTTTTATTTTGATGTAGTTCCATTTATTTATTTTTTCTTTAGCTTCCATTGTCTTTGGAGCAGTATCAGTGAAGAAGTTCTTTTGGTATATGTCTGAGATTGTGCTGCCTGTGGATTCCTCTCATATTTTTATGGTTTCCCATCTTATGTTTAAGTCCTGTATCCACTTGGAGTTTATTTTTGTATATGGTGTAAGTTGGTGGTTTAGTTTCATTTTTTTGCATGTATCTGTCCAATTTTCCCAACACAATTTATTGAAGAGGCTATCTTGGCTCCATTGTATGTTCATGCCTCTTTTGTCAAATATCAATTGAGCATAGTGGTTTGGGTGGATATCTGGATTCTCTATTCTATTCCATTGGTCTATGTTTGTTCTTGTGCCAGTACCAGGCTGTTTTGAGAACAGTTGCTGTGGGTTTATCATATATGGCTTTTATAATGTTGAGGTATAATCCTTCTATTCCCACTTTGCTGAGAGTTTTTATCAAGAAAAGGTGTTTGATTTTGTCAAATGTTTTTTTCTGCATCAATTGATATGACAATGTGATTTTTATCTCTCAGTTTGTTTATGTGATGTATCACGTTTATTGATTTGCGAATATTATACCATCCTTGCATTCTGGGATAAATCCTACTTTGTCATGGTGTATGATCTTTCTGATGTGCTTCTGGATCCGATTTGCTAGAATTTTATTGAGGATTTTGGCATCTATGTTCATTAGAGATATTGGCTTTACACATGAAAATTTAAATAAAAGCATTTCATTACTGAGATAAGTTTGAAACAGATAAAGATGACCAAATATTTGTGAAGAAAATGTAAAACAGAATAAAGTATACCTATTGTTACATCATACTCAATGGAAATGAAACTATATTGATCTTTTAACATATCTTCAATTCAATATTCATCACTTTTTATGTAAAGTAATAAATTGTATTTAAATGTTCATGACTTGCTGAAACAGGTTTGGCTCAATGAATAGAGCATCGGCCTGCGGACTGAAGGGTCCCAGGTTCGATTATGGTTGGGGGCACGTACCTTGGTTGTGGGGACATACCCAGTAGGGGGTGTGCAGGAGGCAGCTGATGGATGTTTCTCTCTCATTGATGTTTCTAACTCTCTATCTCTCCCCTTCCTCTCTGTAAAAAAATCAATAAAATATTTAAAAAAATGTTCATGACTAGCAAGTAAATCACTTTTTTGTAATTAGGATTCTACTTAGATGTATAAATAAAACAATTTACAGAAGCATAATTTCTCTGCATTGATTTGCATGTGTTAGGATAGCATTGTTTATGCAAAATATATGAAGGTAAGAACAATGCATGTGTAAGTATAGCATTGTTTATGCAAATATATGAAGGTAAGAAGAAAAAGAGCTATGTAAATATGCATTTCATTTTGTTAAAAATTTAATTGTGCATGTTTATAGATGTCTAAACACAAACAACTAATGATTGCATAAAAAGGATAAAAAATTTAAAAAAATACAGCATGATTGCTATTTTAGACTTTTGTTTATATGTTTATTTTCTTTAAGATAGCATATTTGAATGAGTTAGGTACTTACAAATGTGTCATTGAACCAATGAATGGCCAGATATAACCTGCATTACTAATAATTCAGGATCCTTGGATGGTAACTCAGTTGGTTGAAACATCTTCATGATACTCCAAGGTTGCAGGTTCAATCTCTCATCAGGGTACATAGAAGAAGCAACCAATGAATGGATAATAAGTGGAACAACAAATTGATGTGTGTGTGTGTATGTGTGTGTGTCCCTTCCTCTCTCTCTTTAAACCCAATAAATAAATAAAAATTAAAAAATAACTGAATCGGATATGTCTTAAGGTAAAGTTTCTAAGACCTGGCTATAAATATCATAATCCTCAGGAAAGTTTTTTAAAAAATATAGATGCCAAGCCTTTCTCTTCAGAAAGAGGTGGAAAATGTGTTCTTAAATGAGATCTTAATATGTATTCCAGTACCAATACTTTTTTTCTACTCACCCTCTATCAGTTTTCTCTGATATTAATATTCTATATAAGTATTTCTTTAATTGAGCTCTACTGCCATATTCTCAAGGGTCCAGAGATTTTCTAGGTTTTGAAATTTCAAGATTAAATTTTGAAGATAACTTATGTATAATTCTATTTATAGGAAATGTTCAGAAAAAGTAAATTCATAGGAACAGACTGCAATTACTGACTTCCAGGGTTTGATGGGAGAGGGAAAATGGGAGACATAGAATTTTGGGGGGGCAGGATGATGCAAAAGTTCTGGGATAGTGGTAGTGGTTGCACAGCTGTATATGGTAAATATATTAAAATATGCTGAATAGTATACTTTAAAAGGGTGAATTTTATGATATGTGAATTATCTATTTCAAATTTAAAAATTGATGAAACAAAAGTAATTTTTTATGATAACATAAAATTTGATATTAGCATGTTCTGGATTATCTAGGTTACTGTTAAATAACCTAGTATTATCTGCATTTGTAGTGTCAAAGTGTAGTATTTTATAATCATAAGTAAATGAAATATAAAAAAAGGATCCAATGTATAAAGAATATATTAGATAAATAAAAGCCAAATAAGTTGCACAATTTTTCAAATAGAGGAATTTGATGGGAGAATTGAATCTTTATAGTACTTACACAAAATAGAGACATCGATCTTAGAATGTGCAATATACCATCAGCATCATATTTATGTTGTGCTTAGCAATTTGGTTTCTACAAAGAAAAATCATCCTTAAAATTCAGTTGGTGCTGTTCATGCCATCCATATCAAGCTAATCTTCTTTTATTCCTGTGGGACACTTCCTTCATGGAAATTTTCCTTACTTGGTTATGGTGATAGACTTTTTAATTAATCCTTTCCCCTTAAAAAATCTCTTTTTCTCCTGTATCTCATTTTTATTTGTAGTTTTTTAAAAGTACTTCAGAATGAAAGCACAGTCAAAACTATGAGGAGGCATTAAAAATAACCTCAGGTAGCCTGGCCAGCAGTTCTGTCTGGGAGAAAGCTGTCCCTCCAGCTCTTGCCCTAAAACCAGATAACTCAGTTCCTTCCCATATATCCTTGGTTCCCTTGGTGCATTATACGTGTTATATATGCTCTATTTACAATTCTATTTTACCATAGAGAAAAGTTGAGGCTTAGATGATTTAAATAACTTGACCATGGTAAAACAAATAAATAAAACTACAACAACCAAAAGTTAATAAATTACAGGACCTAAAGAATGGTTTCTGGAAATAGATAAACATTTTTGACTGAATGAGTAAAACTGTAATTGAACTAGGAATCAGAGCAAGTGAATCCTAGTAAGTCCATGCATGGGCCCTTTAAAAGTAATACATGGGACTTCAGTAATTCTCTAACTCAGCCACAATCCAAGCTGGTTTTAACAGCCAGAAGTTATGGTAACTTCTCTTTCTAGCTCTGGATTTCTGGGCTTGAGGGGCTGGTGTGGAGCTGGGAATCCCTCGTTCCTCAGAAAGGACCTCTGCATCTGAGATATCCCTCCCAATTCTTATCCATCACACATGGGTGTGGAACCAGTGCATTTGTGTCTCCAATCCTCTTACCAGTTTCAATGTTGCTTCTTTTTTTATACCCTTAGTTGTAGGACTTTGTTCAGCTAGAGTTCAGGTGGTTCTGAATGATGGCTGTTTGTAGTTTAGTTGTAAATTTGATGTGGTTGTAGGAGGATTTGTGGACCACACTTACCTATACCACCATCTTGCCCAAAACCCTCAGCATGAGCAGCTAAAGAATTGTATTACATGAATTGAAAGTGAAGTTTCAAGTGAAACGGAATGTGTAAAATGACTTATTCTAGGGTTTTTCAGACACCTCCCAAACCTATAAATATTTTTTTTTCTGAATTACTTTTGGGTTGAGTATATTAATTGAAAAAGTGATTTTTGGTGTTAATAATGTTTTAATTGTTTAAAAAATACACTTCACACATAGTGTGGAAAGATAAGAATTGAATTAAAAGCAAATATGGTTGTTATGTACTATTAAAAACAAAACCAAGGGTTAGCCTAGAAATACATTCAAGACCTTATATACGCGGAAACCGGTATGGCTCAGTGGACAGATCATAGGCTTGCGGGCACATCCCAGTAGGGGGTGTGCAGGAGGCGGCTCATCGATGTCTCTCATCAATGTTTCTAACTCTCTATCCCTCCCCCTTCCTCTCTGTAAAAAAAATCAATAATATATATGTATAAAGGAAGAGTTATTTTATATCAGAATCATGTCAAATGCTAGTCATATTAAAAAGTAAAAGTCCCAAGGATGGGGGAATCCTTATTATCATTGCAATAAGAATGTTTTTTCTTGACTTGCTGGTTGATAACTAAAGCCAGCTTACTTATGTGCTTACTATGTGCCTGGACTTCTGCTAAATGTATTGTAAGTGTTACATATATTTACAATTCCATTTTACCATAGAGAAAAACTGAGGCTTAGATAATTTAAATAATTTGACCATGATAAAACAAAAAAACAAAACTACAACAGCCAAACTTAATAAATTGCAGGACCTAAAGAATGGTTTCTGGAAATAGATAAACATTTTTGACTGAATGAGTGAAACTATAATTGAACTCAAGTCATCTGCCTGTAGAGCTTGCTTTGGTAGACAACATATAGTGTACCCCTAGAGGCTATTGGTTTTCTATTCTTATTCTATTCTTGTTTTTGTTCTTATTCTCAAGGGTCTGTAGGTTCTCTTTTGATATTTTTGAATTTTATGATCAAATTTTTATGATTATTTATTTTATGATTCCATTTATATGGAATGTCCAAAATAAGCAAATTCATAGAGACAGAAAGTAGATTAATAGTAGTTGTGAGAGTCTGGGGGGACCACACAATTTATTGTATTAATTTTATAAGCAACAAAGTCATACGTAGCTTTTATTTTTTGAATATGGTGAAATCTCATGAAGAACTCTAACATCTCTTACTCCAAAAACTTGAATAAATATTTAATGAGAATTTAAACTACTCAAGCCCATGATGAAGAGTATATGTGATAAATATGTTACAATAGTAATGATACTCACAAATGACAAAATACAGACAACTGGAATGTTGGCAGGACTTATGCTAATTATACTGCTAAAATTAGTGAAATGAGGTGAGATAATAGCATGGCTGTAAAAGTTAATCCAATAGCCTTAATTATGATAGTGTCAGTTAAGCATTTTTATTGTTCCTAAGGCATTTGACACTAGAGCTATCTAGTTTAGAATTATTGTAAATCTAATTTTTGTCCCTTTATTTTGATTCTCATAAAGTAGCCTACAAAATTGACAGCACTAATGACAATATTTGAAAACATTTTTATATTTCAAAAGGATGATTACAGGCAGTCCTCAGGTTACATCAGACTTGACTTACATTGTCACCATCTCTCATTATTTATATATAAAACAAAGTTCCGTCATTTCAACGTATGTGTGTATGTGCTTTATGTTTTTTATTATTTATTTACCACAAGTAAAAGGAATTGTAATTTTTGTTTTAAATTTCTTTTACTGTTTCCTTCATTACTGCTGGGTATGTGCTCCATGTGAGTGACATAGGTGCTTACGTAGGTGGGTTCCAACACAACGGTGATAATCCTGTTACGTTGCACGTAGGAACCAGAATCTCCCCATAACCCGAGGACCTACTGTATTTCCTTTTCAAAAATTGATAATTGAAGATATCTATAGTTATCAGATAATAAAAGATTGATTCATTTATTTGGGAAAAACTTTTTGGACGAGAATTTCTACTTGAGACTGAGGTTTTCAATATGTTATTAAGTAGTACACACTTGCCTCACATTCTTTTTTTTGGAGAGCTATTGTTTCAAAGTTTGATTTAACTAAGAGTTACTTTAACACGAGGAGGAAATAGAATCTTAATCTACCTTAATTTTGTTTCAAAATCAGATAATTTAACTTTAAATATTTTACTTTTTAATTGGTTGGCAATCATCCTGTGTATTTTATTTCTTAAAAAATTATTGTAGGATATATACTTTTGTTTCTACACTTTCCTCTTCCTTTATTGTTTTATTTCCTTTTGGTTTTTAGCAGTGAAATGGTAAATTAATGTTTTTACTATAACACATTATCTTTGTTAACTTATCAGCATTAGCCAGAGATCCATTTTCCTTTTCATCATAAGAAATGCATTGCTTGATAAGAAAATATATCCTAGACAACAGTTTGAGGTATGTTTTCTTGTTGTTATTCTCTGTAAGCATTACTTCCAAGGGAAGAAAATTTGTCTTCTGATGGCAAATTGCTATTCTGCTCATTACCTTGCTTTCATTATAATGTCTTTGTCTTAGCAGTGATTTTGGTGTGCAATACGTTTTGCTTTATTTGTGCTGGATTTAGTCCTGAAATGTTGCCTTTGACATGACAAGGGTTGGCATCCTGATAGGTAGAAAAGAAATCTCCCAGGAACTGAGTGATAAATTAACAGAAATAACTATCTGTGTTTAGATATGTAAGATCATTGATCTACATATTGAGTCAACATTTATTATGTTCTCCTTCAGTTAAGATTGGAATAAAATGATTTGGAGAATGTATAAAACACATAAAAAATGACTTTAAGCAGCTTTTAATCTATACTCTAGTCATAGCCTCCATATGCAGAGCTACTGATTCTATGAAAATGTGGCTATGCAGTTGTAGAGCTAGAAGAAATTTTTTCCCAAAAATTACTTAAATATTTCTGTCACTTCAACCATGAACAAATTTAGATAATCAACCAAATAAAAATCACCTTTCAGGGAAAACCTCACAATTTGTTTCTAACTATATTATTTCTGGCTTTGAAAGATTTTTTTTTCTGTACTAGACACTGAGATATGCTCTTTATGTGCTGAACATTAACTACATCAACATTAATTTTTCAATAAATCAACCAACTTCATATTAATAGCAGGAAATAAAGACTTTGATATTAAAGACCCCAGGCTTGTCTGGTCCCAGAGGCAAAGCTCTTAATCATTATATTCAATTAATAAAATGCTTTACATATTACATAAATACATTTTTACCCATCAACAGAATACATTCCACAAATCATAATAAATATCGCTTCCCCCACTTTTCTCAGCTTTTGCTTTTCCCTTATGTAGCATGATTTACTTTTAAATCTCTGAGGAAAACATATCAGTCACTTAATTATAAAAAGTCCTCTCTATAACATCTACCTGAAATATTTCTTATTTCAATTCCCCTTCTTCCTTCATGAATGTACCTTGCGCATGGATGCAATGTTTTCTATGCCCTTTTTCAAATGCACTATATTATATTCAGAGGTTTGTTGTTTTTGTTCTTATATTCTTATAGTAGATTCAGGTATTTAATCCTCTCATTACAAAGTTCATTATTCTTTCTTTCCTTTTTTTTTTGCCTGTTCTTTTTATGAGTGCTCTGTGTATGATTCCAACTAACTTACTGTTTTATAAATAGGATAATTTTATAATGACTTGATATTAGGTCATTAATTAACAAACATACACTTGTACATTTCCAGGTTTCAAATAAAATAATGCAAATAAACTTTTCTATTGAGCAACTGGTCAAACTTCACATAAAACTTTAATGTCTTTGATATTTTGCATAAGGTCTATATGAAACTTTTAACCATAGTGTGACTCAAAATATTTTCATTCTCTATCATGTTTAGAAATGGCAGAATGTTATCTTAATTCACTGAGAGTAAATTAGCAGACTTTAAAGTTGGGGTAGTTTTGGGAGACTGCAAGAATAGGTTGAAAAAAGATTTGAAACCACATATCAACACATCTGTGAATTGAAGCAGCTGTTATAATGTTCAGGGCATCATAATTTTGTCTGCATTTGAAACATTTTGTCCTATGACCATACATAATTAGATGTTCCTCTTTCAGGAGATTTTAACATACTGTAAAAATTAAGAGCTTCAAGAGAATATTAGACTATTTAGAAGAACAGTGCTGTAAGAGTATATTAATTATTGATATTAAGTATAATATCATAGTAGACTCCAAAATCCATTCTTGTTACTTAATATAAATGTGTTAAAATGAGATAGGAATGTACAAAGTAACATAAGTAAAACTGAATGTGGATTTCTAGTATTCAAGAATTTTTTGGCAAAGTTAAAAACAATTCTTCCTATGAGCCTCGGTAATAGACCACGAGAAATCAAAATATCAACTTATTCAGGATCTATTTCTTCTAACTAAATATCTGACACTGATGTTTTGTAAGTTAATGTAGAATTATGAAAATATGTAACTGACATAGATTTCAACAGAGTAAATGAAAGTAATCACCAAACTTTTTCTCATTACTGAGAATTGATAAAATTCCGTGAGGGTATACTTTGAAATAAAATCGGCATTTCACACTTTACTTTGCACATCTCTGATTTGTTTTGAATTGAAGTGATATTGTTAGTGAAAATTGGCTTTTGCAATGAGGTTTTTTTGTCCTGGATAAAAAGATTCTGGCACTTTCAGTATTTCACATGGAATGTACCTTTGCATGCCTCTTACGGGACGTTTTCTGAGCAGCGATACAGTCTTTGTCAGTCACTGAGGAAGAATCAGTAACATAAAATAAGAAAATGTCTTCACCTTATTCTACAATATATCTGAATTCAGAAGATTCCTCTCTCATTTCTACTTCTACATTTCACCCTTAACAAAAATATGTCAGCTAGAAAAGCACAAATATCCACCATGGGATTATGGTGCCTTATCCAAGGAGGCTATACAAAAACTAGTACTTCAAATGGTCATTTTGTTTGGTTTCCTGGCAGGTTTTACTCGTCTAAGTAACACCTCCCTCAAATACACCTTATTTCCACTGTGCTAAGATTCCGGATGAGTAAGATGTAAGCCTCTTCTTTTGTAAAGAAGGAGCAGGGCTACTGTGAATATGGACATGAGAAAGAATAAAGGCCTGGTACCATACTTTCAGAAAGAGGATGTGGGGGATTTGAGAATCCAAAACTGATTTGGTTAAAGATCTGTTGTTTACCTGAACCACAGTTTGAAGGCCACTGATTTTATCACTGTTTAAGATAATTCTCAGTCTCTAAGTGGAATTAAAAAAAGAGTTTAATCCCTAACTGTTTTCTTCTATGACGCCAGTTTTATTAGAATAACATTTCACAGTTTGATTAGAATCAGCATTCTAATAAAGGAGAATAGTATAAGGTTTTATGCCTGGGTGACTTTTTGAGAACCAGTTAGTATTTTAAACCAGTAACTGTTGTATAGGGAACTGCCCTATGTGTTGTAGGATGTTTATAGCGTATTTGGCCTCTACTAAGTAGATGCCAGTGGAATTCCCTAGTTATCACAACTAAACATGTCTTCAGACATTGCCAAGTGTCCCCTGGGGGGAGGGAGTAACAAAAATTGTTTCAGTTGAGAATGACTTAAATCCAATGTTTTTGAGTCCTCTTTGTTCTTTATTCTTTAAGTCAGATATTATCCTAGAATCATTCTTACCATTTAGTATAAAATTATTATTATTATCATTATTATTTTGAGTCTGCTTGGTCGCTAACAATGTGATTTTCTAAGTGGAGAGAAGTGATATTCTTGAAAACATTTGGTATTTTCTTAGGCAACTGAGCCTTACGAGGGTATATCAACAAATGAAATAGATTCCCGCCCCCGGAGCCCCCCAAGATATATATTCATTAGATGATATAAAATAGAATCGTAGGAAGAGCACAGTCCCAAGCGTATTGCTACCTCTGCCTAACCTGGTCATGTCTCTTGTATATGTTTTTACAACACAACAGAATAGAGCTTGAAATCCCTTTGTGATTCTGTAGGTTATAATACATTTCTCTGGCTGGCCAAAGGTGGGGAGGAGGAGATGAAGAACATAAGAAAATGAATGGTAGGAAACAACCATCCTGTTTCAATTTGAACTGGCTGTTAGTGCCTGCTACTCCTATGTAATAGGAGCAGCAAATCATGAGAAAATGAAAAAAAAAATAGTTTCAGTGAATTATCTGAGATGTTTCCCTTAAAACTAGGGCCTGGCAGGCCAGGATACAATACTAAGAATAGCAATAAAACCACATATTTACCACTTCAGGGATGCTTCCCGTTATAAAGGGAAAACCTCTCTTTTCTTACCTTCTGCACTCTTGAAGTTTCTTCTTCAAATTGTCAAAAGTTCCACTGAGCATCACAGAAACTGAGATTCCCATTTTCTGAGCAAAAGGGAAAATGTTGAGTGAATGGTAAACAATGATGCTTTAAAGAAAATTAAGTTCAGCAATCACTATAAAATGCAACATATTCTGATAAGAGAATCATTCTAAAGCCCATCTCATATTTCTAGTTTTGCATTTTATGTATGCAAGAACACATAGAAAACATATTAAACTAGTTCTCTTCTTAAAGAGAAACCTTTATACATTCTAAAACATGGCTAATCAAAATACACAATATTCCTATTGCCAAATAATGCTAATTTGAAATTCTATTATAGAATCTCCCTCTTTAGCATCTATTAAACATAACTCTGCTGAGGTGTTATGCAAAACTAAATAAATAAATTAATTAAAATAAAACATGACAACAAACAAGCAAAAAACTGCAGGAATACTTTCTGGTTTTTTAAAAGCTTCCAATTTAAGATACTGAAAAGTGAAAATGAATCTTGTATAAGTCGCATAAGAATCAGGAAAGATACAATTTTTTAAATAACTCAAAGTTTAGATGAATATTATTTATAAGATAAATATGATGTAATTAAAGAAGGAGGCCTTTCTGCAGCTGTTTGGAGGACAAACTCTTGTTGCACTTATATAATGATGAAATTCTAAGCATAGGGTCCATCTTTTTACAAGGTCTACAGTAAAAGCTACTGTGATAGTGGAGTTAAGCAATAGATATGATTTTTATTTTGCTTTTTATGAAAGTATGTATGCACATATTTTAATGAGTTATATATTGCTGTAAGATTTAGAGGGCAAGAAAAGTCCTTCCACATCTCTCCCTATTTTCCTTCCATAATACTATTTCATTCTCCAGAAAAAAAATCATTTGCAATTCATTTTTTTCTTGAATTTAACTCCATATTTTCATATGCTATATAAATATTCTATTTTTTAATTTATAGTTTTTGGTTACAATCTAGTGACTTACTTTGATAGATATATGCTAGGCTTCATGTAACATCCAATTAGATGAAGGTGGAAATTTCTGGTTGGGTTTCTAGTGAAATTTCCTTAAAAAGGTGATGAGACAGCTGGAAAGCACTGTTTATATTTCTACCTCCACAAGTAACACACTCAAAGGGCGAACTCAGTGGGCACCAGAGCCCCACTGAAGTAAGTCCTGCTCTGTGGGCCCCTACACATCTGATCCTCCACAGTGGTTTGTGATCACAGCCAATCCATGCAGCTAATTGGCCAATAGGTAAATCCCTCCTATGTACCAACAACAATCAAGATTCAACTGCAACAGAAGGGTGCACACAGCCCAGACAAGAGATGTGTACCTGGAGTGCTCAGCTTGTTTTAATGGGGTAGGGCTGTGCCACTGGGACTCACCAAACACTTATATATGGCTACTCTATCAAGCTCAGGAGATGTACTGCTCTGCCTAATACATAGAAACAAACACAGGGAAGCTGCCAAAATATAAGACAAATATTTCTCAAATGAAAGAAAAGAACAAAACTCCAGAAAAAGAGCAGAATAAAATGGAGATAAACAATTTATTAGATTCAAGGTTCAAAGCAGTGGTTATAAGGATGCTCAATGAACTTAGTGAGGACTTCAGCATCATAAAAAGGCAATCATAAAAGAAGAACCAGCCAGAAATGAAGGCTACACAATTGAAATAAAGAATAATTTACAGGGCATCAATAGCAATGGAAATGCAGCTAAAAATCAAATCAGTGATTTAGAATATAAGGAAGCAAAAACACCCAATCAAAATGGAAATAAAGAAGAATAAAATAAAATGAGGATAGGGTAAGAAGCCTTTGGGACAACTTCAAATGCTACAACATTTATATCACAGGGGTGCCGAAAGGAAAAGAAAGAAAGAAAGAAAGAAAGAAAGAAAGAAAGAAAGAAAGAAA
>JAAGEH010002531.1:33954116-34158403 GCA_011751065.1 Lasiurus cinereus
AAAGAAAGAAAGAAAGAAAGAAAGAAAGAAAGAAAGAAAGAAAGAAAGAAAGAAAGACATTAAAAACCTGTTTGAAAGAATAATACCAGTAAACTTGCCTAACATTATGAAGAAAAACCTAATATATAAAAACCTTGGGTCCATCATGACCAGAAGCTTGACCAATCAGAGGTCAGTCCTGCAGTCAGTGCTGGGTTACCATGGTGACCCAGCACTGACTGCTGAGGAGGCTGCGGATCAGGCCTGGAGAGAGGCCTGAAGAGAGAAGCAAAGTCTGATCCATAGCCTGGCAGCTGTTGATTGGTACTTGCCTCTTTCCTTCTCTCCAGGCTGGGCCAGCAATAGCACTTCCATTTCTCTCCAAGCCTCGACCTGGGCTGCTGATCAGCCATGTCTTTCTAATCAGGCCCTGTTGATAGGCTCAGAGATGCTGACTGGCATAGAAACTGACCAATCAGAACCAAATCTGGGTCAACTGCAAGGAGCCAATTGCTGCCTAGGAGGTGGAGCTTTTGACACTGATTGGCATAGAAACCAACCAATCAGAATCAAATTGGCTAGCAGAGGAGGGCAGTTGGGGGCCAGATCAGGTCGGCAGGGTAGGGCCATTGGGGGTGATATCAGACTGGCAGGGAGAGCAGGGGGGGGGCAAGATCAGGCTGGCATGGAAGGGCCACTGGGGGCAAGATCAGGCCAACAGGGGAGGAAAGTTGTGGGTAACCAGGCCAGCAAGGGAGAGCAGTTGGGGGCAAGATCAGGTCGGCAGGGGAGGGCCATTGGGGCTAATATTAGGCCAGCAGGGTAAGGCCATTGAGGGCTACATCAGGCTGGCAGGGGAGGGAAGTTGGGGGCAACCAGGCCAACAGGGGAAGGCAGTTCGGGGTGAGATCAGGCTGGCAGAGGAGGGAAGTTGGGGGCAAAACAGGCCGGCAGAAGAAGGTAGTTAGGGTCAAGATCAGACCAGCAGAGGAGGGCAGTTAGGAGTAATCAGGGTAGCAGGGAAGGGCAGTTGGGGGTGAGATCAGGCCAGCAGAGGAGGGCTGTTGGGAGTGATCAGGCTGCCAGGAGAGGGCAGTTGGGGCAAGATCAGGCTGGAAGGGGAGTAGTAAGGCATTAATCAGGCCAGCTGGGGATCAGTTAGGGGGTGATCAGGCTGGCAGGCAGACGAGTCGTTAGGAGTCAGCAGTCCCAGATTGCTTGAGTGATGTCTGACTGCTGCAGTATCAGGCCTAAACTGGTAGTTGGAAGCCCCCAAGGGGTCCCAGATTAGAGAGAGTGCAGGCCAGGCTGAGGTGATTAGGAATAAAAAATATAGTTAAACATTTCAATTCTCTGGAAACCTATCTTATGCATTTATCATATAAGTCTTATAAAAAGAATAATAAAATAAACACTGTTTTCACAGATTTTATTTTTGATAAAATTATTATAATAACCTTATAACAGTAACTTGATTTTAGTGAAAATTACAAATAAGATAGCCTTTCTACAGGGAGTTAAGGTAATATTCTCCAGTTATATTATTTTTTGATCATCTATTTTCATGTGAAAATAAAACACAAGGGATCCAAATAAATTGATAGTTAATATGTCCCTTAAATTCATTTCCTTAAATATTGAATATCTCAACTGGGTATTTAATTAATGGTAAATCAAAATCATTTTATGGTTGAATTCTCTGACAAGTGTTTGAGTTGCTAACATTTTATAGTTTTGATTTTTACTTATTAAAAGAGTTCTATGGAGATTGTTTGTTTAAAAGGATCCTGCCAAAATTTCCAACTTACCATCTTGCCAACTCAGCTTCTTTGGAGAATCTTGAGAAATGTGAGCACCTTAAAAGAGCACTTGCCCCTCAACTACTAGGTCTTACAGTGTCAATATATATTTATTTTATATATTTTAGTTTAGTATAATTCAATGTATAGAGGAGTATGATTTAGAATGGAAGATATAAATAAATAGGAGGGTAAATGTATACATTTACTGTACTATGGCATCTCATAGTTCTATCCATGAACTGGTTGACCTCCAGATTTTAAAAACTAATGGTTTTGGTTACTAATACTGTCACTGGAAATACATGGTAAATGAGAAAAGATAATTTCTAATGGATAAAAATGGAGTATGATACTGTACTTTTTAAAATAAATAGACTATTTTAAAGAAGTTTTAGATTCACAGAAAAATTGAGCAGAAGGAACAGAATTTCTGTTATACCTCTGCCTCCCCCATTATCAATATCTCCAACCAGAGTGCTACTTTTGTTATTATAGGCACATCATTATCACCAGAGTCAATAGTTTACATTACAGTTGACTTTTGGTATTCTTCATTCTATGGGTTTGAACAAATGTATATTGACATACACCCACCATTATAGTATCATACAGATTAGTTTACCATAGGGACTAGGAAAAATGTATTAACTTGGCCAGACCATAGTGCCAAACATCCACTGCCCAAAATATCTGTCTTCTGCCTATTTACCCATGCCCCTGCCTTAATTCCTCGCAATCACTCATTTTTTTCATGCCTCTATTGTTTTGTCTTTTCCAGGTTGGGAAAGCTGTCGTATCACTATGAAGTCTGATTATGAATGAAGGAGAGATGAAGAGAATATTGGACAGAAGCATTAAAGATGTCCTTGCATTATGTGGAAGATTTGGTAAGCCTGATGTGGAATCATCAAATTAAAGTCAGCCAATAAAGAGGCTCATGTTCCCTAGGTTGGCTGGAGTACCATCTTAGTGCAAACAGAGATAAATTTCAAAGTGCAGCAGCTAAATTTTTTGGTTAGTTCTGCTACCTGTAGTAGGAGGTATAGAACTCAAGGTAGCTATAAATCATAGAATATTCTATTTAATAGGTTAAAATTAGGTGAAGAACTTTATTTTATTTTTCACTGTGTGAATCATTTTACTTGTTGTCTATTTTGTTCCCTTTTACTAGTCCATGTACTAGTCAATAATGGTCTTTCCCTCAAAACTTTACTTTTATACTTTTTCATTTCAAATGAGTTTCTTTCCTTTTCTCATTGTACTCTTTATTAAGGACACTATTCCTAAGAATGGAATGGCAGACAGAAGTCTTGGATGATGGTTACTTAGTCCTGGTTAGAAGGCCCTTGAGCTCTTGGAAGAGCTGTGAAAAAGCTTTTTATTTTGATGTAGTCCCATTTGTTTATTTTCTCTAGGTGCTGTATCAGTGAAGAAATTGCTTCTGCATATGTCTGAGATTTCTCTGCTTGTGGATTCCTTTAGTATTTTTTTGGTTTCTTGCCTTATGTTTAAGTCCTGTATTCATTTTGAGTTTATTATTGTGTATGGTGTAAGTTGGTGATCTAGTTTCATTTTTTTTCATAAGTCTGTCCAATTTTCCAAACACCATTTTTTGAAGTGACTGTCTTGACTCCATTGTATGTTCATGCCTCCTTTGTCAAATATTAATTGAGCATAGTGGTTTGGGTTGATATCTGAGTTCTCTGTTCTATTCCATTGGTATATAGTCTTTTTTATTTTTCCTGAATAATCTAAACTTTTTAAAAATTGTTTAAAGTATTACAAATAGTAGTACATATGTCTCCTATATTTTTTTCTCTCACTGACCTCCCCCTGGCCTTTCCTAACCCCCAGTACATGCCCTCACCTGCTTTTCCCCCCACCCCCCATGTCTTGTATCCATTGGTTATGCTTATATACATACATACAAGTGCTTCAGTTGATCTCTTACAGCCCCTCCCCCAACCTCCCCAGCCTTCCTGCTGTAGCATGACAGTCTGTTCATTGTTTCTTTGCTTGTCTATAAAAACACCTTGCCTCTGCAGACTACAAATAAACCTATAACAACAAAAAATGTTTTGAGTCCCAATTTCAATGTCAAACAGTTCCTTATGTGTACACGGCAGCAATGGTATCTGGATGGTGGACAAATGGTGGCAATGCAGGTCCAACCTTCTCTGGATTGGTCCTAGGCAACCTGTAGCGAAGCACAGCTGCTGACTGCTAGCATGGCAAGGAGTCCTCAGTCTTCCATCTCTGGACTATTTCTCCTCTTGTCTTTGTGGGTTGGGGCAGACCTGTCAATTTCTCTCTGTTGCAGGAGTCCACTTGGTCTTGGAGTTGTTTTCTGAAAGTATATAAACATATTCTCAACCAAAAGTTAATAAAGGAATCTTTTCGATAAATTTGACTTGGGGTCCTTTTTATTTTTGCCCAAACAATTTTCATTTGGCTTATTTTGCCACCATGTGTGTTTTTCATGGGTGTCTTGCTATTAGCATTACAAATGAAAATTAATTTTCTAAAGTAAAAATTTTCTAGATGTAATTTATTTACAGGATACTTTTCCTTACATGATATTATCCTACTATCCCCTCTTTTTTGATTAATGGAGACTTTTGTAAATTTTTTAATGTAATTTTGATAACTTTAAATTTTAATTTCTTGAACAAAAATATGACTGCTTTATGTTCATTGCATGTTAAGCAATTTTACCATGAGATGAACTACTAATAGAAATTTTAGTTAATACTTTAGAAGCAGCATTTTGTCCAGTACAATTAAATTTTCTTGAATATTACAATTAGCCAATTTAAATTAATCTGAAAGCCTGATTACTCTTTTAGTGTCAAATTTAATACTCTACCAACAATCTTAGATTATCCTGTAAATATTAGTGGGAAGGATTATTTGCATTCTTGAGTAGGCCCTAAGCATTCCTGATACTAGGCTGGATTTAGATATAGGGCAGCTGCTTTTGGCCAAGTCTCTGTCTGTTACCTGGGTCTCAATCTCTCTGGGTGTGGGAAGCAAAGCAGCCATGGGGACAGGAGACCTTCCTCAGAAGGGTTAAAGGTTCAGGCCCCTGCAAGGTTGGGGGGATGAGGGTCTGTGCCCTAACTCTGTTGACCCCCAAGTTCTCTCCTAGTGGCCCCTCTGCGACTGTGCCTGTCTTAGGTTGTTCCTTCCCTGAGGAATCATACCCATCTCTGCTAACCAGTCATCCTCTAGGACTAAGAAGGGTGATGTGTGAGGTGAGGTTCTGTCTCCCTGGTAGCCTATGCTCCCGTGGCTTCCACATCCAGCACCTGCATGGGGATCCCTTGCCTGCTGGGGATCCCAATGAAGCACTGATCACATATCTCAGGGAACTCAGGTTCCTTCTCCAGGGCAGGCCCAGCTGGAGAGACAGATCCATTATACCAGCCACCTCAAGGCTTCAACCTCAGCATGAATAGAAAGCTCAGGCAACAGCTGAGGGCAATTGGATTGTGAGAAGAGGGTCCCTCTTGGCAAAAAGTTAAGAGGGGTTAGTATAGAATGCTCAAGTGCCTTCCCAGTGCCTTAATTCTTCTGAAAGGGATTAAATCCTTTCATGTCCTTTTTCAAATTGCTGCCAAACATTCAAAGAATTAGTTTGTAATTTAGTTTGGGATAATTGTACAATATGCTGTTGTGAAATATCAAGAATTATAATGACATTGTAGAATAATATCATGCAAGGATTTCCTTTGCTGTAGGCCATGGCAATTCATTTTCTTTTTGTAACTTTATATAAGCTCTGTCAGGGAGGCAAAAACACAAATTACATACTTTAGTTCAAGAGGCCAAACATATTGAATTTCAATTATAATTCTTATGACATTTGAAGGAAACTTCTCTTTGTTTCCTTCCAAAATAATTTTCAGGCTACAGAGAGATTCATTTAAAAGTCTTTGTCACATGAAACAATTTCTCTTAAGGTTATGGTGATGACTAGTATGGATTAGATTTAATATTTTATTTTATTTTTTTCTTATAATTTTTTTTAAATTTTTACATGTGTCCTTATTCTCCCATTTCCCCCCCCCTTCACTCATGCTCCACCCCCCCTTGTTGTCTGTGTCCTTTGATTAGGCTTAAATGCATGTATGAAAGTCCCTCTATTGATCTCTCCCCCTTACTCCCACCAACCCCCTCCTTTCCTGAGATTTGATGTTCTGATTGACGTTTCTCATTCTGTGGATCTGTTCTTGTTCATCAGTCTATGCCATTTATTATATTCCACAAATGAGTGAGATCATGTGACACTTTTCTTTCTCTGCCTGGCTTATTTCATTTAGCATAATGCTTTCCATTTCCATCCCTGTTGTTGCAAATGGAAGGAGCTGCTTCTTTTTTATGACTGTGTAGTATTCCACTGTGTAGATGTACCACAGTTTTTTAATCCATTCATCTGCTGATAGGCACTTAGGCTGCTTCCAAATCTTAGCTACAGTGAATTGTGCTGCAATGAGCATAGGAGTGCACATATCCTTTCTGATTCATGTTTCTAGTTTCTTGGGATATATTCCTAGAAGTGGGATCACTGGGTCAAGTGGGAGTTTCATTTTTAGTATGTTGAGGATACTCCATACTGTTCTCTACAGTGGCTGTATCAGTCTGCATTCCCACCAGCAGTACAAAAGAGATCATTTTTCTCAGTTACCTCACCAACAGTTGTCGTTTGTTGATTTGTTGATCATAGCCTTTCTGACAGGGGTGAGATGGAACCACATTGTTGCTTTGATTTGCACCTCTCTAATGATTAGTGACTGAGCAGGTTTCATATGTTTCTTGGCCTTCTTTCTGTCTTCTTTTGAAAAGTGCCTATTTAGATCAGTTGCCCATTTTTTGATTGAGTTATCTTCTTTTTGTGAAGTTGTATGAGTTCTCTGTACATGTTTGAGATTAAACCCTTATTGTTGATATCATTGGCAAATATGTTCTCCCATGCAGTGGGCTTTCTTGCTGTTTTATTGATGGTTTCCTTTGCAAAAGCTTTTTATTTTGATGTAGTCCCATTTGTTTATTTTCTCTTTAGTTTCCATTGCCTTAGGAGCAGTATGAGTCTAAGAAGTTCCTTTGGCATATGTCTGAGAATTTGCTGCCTGTGGATTCCTCTAGTAGTTTTATGGTGTCCCCTCTTATGTTTAAGTCCTTTATCCATTTTGAGTTTATTTTTATGTATGGTGTAAGTTGGTGATCTAGTTTTTTTTGTTTTTTTTTGCATATATCAGTCTAATTTTCTCAGCACCATTTGTTGAAGAGACTGTCTTGACTCCATTTTATGTCCATGCCTCCTTTGTCAAATATTAATTGGGCATAGTCATTTGGGTTGAGTTCTGGGTTCTCTATTCTATTCCATTAATCTATATGTCTGTTCTTGTGCCAATACCAAGCAGTTTTGAGAACAGTGGCTTTGTAATATAGCTTAAAATGTGGTATTGATCCTCCACCTACTTTGTTCTTCTTCCTCAGGATTGCTGCAGCCATTCGGGCTCTTTTTTTATTCCACATGAATTTTTGGAAAGTTCGTTCTACATCTGTGAAATATGTCATTGGTATTT
This sequence comes from Lasiurus cinereus, assembly GCA_011751065.1. Classification (NCBI taxonomy): domain Eukaryota; kingdom Metazoa; phylum Chordata; class Mammalia; order Chiroptera; family Vespertilionidae; genus Lasiurus; species Lasiurus cinereus. The sequence continues at coordinate 33,961,486 of JAAGEH010002531.1, forward strand.
TAATGGGGAGTGCATTGAATCTATAGATTGCTTTGGATAGTATGGACATTTTTGATGATGTTGATTCTACCAATCCATGGACATGGTATATTCTTCTATCTGTTTATGTCTTCCTCTATCTATTTTTTCAGTGTTCTGTAATTTTCTGCATATAGGTCTTTTAACTCCTTAGTTAAGTTTATTCCTAGGTATCTTAATTTTTTTGGTGAGATAGTAAATGGGATTGCTTTTTTAGTCTCTTTTTCTGTAAGTTCACTACTGGTGTACAGAAATACCATAGATTTCTTGGCATTGATTTTATATCCTGCTGCATTACCAAATTCATTTATTAAGTCTAGTAGTTTTTTGATGGAGTCTTTAGGGTTTTTTAAGTACAATATCATGTAATCTGTAAATAAGGATAGTTTTACTTCCTCTTTTTCAATTTGGATGCCTTTTATTTCTTCTTGTTGTCTAATCACAATGGCTAATAATACGTCTAGTACTATGTCAAACAGGAGTGGTGAGAGTGGGCATCACTGTCTTGTTCCTGTTCTTAGAGGAAATGGTTTTAGTTTTGGTCCATTGAATATGATGTTGGCTGTGGGTTTTTCATATATGGTTTTTATTATGTCGAGGTATAATCCTTCTCTTCCCACCTTGCTGAGAGTTTTTATCAACAAAGGGTGTTGGATTTTGTCAAATGCTTTTTCTGCATCAAGTGATATGACTATGTGATTTTTATCTCTCAACTTGTTTATGTGATATATTGATTTGCAGATATTGTATCATCTTTGCATCTCTAGGGTAAATTCTGTTTGGTCATGGTGTATGATCTTTCTGATGTACTGCTGGATCTGATCTGCTAGAATTTTGTTGAGAATTTTGGTGTCTATGTTCATGAGGGATATTGGCCTGTATTCATTGTGTTGTCTTTATCTGGTTTTGGTATTAGGGTGATGCTGGCTTCATAGAAGGTGCTTGGACGTGTTCCTTCCTCTTGAATTTTTTAGAATAGTCTGAAGAAGACAGGTTTTAGTTCTTCCATGAATGTTTGGTAAAACTCCCCTGTGAATCCATCTGGCCCCGGGCTTTTGTTTGCTGAAAGCTTTTTGATGACTGCTTCAATTTCTTCCATAGTTATTGGCCTATTGAGATGTTTAGATTCTTTCTGATTGAGATTTGGAAGATTATATTTTTCTAGGAATATGTCCATTTCCTCCAGGTTGTCCAGTTTGTTGGAATAGAGTTGTTCATAGTATTTTTTAATAATCCTTTGTGTTTCATTGGGGTCTGTTGTTATTTTTCCTCTTTCATTTCTGATTTTGTTTATTTGGGTCTTCTCTCTTTGCTTCTTGGTGAGCCTAACTAGAGGTTCATCAATCTTGTTTATCCTTTCAAAGAACAAGCTCTTGACTTGGAAAGCTATAATCTTAAATGCTTTTATAGTTTTAATGTGAGCTGATTTCAAGGTACATATATTAAAATTTATGTAAAAATATTATTAATAGGTTCTATGGTTTTTTTCTCTCTTTCATTTATTGATGTTTTAATTAAATTAAATTTTATAGGACAGCATTTTCATAACCTATAAGCTATAAAGGTTAAGTTTAATTATAATTCAGCCTTTAATATCTTAAACAATAAATATAAAATTCTGTAGTTTAATATACAAATCCTTTCCTGCTGATAAGAGATAATTGCAGTAGAATCCCTTACATGTATTATGTGCAGACTGTTCTAATAAAAAGCATAACTTGAATTCCATTTAGCCAGTTGTTTTTAAATTAACTAGTCCTATGAATTGAATGCTGGTTTATCCCCATTATTCATATGCTGAAAACTTAATTGTGACTATGCTGACATTTGGAGTTGGAGCCTTTCGAAGGTAATTAGGGTTAGATAAACTCTTGAGGGTAGGGTCTTCATGATAGTATAAATGCACTTAATAGAAGAAGAGACTTTTCTGTGTGCATGCAGCAAGAAAAATAAACATATGATGGCATGACCAAAGAGATGGCCCTCATCTACAACCTGACTATGCTAGCACTCCAATCTTGGACACCTACTCTCTAGAATCATGAGAAATAAATTTTTGTTGTAAGCCACCCAGTTGATGTTAATTGTTACAGAAGTGCACAATAACTGAGATGACTCATTAAATTTAAATCTTTCCCATCCTTAATACAAATAAAAAAAATAAACAACCAACATGTTGGCCATCCCTCCTCAGTCAAGCAAATTGCAATTCTTTAAGGAAAATAAAATTTATTTTATACTAGAGACCTGATGCAGGAAGATTCATGCAAGAAAGGGTGTTGGATTTTGTCAAAATCTGGGGTTCAGTGTAGTTGGACCTGGGGTTCAGTGCTGTTGTGAGGTTCTGTTTTCCTTACAATTTATTGTGAGGCCCTGAGAGGCTGGGGTGGTATGGTATGCCTGTGCCATCGCCATGGTGATGATGCAAGTGTCCCACCCTGCCCCTGGCTGCTCAGCATCTTCATATGCAAATTATCAGACCATTTTTGGTGGGTTAATTTGCATACTCATTCTTTTTTTTCCTTTTTATTAATTTTTATTAATTTTTATACATATCTCCCCATTGCCTCCCTCCTCCCAGGCATACCCCAACGCCCCAGTGTCTGTGATGATTCATTATGCTTATATGCATCCATACAAGTCCTTTGATTGATTACTTATCTACCTCACCTAACTTTAATCTTTCTGCTGTAATTTCACAGTCTGTTTGATGCTTTATGATTTTTGTCCCCCTGAGAATGATCAGTCTACTCCCTTTCTGTGCTCCTGATTCTATTATATTCACCAGTTTATTCTGTTGATCAAATTTTAAATTCACTCAATTTTTAGATTCACTTGTTGATATATATTTGTTGTTCATAATTTTTTGTCTTTTACCTTTTTCTTCTTCCTCTTCTAAAAGAGTACCTTTCAGGATTTCATATAATACTGGTTTGGAGTTGATGAACTCCTTTATTTTTTTCTTCTCTGTGAAGCTCTTTATCTGCCCTTCAATTCTGAATGATAGCTTTGCTGGATAGATCATTCTTGGTTGTAGGTTCTTGTTATTCATCACGTTGAATATTTCTTGCCACTCCTGTCTGGCCTGCATCATTTCTGTTGAGAAATCAGCTGACAGTCATATGGGTGCTCCCTTGTAGGTAATGAACTGTTTTTCTCTTGCTGCTTTTAATATTCTCTGTCTTTTTCTCTTGGCATTTTAATTATGATGCGTCTTGGTGTGGTTCTCTTTGGATTCCTTTTATTTGGGTTCTGTGTGCTTCCTGGACTTGTAAGTCTATTTCTTTTACCAGATGTGGGAAGTTTTCAGTCATTATTTCTTTAAATAGGTTTTCAGTATCTTGTTCTCTCTCTACTTCTGGCACCCCCACAATTCTGATGTTGGTACACTTGAAGCTGTCCCAGAGGCTCCTTACATTATCTTCACATTTTTGGATTCTTTTCTCTTCTTGCTTTTCCAGTTGAATGTTTTCCGCTTCTTTATATTTCAAATTTTTGACTTGATTCTTGCCATCCTCTAGTCTGCTATTAGGACTCTGTATAATATTTTTTATTTCAGTCAGTGTCTCTAGTATGTCCTTTTTTATCTCCTCTTGGGTCTCACTAAATTTATCCAACTTTTCTAGCATATTCTAGAAAAACCTTATAAGCGTGGTTTTGAACTCTATATCCAGTCGTTTTTTTTTTTTCCTACATTTCTTTTGTTTGTGATCCCTTCCCTTGTCTCAGCATTTTCACTATGCCAGGAGAACTTCTGTGTTGGATTCAGCCTTATGATACCAGACTTGCAAAACCGAAGAAGCCTCTATTGAGCTTGGGATGAGTGGAGTCTCAGGGCTTAAGGGACCTCCTTGCCTTCCAGTCGGGCCCGCCCTCCATGGTCCCTGAGTCTCACGTGACTGGGTAATCGCTGGAGCGGTCCTTGTGCCCGAGCGCCCGCAGTGCCTCTAGACCGCTGCCCCTCTGGCTCCCCTGCGCACCAGGACCACACGAGACTAGGTCCCCAGGGTTTCACCCAAAACAGGGGCTTAGTGGAGTCAGAAGTGGCACAGTTGGGAGGGTCTGTCTCCCGTCCACTTGTGAAAACCAGCAGCACAATCAGGAATCTGTCCTGTGCACAGTGCCATGCGCGTCACCAGGGCTTTGATCTTTTGCGACTCCCCTAAATTTCTGTGTACCTCTTCCTTTTCACAGTCCAAACTCCCCCCATATGAGTTTCGGCTGGATCTGGGGTTTAGTGTTGTAAGATAAGGGGTTCAATGCCTTTGAGAGTCTCCGATTCCTTCCCGCCAGAGAAAGCCAGCCAGGTACTCCGGCATCCGCTCTCTCAGCGCGCGCGTCTCCATACCTCAGCTTTTTGCAGCTCCTCTGGGTCTCTGTGAGCCCCTCTCTTTCCCTCTAGTTGTAGAACTTCCACTCAGCCAGCTTTCCTGTGGTTCTGGATGATGTCCGTTCTGTCTTTTAGCTGTAGTTTTGAAATTGTTGTGCGAGGCAGCAGTGTAGGTGTTTACCTATGCCGCCATCTTGGATTCTCCCCTGCATACTCATTCTTGATTGGCTAGTGGGTGTTGTGAATATACATTCAATTAGCATGTTACTCTTTTATTAGGTAAATATTCTATATCTAACTGTGTCTTTATGGGCAGCTTCTGGTCTCAAAAGGACATACTTTGAGGCAAAACCCTGGATTTTATTATATTCCAAAACAGGAAATATTTGAACTTTCAAGTTTTTATGTTATTTGGGAAGAAAAATTAATTTAGACATCATATCATATAACCTCACCATATTCTCTTCAATGTTCTTAACTACCTCTTCAATATTCTCAACTACCCCAACAATTCATCTCTATACATGCCACTATGCTACAATAACATCTCTTAGGTGAGGGGAACCTACTCTATTCATGAATCAATTCAGAATTCACTTATTAAAACTAAAAAAAAAAACTTCCAGAAGTAGGATTGCCAGATTTAGCAAATAAAAACACAAGATATATAGTTAAATCTGTATGTTATCTGCTTATTATTGTTATTATTATTATTAATCCTTACCTGAGGAAAGAAACTTTGACATGAGAGAGACAAATCTGTTGATTGCTTCCTGTACTCACTCCTAGGGGAACTGGGGAACCTGCAACCTAGGTATATTCCCTTGACCTAAAATTGAACTGGAGACCCTTAGGTCCACAGACCAATGCTCCAACCATTGAGAAAAACCAGCCAGGGCTAAATGTGAATTTTAAATAAATAACAAATAATTGAAATATTTGGGACATACTTAGTATACTCAGTTGAGCTTTCTGTATTTTATCTGGCAACCTTAGCTGGAGATCTGACCCCTACCCACACTCCAGCACCAAACTGCTAATAAAACTTAAGTGTTTGGAATAGAATCTTAATTCTTTCATATGTAAACTGTATGATAAATTGAATCTCAATAGCCTCATCTACAAAATGAGGAAATTAGGATAAGATTTACTCATAAGATTATTCTGTTTAGGAATTACCATTAACTGCTCAAATAATTTGGGAGTTACCAGAAGTTCAATGACATTTCTTCAGATTCTGTTAGGAATAAATTAATTAACAAAACAGAAACAGACCGTTAGATAAAGTGCAAACGAATGGTTAACAAAAGGGAAGGAGGATGAGGGAATGGGTAAAAAATAACACATAGTTTCCAGTTTCATAGAACTTACAACAGGCCAGGCATTGTTCCAAATATTTCAGAAAATGTATTTACACATATTGCCTTTACAGCAATTCTATGTAGTATAGACCACTTTATCCCCTTTTATAGATGAAAAATTTGAAATACAGAGTGCTTAAGAAAAAAATACATAAATAAATAAAAAAGCAGACACCTTAAGTCTAACTATTTGGTGATAAATGTATATTTCTCTCTTCCTTGTAGTTAAAGAATATGTATGTCATTGTGTCCACCTCAACTAAACATTTGAAATATATGCTATATATTTTTTAAATTTTAATAAATCTTTATTGTTCAGATTACAATTGTTCCTCCTTTTCCCCCCCATATCTCCCCTCTACCTTGTTCTATTCCACCCTCTGCCCTTACTTCTCCCCCATTGTTCTCATCCATAGGTGTATGATTTTTGTCCAGTCTCTCCCTGCACCCCCCTCACCTTTTTCCCCTTGAGAATTATTAGTCCACTCCCTTTCTATGCCCCTAATTCTATTATATTCACCAGTTTATTCTGTTCATCAGATTTTCAATTCACTTGTTGATGGACATGTGTTTGTTGTTCATAATTTTTATTTTTACCATTTTCTTCTCCTTCCTCTTCTAAAGAGTACCTTTCAGGATTTACTATAATACTGGTTTGGTGTTAATGAACTCCTTTAGTTTTTTCTTATCTGTGAAGCTCTTTATTTGCCCTTCAAATCTGAATGATAGCTTTGCTAGATAGAGTATTCTTGGTTGTAGGTTCTTGCTATTCATCACATTGAATATTTCTTACCACTCCCCTCTGGCCTGCATAGTTTCTGTTGAGAAATCAGCTGACAATTATATGGGTGCTCCCTTGTAGGTAATTAACTGTTTTTCTCTTGCTGCTTTTAATATTCTCTCTTTGTCTTTTGCTCTTAGTATTTTAATTGTGATGTGTCTTGGTGTGGTCCTGTTCGGATTCCTTTTGTTTGGGGTTCTGTGTGCTTCCTGGACTTGTAAGTCTATTTCTTTCATCAGGTGGGGGAAGTTTTCAGTCATTATTTCTTCAAATAGGTTTTCAGTATCTTGCTCTCTCTCTTCTTCTGGCACCCCCATAATTCTGATGTTGGTACACTTGAAGTTGTCCCAGAGGCTCCTTACACTATCTTCATGGTTTTTTATTCTTTTTGCTTTTTGCTTTTCTATGGAGTGTTTTTTGCTTCTTTGTATTTCAAATCCTTGACTTGATTCTTGTGATCCTTTAGTCTGCTGTTAGGTCTCTGTATAATATTTTTTAGTCAGTGTATGTTTAATTTCTAGTTGGTTCTTTTTTATCTCCTCCTGAGTCTCGCTAAATTTATCTATTTTTTCTAAGAAATTATTAAAAAAAATTATAACTGTGGTTTTGAACTCTATATCCATTTCTTTTGTTTGTGATCTTTCTTTAGTTTCCATATTTTTGCTGCTTCCCTGAGTTGGTAGAGTAGCTTTGTGTGCTAGCTGTCCTACGTGGCCCAGTAGCTCTGCCTCCCCAGTTACCTGATGTGGACACTCTTGGTGCACCCCTTTTTGAACTGTGTGCACAGTGTTGTTGTAGTTAATTCTTGATTGTTGTTGGTATTACTGGGGGTGGGGGAATTGACTCCAAGCCAATTGGTTGTGAGGATCAGCTGTGCCTGCGCATGCAGACTTGTTTCCAGACCACTGCCTTTTGGTTCACGCATGCACCTGAGCTCCTGGAACCCTGCTTTTTGGTTCCCCTGAGTTTCCGTGCACTGTAGGGACCCATATAAGTCTGGGTTCCCAGAGTCTCTCCTGAAACTGGGGTTCAGTGCTGTTGTGTGGTTTTGTTTTCCTCACATTAGAGGAAGCCAGGCACAATCAGCAGTCAGCTCTGTGTTTGTGCATTTTGGCACGCACTTTTGCAAGCCCCCAGATTTCTGTCTTTCGAGGTTCCCCTAAGTTTCCGTGCACTCCTTCCTTTTCACAACAGTCCAGACTCCCCCTATGAGTCCTGGCTGGAGCTGGAGCAGTGCAGCTGGAATTTCCCATCTCCCTTCTGCTAGAGGAAGCCAGCCAGACCCTCCTCTACCCATCCTCTCCACGAGCGTATCTCTGTACCTCAGCTTTTTACAGCTACTCTGAATCTTTGTGAATCCCTCTCTTTACTTCTAGTTGTAGAATTTTTCCTCAGCCACCTTTCCTGTGGTTCTAGATGGTGTCTGTTCTGTCTTTTAGTTGTAGTTTTGAAATTGTTGTGAGAGGCAGCAGCTTAGGTGTTCACCTATGCTGCCATCTTGGTTTCTCTGAGCTATATGCTATATTTAATATAAGTTTTTTAAGCACCACTAAATCTATATGCTTTCTAATTTCAATCTACCAAATTCTCATCTGACCACTACCTCAGGTACAAATCTTTTTAAGGTTTAGATGCTAATTAGACTTTCATTTTTTCATATTCACTAACTTGTTTATTCATTCATTCATGCATTCTACAATGATTTATTAAGCACCTTCTATGTACCAGATCCAGAGAGATTTTGAAGATATTGCTGCAAACAAGGTAGACAAGGTCGCAGTTTAAAAGAGTTGAACTTGACTAGGAGGCAGGTGTTGATTAAGAACTCCTGGAGGGCAGAGGCCCCTTGCCAAAATCTCTCTCCAGTTTGGTTTCTGGGGAATTAGAGTAAGAGTTCATTTTCAGTACAGCATAGTCAGGAAATATTATTACAGAGTTTATCAGTATACTAGTATATTTTTAAAAATCAAATTACAAAGGGTTTTAACATGTGAAATAATGGTCTGCTGAGCAATATTGCTCCATATTTTTCTAATAGATATAGTTGTATAAAACCATTGTTATATAGCTAAAATTTATACCAGAATTTAAAATGTGTCAATTAATTTACATGGATTGTCTTATTTCGTTTTAAAAACTTTTCCCTATTTATTAGATAAGAAAACTAAGACTGAGAGGTGAAGCAGCTCAAAGGAAAAAATCTAAATGGAAGACTATTTAGCCCAATTAGGAACCCAGGCATCTCTAGCTTTTATTTATTTCACCAAGATTCCTCTAAATTTATCTTCACTAGGATTTTGGGTCATCTCACAAAATCTTGTTTAACCTATAATAGACAAAAAGGAACTTGCTTGCTTAACTTCAACCATTTTGTACTAACTTTAAAAAGGCCAGCAACTGTATCTTAAATTCTAAAGGCTTTGGGGATTGTTTCATTTGGGAGGAGTGGTTGGAATAATTCCCAGCTCATTGTTTAATTTGCATAAGGAAAAAACTAGTCAGGTCACTGAATCACTTTCCAATAAGTGGTTCAAGATTGGGTAACAACGGCAATGAATGATTGCCTCTATATACCTGGCACTAGAGCAGAATTTGACAGCATAATTTAAAATCACTTGAAAAAAGTCTTTGTTCAAAGTACTTTTTGACATTCAGAGAGGTGATGGTTCTTTTTGCTTGTGTGTGTGTGTATGTGTGTGTATGTTTTGCTTATTTGTGTTCATAATAATAATCAACATATACTGGTGAATAACAAATATTTATAAAAAATAAAATAAAAAGTTTTAAAAATTATAATTCCCAAGCATTATGAAGATGAACAGTCATTATTTAAAGTATTTTTGATTTATGAGCAGTGACATTGAACCAGTTTATTTTATATTTAAGAAAAAAAGAGAGGAAAAGAAATGGATTACTGGCCACTGAGTTTCCATTTGCCTCATAAATTTGGATTGCTATAGTTGAGTAAACATCCATCTGGTATATTTTGGCAGGAAATGGTATGTAAGGTTTATTAAATTTGCAGTTTCTCTGTGTTCAGATGTTATTCTTCTAAACTATTTTCCCCTTCAGCAGAGTACACATGTACTTTCCTTCCTACATAGCAGGAAAAAGGCAGTGAAATTTTTTGGTGTTTTGAATGGGCTTTTATTAGTAGTATTACTATATATTTTTATAGTAACTAGGTGACAGAAGGAAGCTGGGTAGTCAGGCACTGGGACCATGGGGATAGGAAGTAGAACTCTGCAACCCAACATACTGATAGAATTGCCAAGGCAACCCAGCTAGGTGAGGGTTCAGGAGAGGTGAGCTTTAAATTGTATAAATGTTACTGAGACATGGAGCTTGCAGATAACCAACCAAAAGGCAGTGAGGTGCATAACCAATCTCAAGGATTTTGCTAAGGCAGGATTCTTTGAAAGGACCAATTACTGGTAGGAACTAGCAAGGCATGTATCTATCCCTAGACAAAATTACAGGCTTTTCCTTTCCTCTCTATCTCTTTCTCTCTCTGGTTCCCTGGGTTGCCATGGTGGGGGATGTGCTTCACTGCCCCCACCTGGCTTATGGCCATGTGGGACCTCACACATGGACTAACAGACATTAATTAGCTTGGATATTGAGCTACAGGGGCTGCAACATGGAACAAAAAGTCTGGACACTGGTTTGCTCTTCACCTTCTTGGAATCCCAGCTGCACCTTTGTTAGGAATGGCTTCTCTCAATAAACTTTCCTTCCACTAACCATTTTGTCCGTGAATCCATTCCTCGGTTTGTGAGGCAACAAACTTGGACCTGAACCCGACATTTTGGTTTCAGTATAATATGAATAAATATTCTGTTAGTCTACAAAGAGATATTAAATTTAGCCCTTTATCAAGTAGATACAGACCAAAATACAGAATTATTTTGTGTTTATTTGTATAATTTGAGGTTATAAGAGGATAACCTGAACTTATTTGAAATTAAATATCATTAACTTAAAAATTATGTATTTGTGTAAAATAGGTATAAATATATATAGTTACACAATGATTATATATCTATATCTATATCTATATCTATGTCTATATCTATGACATTTTCTATGGCAAAATATTCCCTGCTTTTTTATAAACCAAAATGCAAATTCATTTCTCTTTCTAAAAATCAATCTAGGGATAATAGTATTTCTTATGTCTATATCATGGAACTATTGAAAATAAACTAATATTAAAATTAAAGCATACTACTCTGCATCAAAAAATAAAATAAAATGATTAGTTAACCTGTAAATTAAAATTTAAAATTATAACTTATCCATCCCCCCCCCTTTTTCGGTCAATTAAGTATTATATCCTAATGTCTTTTGGGGATACTCTGTCAATGTAATGTAAAGTGGGAGTTATATCTCTGATCCTTCTGAATGTCTCTTACATTACTTAACATATATTAAGTTAAGCCCAGCCAGTGTGCTCAGTGGTTGAGCATCTACCTATGAACCAGGAAGTCATGGTTCAGTTACTGGTCAGAGCACATGGTTGGGTTCCATCCCCAGTTGGGGGCACCCGGGAGTCAGCCAATCAATGATTCTCTCTCATCAATGATGTTTCTATCTCTCTCTTCCTCTTCCTTCCTCTCAAAAATCAATAAAAATTTTATGTTAATTTCATTAAATTTAGTAAAAAGCACAAAATATTCTATTAACATAATTATATATTTTGGTATTATGGGTTGAATTTTTACCTCCACCCTCACCAAAAATAAGATATTTTGAAGTACTAACCCCATATTTTTTCAGAATGGCACCTTATTTGAAAATAGAGTTGTTGCATGTGTAATTATTTAAGACTAGTGGCCCAGTGCACAAAATTTGTGCAGGGGGTGGGGTGTTTCTCAGCCTGGCCTGCATCCTCTCCAATCTGAGACCTCTGTGAGATTGGGCCTAAACTGGCAGTCGGACGCCTCCTCTCAATCAGGGACTGCTGGCTCCTAACTACTTACCTGCCTGCCTGCTTGGTCACCCCTAACCACTCTGCCTGTTGGCTTGATCACCCCCAACTGTTCTCCCCTCCTTGCCTGATCACTCCCAACTGCCTTCAGCTCCTGGCCTGATCATCCCTAACCACCTCTGCCTCAGCCCCACCACCCTGGCTTTTTCTGGAAGGACTTTTGGAAGGTCTAATGTCTAATTAGCATATTATCCTTTTATTAATATAAATAGGATATGGCATACTGCCATAACTACAATATATGTACCAGTATTACTCTATGAGAATACATACTTCATCCAATAGGAAGGCATCTAATTCATTACATTGTATATGTTGTAAGTAGTAGGACATACAGTATTCATAGCAATAATATACACCTGTGACATTCCTTACTGATTTGGGAATGGTTCCCCAGTTCTTTGAACATTTCCTGTCCCCAATGTATTTTTTTTTGTCATTCAGTGTAATTTTATTTACTGTTTATTGCACATGAGTTGAGGTCTTTAATTTTTAACCACCAAAGATTCAAAGGACTATTTTTTTTCCATGAAGTTTAAACTAATGTTTAACTAATATTTAAAATCAGTGAATTCTCATAGATCCTGAACTCATAAGCATGGACCATGCACAGGCAAACAAACAGATACTCTGTATAAGGAGAAAATCATAGCACAATATTTAATGTCCAACCTCAGTCACCTCAGAATGTTATATGTATTGACTTCTTAATTCATATAGTATCGGGAACTCAACTGCTTGATTGGTGACGGGGTTGACCTGATTTCAGGAGGATTATTCCTGAAATAATTACGGAAAGGCAGGCTCAATCTTTTCTTGGTTGCTTGCTCCTCCCCAGCGCCTTCATCTTTCTTCTCATCCTCAGCTTCTTCCTTCACTTTCACCTTCTTCTTCTTCTTCCTTTGCATCCTCAAATTCTTCCTAGGCATCTTCTTCCTCTTCCTCTCCTTCTCCTCCTCTTCAGCTACTCCTTTAGAGGGGGGTTCATCCTTAGCTTCCTTGGCTTTTACAGCCTCAATGGTCTCCACCACCTCAATCTGCTCCTCTTGGATGTGGCTGGTGTATTAAGAAGGAAAGGAGCAAACAGACATCAAGTAGGAGCTGGACTGTAAACCACCATAGGCAGATCAACCAAAGACCTGGGAACTCTAGGAGTAGCCGCTGGCTATACTTCCCATGCTGGTGAAACTGAGCTGGGTCTCCTCATTTCCAAGAGTTTCCTGTAAGCTGCAATGTCAACGTCCAAAGCCACATTGAGGAGGTCCTGGTATTCTTTTAAATATAATTCCATTTCACTCTTTGTAGTTCTCTCAACTCATTTTATAATTTGTTGATTGTGTCCTGCATAGCACTAATATCAGAGTTCTGCTTATCCTCCACCTCTCACAGCTGCTTTCCCAGAGCTTAGTTCATGCCCCAATATGCTTTGATCTCCAGCTTCTTGGCCTTAAACAGGCAGCAGCTTTCAGACAACCTTTCCTTGTTGGCGTGCACCCCATAGGTGTTCTTGGCAGTGCTCTCGGTCAGCATGGTGAAGTTGCTCTTGTACCATTCCTGTATTCTGCATGTTTTTGGCAGCCAGCTTCTCGTACTGGGCGCCAATGTCCTTGAGCGTGGCAGAAAGGTCAGACTTGGAGAACATGTCCATCTCCACAGAGATCTGAGAGTACTGCACCTACAGCTCCGCGATCTCCTCTTCATGCACCTTCTTTGGAAAGGTGATTTAGTCCATCAGGCTGTCGATGCTCTTTTCCAGCTCAGCACCAGCAAGAGCTGCCGAATCTGCACCTTTGCATGCCTCCATCAACCAGCCCACTGGGTCATCATGGTTCAGCAACTCTTCTTGGTAGATGCCTGCAGGTTGCTCCCAGTCCCTTCCAAGCCCTGGTGTCTGCTAACTGCCCACTGCCCTCTCCTCGCCAGATATGGGGCGCGGTAGGCCGCCCATTTTCATTAAAATGTTCAACCCCAGCTTGCTCTACCAGTGTCCACAGGCGACCCAGAAGTCGACAGTGATTCCAGAGACCCTGGCCACCCCCGCCTACCCAGGTCCTCGATGGCAGCCTGGACCCTGCAGGTGGTGTCAGACGCTGCCCACCAGGCCTGCCGGGTCCCAGATGGTGGCCTGGACCCTGGAAGCAGCTACAGGTGCTGCTCCCCTCTCTGCCGCCACTCTGTCTGCCTGGTAACCGATCATGGCCTTGACCCAGTAGGCGGCATCAGGTGCAGCCCGCCTGGCCTGCCTGGTTCCCAATGGTGGACTAAACCCTGCAGGTGGCATCAGGCACTGCCCATCTGGCCTGCCTGGTCCCGATGGTGGCCTGAACCTTGCAGGTGGTGTCAGGCACAGCCTGCCCTCCTGCATATGTAAATTTACCCCCATCTTTGTTGGCTTAATTTGCGTATCACTCTTGATTGGCTGGGGCATAGCAGAGGTATGGTCAATTAGCATTTTTCTTTTTATTAGTGTAGATGAGGTGATACTGGAATAGGGTGGGTCCCAACCAACTCCAGTAGCACTGAAGTTTTTATAAGAAGGCTATCTGAAGACAGAGGGTGAACACCATGCTACAAGGAAGGCAGAGATTAGAGTCAAGCAGCTGCAAGCAAAGGAACAGCTAAGATTGTAGGCAGACCAACAGAAGTCAGGAAGAGGCAAGGAAGGCTTCATCTTCAGGTATCACAGGGGACTTAGATCTGATGCTATCTTGACTTTGAATTTCTAGCCTCCAGAATTGTGAGAATTTTTTGGTACTAGTTATGGCTAGAGTCAAATATAATTTTTCTTTTCCTTTTTTTCTTCTTTAAAGTTTTACATATGTCTCTTTTCCCCCCCAGTGGTGACCCCCCCCCCCCTTCCCGCTCCAGCCACTGCCACCCTGGGCAAGTCCCCACCACCCCAGTGTCTTTGTCCATTGGTTATGCTAATATGCACGCATACAAGTCCTTTAGTTGCTCTCCAACCTCCCCTCCCCTACCATTTGTCTCTAGATCAACCTATTCTTGTTCATCAAATTATATTGATCATTATATCCCACATATAGGTAAGATTATGTGATACAAATACCATTTCTTTAATCTAGATAAAGCATTTTCCCAGCCCTTATAAATAACATTTTATAATTGGCTGAGAATAATTAATTACTAAATAATTATGACATTGTCTATAATTTCTTTGAATAAAAAGGAATATGGCATAAAGCATAGAGTGCTCATGTAAGAATCATGTAAGAATCAATCTATGGAATTAACTTTCTTTGTTCTCTCTGGGCTACAATTTCTCCTCCAAATAAGGACAGTATTTTTCTGTATACTATAAATAAATTGATTTGAAAAATAAATAAGTAAATTGATTTTAACATTAAATAAAACCATATTTGTCAAATTGAAAATGTGCCAACAAAAGGCAGTATCTTTATACATGCTCCTATTCTGCACAAGTGTTTCAGGTTTCAGATACTGTGCTATTTTATTATTCTTGATTCAGGGTAAGAATTCATTAAACATTAGTCAAAACAGATTTGGTACCATGTATTACCATTTGCACTCTATTAATTGTGAGTCCTGATAATTATTTATATCTCTTTAACTCTATATAAAGTAAAAAATATCTCAAATCTTGCCCTACTCAACACAGAACTCCTTCCTTAACTGTGAACTTCTAAACATATATTTCATAGAACTTGTCCAAATTAGAATTTATAAATTTTTGTCTCAAATATGTTCAACCTCTCTCATCTCAGAGTACCTAAACTATATACAGATTCTTAGAAACTTGTGGCTTTCAACCCTGAACTCTCACTTTTCAACAACTATTTGTTTCTCCTAGCTTTCCCTTTATATTTCTTTAATATTGCCCAAATCAATCTGGTTGTCTTATTTTTAATGTTATAACATCAACTTTGAATTCACCACATCATTGCAATTTTGTCCTGCAACATCTGATAACATTACTGATTTATCCTCCACATTGCTATCAGAGCAGTTTGGTTAATATTGACACTTCTCATTCCTTTGGCTTTATTTCTGGTTTTATGCATAGTAATGATGGGAAATGCATGCAGGCTTTCTCCCCTTTGGTGCTAGAAATGCCTCTACACTTGTATTCTCTACAAGTAACTATCTTCAGCTCTGAAAACTTTTCAGTGATCCTTTTAGGGATGTCTGCTAGCACCTCAAATGTGCACAACCAAAAAATTAGGATTACATTAATACAAGTTTGGGCATCCTCAGTCTATAAGGGATAAGTAGGTAAATGACTGTTGATAAAAAATGAATACATTCACCTTTAAACATAAATACACACTCACATATGCATACAGAAAATAATACCTCATTTCAGCCAATAGGAGACCACTCAGTTTTCAAGTGGTGACTCATCCTGCATGAGGCTGGTTGGTGGTGGATTAATGATCTTCATGGTGAACCTTTGATGGAATATTTTCCATTGTTATACTATATATACACACATTCAGTGCATGCTTTGCCTTTGGGGGTGATCCAAACTCTCCACTTTTCTCCACCTTCAATAGCCAAAGGTATTGCTATAAGTAAGGGTGATTTAAATATCTATATATATATAAAAGTCTAAATGACCATTCAATCATTCAACCACTCAACCGGTGGCTATGATGTGCAGTGACCACCAGGGGGCAGAAACTCAATGCATAGGCATGGAAACATGGGACAAATTGATGAATCTCACAGGGAAGTGGGGGAGGGTGGGAATGGGTTAACTAAAGATCTTATATGCATATTAGAGGCCTGGTGGGGTCCCTTCACCTGGCCTGCAGGGATAGAGCCGAAACTGGCCCAGTGCATGGATTCGTGCACTGGTGGGTTCCCTTGGCCTAGCCTGCGAGGATGGGGCTGAACTCAGCAGTGTGACATCCTCTGAGGGGTCCTGGATTACAAGAGGGCACAGGCCAGGCTTAGGGACCCCATTGGTGCACAAATCCATGCACGGGGCCTCTAGTATATATATATATATGTAAAAACCTAAGCAACCATCCGACCATCTGACCATTTGACCAGTAGCTATGACGTGCAATGACCACCAGAGAGCAGATGCTCTGACTGTAGTGATAATGTACACTGACCACAAGGGGGCAGAAGCTCAATGCAGGAGCTGCCAAGCTGTGGTAACTTGGCAGCTGTGGTTCTTGGGTGATGCACCTGGAACCAGAGAGGAGGGAGCTCAATTCTGGGATGCATCACCCAAGAACTGCCCTCTCACAATCCAGGACGCTTTGGGGGATATTGGAGAGTTGGTTTTGCCCTGACCCCACAGGCCAGGCTGAGATATCCCACTAGTGCATGAATTTGTGCACTGGGCCTCTAGTATATATAATTTCAGAGAGGGAGAGACAGAAACATTAATTATAAGAGATATTCATTGGCTGCCTCCTGCATGCCCCACCGGGGACTGAGCCCACAACCTGGGCATGTTACCTGACCAGGAATCAAATTGTAACTTCCTGGATCATTGGTGAACACTCAATCACTTAGCCATGCCTGCTGGACAAGGGTAAATTTTTTTTTTTAATTTTGGAGGAAATAATTTACATCAATTATTATCTTCCTATAGTCCTATTCTTACTGGATTTTCTCATCTCAAAAATCTGTTCTCAATTTGTCTTAGTAAATTTGTTTAGAAACAATGACCTGGAAGTCCCATCACAAATCTTTCATAAGGCAAGTAGAGCAGAACTTGCAAGGAAACAAACAGCAAAAAAAATAGGGAAATCTCATAAATGAATATCTCAAAATTATCATGCCACAAAAATATTCCCTTGGAAAGGGCACTTCTCTATTGAATTATTTGCTATTTGAAAAATTCAACTTAAAAATGCAGAGTATGGTCTGGAAGGCAGATATCATTAGGAAGATGAATGAGTATAATCTTTTCTCTCTCCACCTTAAATCATTGGAAAGCAAAAAGCAATGCATCAGTTTAGAAGTATAAGCCAAAAATGACCTCTGAAATTTACTTCTTTGCATAGGCGAATTGCCTACAAAGTCAAGTTACTAGTAAGTTTAGAATTATAAGATTAAATTTAGAGTAACAGAAGTTAGCATTTGCTTTTGAAATTTAACTTAGTTCTTTAATTCAAATCCAACAACCTACTAACACATTAAAGTAATTGCTTTCCCCCATGTACCTATATAATTCATCTACATAGTTTCTTATTAAATTTAAAAATAGAAACCTTATTTGAGGTTAAGTGAATTCAATTCTGGTTTTAACACTATATGTCTGTTTTATGGTACACAATGTTTAAAAATAGCATATTTTCTAAATACCAGTAAATATTTTTTCTCTAATTATGATATTTGTAAAAGAAACAATGGTATGTGTGTGTGTGTGCGTGTGTGTGTGTGTGTGTGTGTATTCCTAAAAAAATGATTGTTCTAATCCTCACTAACATAAAAACTTTCTCCATGTCAATATTATTTGGCTTAAGAGATATAACTTTTTAATTCTCTTTTCTTTTCAACTCATTATGTTTTATTTTTTACATAATAAATTTTAATAGTTTTAATTTGTTATTCATTTGCTTAGTTATATATTGTTATATATTATTATACGACTAAATATATAGTAATACATATGAACATATTTATTTACTTTTTAAATCTTTATTGTTGAAAATATTACATATGTCCCCTATTTTCCCCCATTTACTTCTTTATGTTTTAAAGATAACTCACAATTCATGTAGTAAAGGCATCAGGGTTACTGAATTTTCTAGATTTACTATTTCAGACCTATTCGCTTTTCCTCAAAGGACCAATGCTCATATTTTAACTATGTTTTGCTGTCTCATATAAATTACTGAAAAATCTTATACACTTCTTTTTTAATTTTTAGGTATAAGCAAATTATAGTATACTAGAACTTTACCCACATCATGTTCATACTTAACACTTATTGAATATCCTGCTACTTGCAAAGTACTTTAGGTACCGTATTTTCTAGAGTATAAGATGACTAGACATAAAAGACAACCTCCAACTTTTCCAGTTAAAATATAGAGTTTGGGATATACCTGCCCTATAAGATAACACCTGGCATATAAGACGACCCCTGACTTTTGAGAAGATTTTCCTGGGTTAAAAAGTCGTCTTATATGCTGGAAAATATGGTATGTTATGTTGGAGAAATAATGATAAGTCAGACATTGTACTATTACAATAGTGCATATAAAATAATACAAATGTAGAAAGGGCTGACAAAAGTGTCCAAAGAAGTCTAGTATTAGATTTGATCATTTGGAAGTAAGAAACAGAAGAATGTTTTACACGTACAGAATTTATTGATCCAAGACCAAGAAAATGGAAAGAAGTATATATGAAAGAGCAAATTTTGACTAAATGGAGGCCTTGTAAAAAAGTGGCAATAGAACATGACATTTTAAAAGACAATATTAAGTTTTGATCATAGAACTACCTAAGGCCAATTTGAGGATTTAGGGCTCTAATATAGAAGAAGGTGGGGATTTGTTGAAAGATTTTATCAACATAGTGACAACATCCAGAAATAACATGATTAATGTGTCAGGTAACCATAAAATTAATTGAGATAAAGAGACTTTATGAAGCAAATAAACTAATCCTTCATCCAAAATTCATTTAATAGCAATTATCTACAAAGTACTTCTAAGTACTACAGAATTAAGATAAAAATCTTGTTTTAAAACTTGCAAAACAATAGGGAAACAAGTTGGCCATTAAGATAACATCATAGAAGATAAGAAATCAACCAAAGGACTTGTATGCATGCATATGAGCATAACCAATAGACACAAAGGATTGATGGCAGGAAGGTGAGGACATGTGCTGGGGTGGGGGTGGGCGTGGAGAGGTCAAGGGAGAGAAAAAAGAGACATGTGTAATACTTTAAACAATAAAGAATTTAAATTGAAATAAAATAAAGGACTGTTAAAGCAGCATTAAAAACAAACAAACATATTCGAGTAGATAAGAATTAGAAATATTGCCGAAACCGGTTTGGCTCAGTGGAAAGAGCATCGGCCTGCGGACTGAAAGGTCCCAGGTTCGATTCCGGTCGGAGGCATGTACCTTGCTTGTGGGCACATCTTCAGTGTGGGGTGTGCAGGAGGCGGCTGATCGATGTCTTTCTCTCATCGATGTTTCTGACTTTCTATCCCTCTTCCTTCCTCTCTGTGAAAAATCAATAAAATATATTTAAAAAAATAATTAGAAATATTAAACTTTTGATTCAATGTTCCAGAAATTAATAAAATCAGAATGTAATTTTGTGATCAAGAGCAAGGATCCTGGATTCGGACAGCTCGTATGTGGAGTTGGATCCACCTTCTTCTAGTGTGTAACTTTAGGCCACTTAATGTCTTTGTGACTAGGTATTTCATCTATTAAATGGAGAAAATAGTAAAATCTATTCCATGTGTTATATGTGAGAATTAATGAGATAAATGTGGAAAACATTTAAAAAATGTCTAGTATATATTACACAAAATATGTTGGCAGAAATGAAATCAGAGTTGAAGCTAAGAATGCTGAAAAAGATCATTTAACTCATAATTATTGGAAGGTAGAATTTAGTTACGACATTATGAAGGCATTTGATCTGTGATGAACATGGATCAAGAAATATAGACCTAGAAGAGAATGAGAGTAGAGGCAAGGCTATATCAGAGTTCTACTGAATTTTGCATATGACACTATTGCATTTGTTAAAAATATGAAATGCCATGATTTCATTTATAATTGAAAAGAGATCCTCTGTAATGGGCAATTTAAATAAATGATAGATGAGAAGCCATTAAAGTCAATGGGGCTGAAACTGCAATAATTCATGTGAAAATGATGTAAATATAAAATAGGGAATTTTCAGTGGTGTGAAAAATGGGACAGGGATACAAAGGATCTTCTAGAGAGTCCCTTCAGAACATGAAAAAATTTAGACAAAGGAGGAATAGAGAATAACTGCAAAGTTTCCAGCCAGTAGCTATGGATGAACTGAAAAATAACAGATGTCAGCAGTATATGTGGAAGAGAATATCAAGAAAGAATGTTTAGTATTTCAGGGATGAATATACACAGAATAAAATTATGTTAGAATATGAAGGTGGACTGTCTGATGAAGATATGAACTAAATATAAATATAATTTTTAGTGATCCACAAGTCAATAGCTTACGCCATAGTATTTATTTATATTTCTATGGTAACATAGATGAAACAAACACCTCCCAAATGACTGGTTTAAATATATCTATTAAAAATATTTGCTAAACTTTTTCCATTTTTTAAAATAATAAGATGTATTCAAACTGCCTTTCCCTTCATTTTATTGAAGCATATAAAAGTAATATATAGAAGCAATATACAGGTAAAAATTATATAAAAGATAATTTATATATATAAAAGCCTAAGTGACCAAACGACGGAATGACCAGCCGACTGGTCACTATGACATGCACTGACCACCAGGGGACAGACGCTCAATGCAGCCAACCTCCCATGGACCCACCCCTGGCCCACCAACATCCCACGACCCAAATCGGCCCTGATTGCCGATCAGGCCGAGGGACCCTTCCATGTATGAATTTGTGCACTGGGCCTATAGTTTTCCAACCTATACAAATGATTTAATATTTTGGTTTAAATCCTTTCATAGTTTTTCCTTTGCATTCCTTTATATTTTCATACCTGTGGTATTTTCAATAATCTTCAAATCATCCTGGTATGGATTCTTTGCCTCAGGTATCTACTGAAATAAAGATTTCCACCCTTTACTTATTTTGAATTTGCCTAACTTAGAAATGAAATTATGAAACATAGCTAATATATGCTAATTAAGCATGCTTCCCCATTGTTTCTGGAAGCTATCTTGTGATCTTGAGAGGAAGTAGTTCCTGAACAAAAACATAAGAAAAAATAAAAGGAATCAGAAATATCATAGAGGAAAGGAACCACACTGAGAGGATATCCTGTCTCGATTTTATCCTACTTTTAGACTCCCTGTTAATTTGATATAATAAATTTCCTTATTGTTTCTATTACTTTGATTAGTGTTTCTATTACTTGCAGCAAAATACATCCTACACTATGCAAAAAAAATAGAAGTCAGTGGGTTTACCATGGCTTATCAGATATTCTGCTATGTTTGTCTATTCATAAAAAAAATCACATGACTTTTTATTAACTTAATCTGAACTATGTAAAATGTTCTCTATAATTTCCATATTGTATAAGGCAGGGTTTCTCTCAACCTCAGCACAATCAATATTTGGGTATAAGTAATTATATCTGTGAGGGTACTGTACAGTGAATTATATTTAGCTGCATATGCCAATTACTTATCCCACACACATGAGCTCCCAGAGCTGACAATAATGAAAAATAAATCTATACACTGTCAAATAGCTCTTTGGTGGAGGGTGGGAAAAATCACTCTAATTGAAACCAACTGGTCTAACCATACATTACTTTTGATATTGGTAAAATTATTAGTTCAATGTCATTTATAGAGCTCCTACAATGTGCTCACCATAATTCTAGATGCTAGTGTTACAAAGATATCTATACTAATAAAAGAGTAATATGCTAATTAGACCAGGTTGACTGGACATTTTGTGGTTATCTTGTCCTCTTTCCAGACAAAGCCACAGTGGTGAGAGCCAAGACAGAGGCAGTTAAGGGCAATTAGGCCAGCAGGGAAGCAGTTATGGCAATCAGGCCGGGAGGGGAGGGTGGTTAGGGGTGATCAGGCAGGCAGGCAGAAGCAGTAAGGGGCAATCAGGCAGGTAGGCGGAGGGATTAGGGGGTGATCAGGCAGGCAGGCAGAGTGGTTAGGAGCAATCAGGCAGGCAGTCAGGTGAGTAGTTAGGAGCCAGCAGGATC
This sequence comes from Lasiurus cinereus, assembly GCA_011751065.1. Classification (NCBI taxonomy): domain Eukaryota; kingdom Metazoa; phylum Chordata; class Mammalia; order Chiroptera; family Vespertilionidae; genus Lasiurus; species Lasiurus cinereus. The sequence goes on from JAAGEH010002531.1 coordinate 33,983,855, forward strand.
AGGCCTAAACCAGCAGTCGGACATTGCCTGAGGGGTCCCAGATTGTGAGAGGGTGCAGGCTAGGCTGAGGGATCCTCTTATGCATGAATTTTGTGCACCAGGCCCCTAGTTCTATATAATAAAAGCTTAATATGCTAAGTGTCCAGTCATCCAGTCATCTGTTCAACCAAAGCACAATATGCTAATGATATGCTCAGGCTGCTCAACTGATTGCTATGACATGCACTGAAAACCATGGGGCAGACAGTTGACCGGTCAACCAGTCAGAGTGATGTGCATTGACCACCAGGGGTCAGAGACTCCAACTGGTAGGTTAGCTTGCTGCTGCAGTATGGCTGATTGGGACTGAAAAAGACAGGCTAGACACACCCTGGAACCCTCCCATGGTCCCTCTCTGGCTGGCCAACCTTCCACATCCCTACCTGGCCCTGATAGTGCACTGGTGGGGTCCCTCAGCTTGGCCTGTACCCTCTCTCAATCTGGGACCCCTCATGGGATGTCAGAGAGCAGTTTCAGCCTGATCCCACAGGCCAGGCTGAGGGTTCCCACTGGTCCACAAATTCATGCACAGGGCCTCTAGTTAGTAAATAAAATGTGGTACTTTCCTCAACAGTCTATCTATCTAAGTATACAATTATTCATTGTATCTTTGGAATAACTGGATTCAGTCTTCTGTCAAGTACATAGAAAGCTGGAAAAAGTGTTTCTCCCATCCTATAAATAGACTAAATAATAAACAAGATTATATTTTTCTTGAATCCAACAGAGAACTGGGGTCACAGAGAAAACCATAAGGAAAGATGGCACACTAGTACTATTACCTGTGGCAGGAGTTTTGGGCAAGGCTGACATACAAGCAGGTACAAAGAACTCCAATACAATTTTAATGTATTACTAATGGAGTTGAGGCTAAAATGCAAACCCTGGGAGTAGCATATTCCTGCAAGCTCAACCTTTCAACCTCCCTATGTGTGCATGGGTAATACTGGTGGCAGGGTGGGAGAGCAGAGAAATCCTTTTTTTTTTCCTGGAGACAGGAAGCTATCACAGCTGCAAGAAAAGTACAAAGATCTACCCAGTCCATTCTTCCATTAAGAACAAAACCCTTATTTTTTAAAAAAGCCATGGTACATATAGTCCATGAAATATCACTTGGCTATAAAAAGGAATAAATTTTGTCCCAGTTTCAACAACCTAGATAAACCTACAGGGTATTATGCTAAATGAAATAAGTCAGTCAGTGAAAGACAAATACTATATTATTTCACTTATATGTGGAATCTAAAAAATGATATAAACAAACAAATCAAAAATAAATGGATAGATACAGAGAACAGATGATGGTTGCCAAAAGGGAGATTTGAAGACTGGGTGAAAAAGGTGAAGGCACTGAAAAGTATTTGGCAGTTACATTACTGTTGTGGGTATATAAATTACAAACATAGGGAATATAGTTAATAATCCTATATAGTAAAAGCCTAATACGTAAATTGTTTCTTTGGGCAGTTGGTTGTTCCCTCGGGTGGTCATTCAAGCACGAGTTTGACTGGGAGACTCTGAGTTCAACTGCTTGGTATGATGTGTGCTGACCACCAAGGGGAGGTGAGGAACATGGCAGACATCAGTGAAGCACTGCGACCTCTTACTGGCTACCTGGGGGCGGAGTTGGTGATGGGGACAGAGGTGCAGTGAGAATGTGGTGTGTCTGCTGAGCTCACTCTCACTCCTCCTGCTACCCGCCCCCAGGAGGCCAGAGTTTGTGTGCCTGGGAAGCCCCCATGCTTAGGTGCTAGGTGCTGGCAAGGAGTCCACCCTGCACCCATGTGGCCTCTTTAAGGTGAGCCGGGCCACCACCACTGGGATCACAGGGGTCTTGGGCTCCCTGTGGGTTCGCACAGGACTGGTTTGTAAGGCGAGCTGGCTGCACTCACCTCATTTTTTCATGGGACTCGCATGCTGTGACTCAGGCAGAGGGGGGCATTTAGGGGTCTGGGGCTCAAGTGCTTCCCAGGGCCCAGAGGTAAGCTGGGACCTGCCCTTCTAAGCCAGATGTTCACATGATTGCCGTCCAGACCTAAGGACCACACCTAGGGCCTCTAGTATTGTAATAATTATGTATGGTGTTAGGTAGGGACTGGAAATATCAGGGGGACTATATAAAGTATATGATTGTATAAACACTAATGCTGTACACCTGAAACTAACACTAATGCTGTACACCTGAAACTGATACAAAATAACTGTGAAAGTAAATTGTAATTAAAAAAAAAAAGAGCAAACAAAAGCCAAAAGCCATACACCTCTAGGGGAAGGACCCAGAAAATTAGAAATTTCTTATCATTGGAAAAAAGGCAGAATAATTTAGAAAGCACCTGAGCACCAGAGATACAGAACTGAAAATGAGGCTGAACCAGGAAAAAAGATAATCCTGTTTCCTACTACTGTGCCAGTGAAGCAAAGTAACAAAAAATAAGTATCTACTATGTTTTTACTTTAACTCTTGTATTTGATCCATTCCTTTTTCCTGCTTTGTGAAATCCTCTTTCTTCATGGAGCATGTTGTCCACCTTTTCTAGTAACATTAACAGAATGTGTTTAAAAAATTCTTTAACCTAGAAGTTCACAATCTGAGTCATCTGTGAGTCTTCTGTTGAATGCTTTGCTTCTTATGGTTTTTAAAAAAAATTTTGTTACACTTTTGTGTGTCAGACTTTTTAATTGCATGTCAGACACAGTATGTACAATGACAGAGACTGTGGAAAAGAGTATTTGTGACTGGAAATGGGTGTTTCTTCCCTCCTCCCCACTAGGCTGTTAGTGGGACAGATGAATGAATATTGTCAGAAATGGTGCACAATTTGAGTAATGTTTTTGATGTAGATGCTTTCAGTTCATAATCAGCCTCAAATTTCTCTGGTATTTTTGTGTGCAAAAAAAAAAAAAAAGGAATTTGGATTTCTACCTTACACCATGTACAAAAATTAACTCCAAATGGATCAATAATGTATATATAAGAGCTAAAGCCATCAGAGATTTAGAAGAAAACATAGAAGTAAATCTTCACAATTTTGGATTTGGCAATGGGTTCGTAGATATGATTCTAAAAGCCCAAGCAACAAAAAGAAAAAGAAAAATTATATTTCACCAAAATCAAGAACTTTTTTGCACCAAAATGCATTATTAAAAAAGTAGAATGACCATCTATAGAATGGGATAAAATATTTGCAAAACATATCCTATATAATAAAGAGGTAATATGCAAATTGACTATCACGCTCTCACACAGATGGCCACTCCAATGTGGTCACAAGATAGCCGCTCCCATGTGATCACAAGATTGCCACCACAAGATGGCCAGCAGAGGAGGGCAGTTGTGGGCAATCAGGCTGGCAGGGTAGGGCAGTTGGAGGTAACCAGGCCGGCAGGGGAGGGCAGTGGGAATGATTGGGCTGACAGGGGAGCAGTTAGGCATTGATTAGGCTGGCAGTGGAGTGATTAGGGGGTGATCAGGCTGGCAGGCAGAAGCAGTTAGGGACCATAAGGCAGGCAGGCAGGTGAGTGGTTGGGAGCCAGCAGTCCCGGATTGTGAGAGAGATCCCAGATTGGAGAGGTCAGGCTGGGTTGAGGGACACTCCCCTCCCCCCAGTGCACGTGTTTTGTGCACTGGGCCTCTACTATCTAATAAGAGTCTAGATCCAGAATAAAAACTATAATAACTGAACAATAAAAATCAAATCACCCAATTAACAAATGTGTAGGAGACATAAATAGACATTTTTCTAAAGAAGTTATACAAGTGGCCATCAAAAACTTGAAAAGATGGTCAACATCACTAGTTGTTAGAGAAATGCAAATCAAAACCACAATGTGTTTCTAAGCTCAGCCTGTACCCTCTCCAATCTGGGACCTCTCAAAGGATGTCCTACTGCCAGTTTACAGGGATCAGGCCTAAACTGGCACTCAACATCAAGTAGAAAGGCTATAAAACACACACACACATACATACACAAATACATTAGTAAAAGTGTGGCAAAATTGGAACCCTTATATATTGCTGATGGGAATGTAAGTGGTTAAACCACTATAGAAAATAGTTTGGCCATTCCTCAGAAAGTTAATCATAGAAATACTTTATGGTCCTGAAATTTCACACTTAGGTATATACTCAAAGATTCAAAAACAGGTATTTAAATGCATACATATTCACATAATTCATAGCAGCACTACTCGCAATAGCCATTATGTAGCTATAAAAAGAAGTAAAGTATTGATATATGAAACAACATGGATGAACCTTTAAAACACTTGTGACATGCGAAAGAAGCCACAAAATTTAAAGGTCATATGTGGTATGATCCCATTTATATAAAAAACTAGTGGCCTGGTGCACAAAATTTGTGCAACGGGTGTGGGGGGGCCTATTTCTTAGCTTAGCCTGCACCCTCTCCAATCTGGGACCCCTCAAAGGATATCCTACTGCCAGCTTACAGGGATAGGGCCTAAACTGGCAGTCAGACATCCCCCTCACAATTTAGAACTGCTGGCTCCAGCAGCTCACCTGCCTGCCTGTCTGCTTGATTGCTCCTACCCACTCTGCCTGGACCGGAACTGCCCCCCATTGCCAGCCTGCTTTCCACCAAATGCCCCATCTGCCAGCCTGATCAATCCCAACTGCCCTTCTATGCCAGCCTGCTCACCCCCAATTGCCCCCCTGCTGGCCTGCTTGCCCTTACCTTACCACCCCACTGGTGTGCTCATCCCCCACTGCCCCCCCCACTGCTGTCCTGATCACCTCCAACTGACCCCACTGATGGCCTGCTCACACCCAACTGGCCCCCTGCTGGTCTGCTTAACCCCAGCAGCCCCTGCCATTCCATCCTGGACTGATCACACCCCCTCCCCCCAGCAACCCAAGGTCCTAGCCCCTTCTTTTTTACTTTTTCATTTTTTTTTTTTTAGCACCTCCTTGAGTGGAGGCCAGGGTTGGCTGGAAGTAAGTATCTAAGATTTATTTCTCTTCTATAACTGAAACTTTGTAGCCTTGTGCAGAGGCCAGGGCAGGCAGGACTCTTGGCTTCCTCCATTGCTGGGGGCAACCCAAGCCTCCTACTTGCTCCAGCTCCGTGACCGTCTGCCATCTTGGTTGGGTTAATTTGCATACTTGCTCCTGATTGGCTGGTGGGCATGGCTCATGGGTGTAGTGGAGTGATGGTTAATTTTCACGTTTCTCTTTTAATTAGTGTGAATATCAAAAATAGACAAATCCATAGAGACAGAATACAGATTGGTGGTCTGGGAGATGGGAACTAGGGCTAAACTGTTTAATAGGTAAGGGTTTATCTTGGAGTGATAGAAACATTTTAATATTAGAGGTGTTGGTGAACCCATACTAAATGTTATTAAATTGTTCACTTTAAAATAGCTTAATATAGGTGAACTTCACCTTAATAAATTATTTTAAAGTAGCTGCTAATTGCAGATGCTCATCTTCCCAAGATGCTTACCATTGGGCAAACTAACTTGCATACATAGAGATTTAAAAATGACTCAGTGCTCATGTTTTCCTGGAAACAGTCCCCAAAATTGGTTTCCTTTCTTCCTTCTTTGGGTATAGGGGTAGTGAGAGCAGGAAGAGGCTGTTAATGAGCTGAAACAAAGTTTAGCTAGGGAAAATATTTTGTCTGAGGTTTTGGCTCTGGTATCTGCAAAAAGAATAATCACATAATCAATAAAGTTGATTATAATTTCAAAATGTTTTTCATTTATACAGTTCTCATAACTGCAGTTTCCTTTTCTAAATTGCTTTATTTTTCTCTTGAATAACAACTCATATTACTTTGGACTTATTTAGGTTTAGCTTGCTACTTCTTTCCCCTAATATTTTTTCTCTGTAGTGTTTGATCTTTAATCCACTTTTCCTCATGTGAAGATTCTAATAAAGAAAACTAACCATTCCTAGTTTATTTATCTATTGCTATAAACATTATAAATGTCACAGCATACTGGGAATACCTTCAATATCATGGCTTGATAATGAATGGCTTTCTGGTCAACAAATATCCAAGTAATTCAAACATCTAATGAATATCAGATTCTGACAAAAAGTCACTCTCAGAAACTGATTGAACAAAACATTATCTACTTCCTCCCACCATGTTTAGAAATGTCAATTACAGTTCCTATAATATCACCATTTTTTAAATTAATTCTCCCCTATTAACTCTGATACTTTTTATTATATTCCATTTGATTGCTCATCAAGGATATCCCATACAATGGGATAACACATGTCTCTCTCTTCCATGCTTATCTTTTTAAATAATCTATGTTAGGTTAAGCTTTATTTTCATGTCAAAAGAGCTATTCCAATAAGTCTGGTTATGATTTAGTCATAATTGAAGTCTAAAGTTAATTTTTAATGTATTCTTTAACACAAAAACTGAAAATCAATTATGAATTCTTCTGCAGGAAGATGTGGATAGGAAAGACATTTATACCAAGGAAAAGAGGAGAAATTAAGTTTTGAGAATATATCCTGGTATTTGAATTTCTAGGGAAAAGATGTCCATTCTAACCAGTATGAAAGTGAAAAGTGCATAAGTAAAAATCCTTTTCAAAAATAGTTAAAAAGAATACTGCTTTACTGGTGAGAAGAAAATTTACCATGTTGTACATCCTTTAATTTCATAAGTTGTCTTTTAATTTTATAAGTGAGTCAGTATGGTGTGTCCAGAGTCAGAAAGATCTGGGTTTAGACTCTTGCTCCTACCTCCTTATAGTAAACTTTCCTTAGTCACTTAGCTCTCATAAGACTTAGAATTTTTATTGAGAATTAAAATTAGGATATTGTTTATGAAATGCTTAATGCCTTGGCATGGTGTGCACATAATAAATATTATTATTATGTAATGATATAATTTGTTAATACCTAGACTATGAAGAGAGGTAAAAAAGCCTGATTGTTAATTAATTGCATGAATTTTGAAACTATTACTTTTTAAAATTCTTTTTAATTTTTTTCTGTTGTTAGTATTACAGATGTGCCTCATTGTGTGGTTAAAATACACATACTCTAAAATTTTCTAACTTAACAATTTTGAAGTTCCCAGTTAAGTGGCATTAAGTACATTCATATTGTCATACAACCATCACCACAATCTATCCTCAGAATTCTTTTCATCTTCATAATTGAAATTCTGTGCCCATTAAATAGTAATGCCCCCTGACCCCTTCTATCCAATTCTGGCCATCTTTCTTTATTTTAGAAATAAATTTCCCCTTTATTCTCCACTCTCCATCCCTATTATGTGTATTTTAACCACAAAATAGGGCACATTTGTAATTCTATTAACATTCTATTCTCTGTTACTATGCATTTGGCTTTTAAACATTCCAAATATAAGTGATATCTTGCAGTATTTGTCTTCCTATGTCTGATTTTATTTCACTTAACATAATGTCCTCCAGGTCCATCCAGGTTGTAAGAAGTGGTTGGATTTACTTCCTTTTAAAGTGAGATAATATTTCATTGTGTACACATATTTCCTTTTTCCATTCATCCATTAACGATGGATACTTCATTTCTTTTTTATACCTAGCTTGCTATGATTCATGCTGCAATGAACATGGAGGTACAGATAACTCTTTGACATAGTGATTTTATTTTCTTTGTATCTATACCCAGCAGTGTTATTTCTGGATTGTATGTTAGTTCTACTTTTAATTTAAAAAAAAAAACAACTTTCAGTCTTCCATAATGGCTGTACCAATTTATAACCTCACCAACAGTATACAGGGATTCCCTTTTTGCCATGTCTTCCCCAGTACTTGTAATCCTCTGACTTTTTGATAACAGCTATGCTAATAGGTGTCAGGTGATATTTCACTGTGATTTTGATTTGCGTTTCCATGATGCAATTAATAATATTGAGCATCTTTGCATAAACCTGTTGGTCATTGTATGTCTTCTATGGAAATATCTGTTCAGATTTTTATACGTTTTTTTTTTTAATTTTTTATTGATTTTTTTACAGAGAAGAAGGGAGAAAGATAGAGAGCCAGAAACATGGATGAAAGGGAAACATCGATCAGCTGCCTTCGGCACACCCCCCACCGGGAATGTGCCCGTAACCATGGCACATGCCCTCGACCTAAATCGAACCTGGGACTCTTTAGTCCACAGGCCAACGCTCTATCCACTGAGCCAAACCCGGTTCGGCCAGATTTTTATATATTTTAAAAATGAGATTATTGTTGAGTTGTGTGAGTTCTTTATATATTTTTAATATGAATCCCTTGTCAGATATAAAATTTGCACATATTTCTTCTCATTTCATTTTGTTGATTGCTTCCTTTGCTAAGCAGAAACTTTTTAGTTTAATGTAGGCCCACTTGTTTATTTTTGCTTTTGTTGCTTGTGCTTTTGGTATTATATTAAAAAATCCCTGGGTAACACTAGTCCCCAAGAGCTTTCCCTCTTTGTTTCTTCTAGGAGTTTCATGCAGATATCCAGTTATGTTTGAGTCTTTAATCTGATTAAATATGATTTCTTATGTATGGTTTAAGGCAAGGGCCACATTCTTTTTTTTTTTTTTTGCATGCAGATATCCACTTTTCCCAACACTGTTTATTAAAGAAACTCTCCTTTTATCAATGTATTCTTGGTACTTTTGTCCAAATTAGTTGACTATGTATACTTTGGTATATTTCTGAACTTTCTATGCCTCCAGGTTTGTTCTTCTTATTCAAGATTGCTTTAATTTTTTTTTTTTACTTTTATTGTGGACATTATTACAGATGTCCCCTTATTCCAACTTCCATTCACTCCCATCCACTTCCTCTTACCATCACCACCACACTTTTGATTTTGTCTAAGGGTTATGTATATATATTCTTTTGCTAATCCCTCCCCCTTAGCTTTCATGAATCCTTTTTAGTTCCATATAAATTATAGGACTACCTTTTCTATTTCTGTGAAAAAAAATGGCACTGGAATTTTAAATGGAATTGCATTGAATCTATAGACTGTTTTAGGTAAGATGACCATTTTAACAATATTATTACAACCCATAAGCAAGATATATCCGTCCATTCATTTGTTTCTTCTTCAACTTCTTTCATCACATTTTCAGTGTAGAAACCTTTCACTCTTTGTTTAAATTTATTTATATATATGCTATTCTTTTTGATGTTATTATAAATAAAATTTATTTATTTTTCTAAATTTCCATTGATTTTTAGAAAGCGTGAAAGAGAGAGGGACAGACAGAGTGAAATATCGATGTGAGAGAAGCATATCGATTAGTTGCTTCCTGCACATGTACTGACCAGGGCCGGGAAGGAGCCTGCAACTAAGGTTACATACCCTTGACTGGAATCAAACCCAGGACCCTTCAGTCTGCAGGCAGATTCTATCTACTGAGCCGAACTAGCCAGGGTGAAACTGTGTTTTAAATTTCTTGTTGGATAGTTCATTGTTAAGTGTATACTAACATAAGTGATTTCTGTATATTGATTTTGTATCCTACAGCCTTATTAAATTTCTTTTGTAGTTTTAATAGGTTTTTTTGGTGAAATCTCTCTGGCTTCCTATATATAAGATCATGAAAATAGAGAAAGCTTTACTTCTTACATTCTCATTTGGATGCTATCCGAATTATTTTTAACACTATTTCGGATCACTCACTCTTGTTCCTGCTCTTACAGAAAAAGCTCTAAGCTTTTCACTACTGAGTATAATCTTAGGTATACTTTTGTCATACATGGACTTTTTTATGTTGAGGCATACTACAAAACATAGAAATTATAGACCAATATTCTCAATGAACATAGATATAAAACCTTCAACAAAATCCAGTACATTAAAAGGATCAAGCATCACAATCAAGTAGGATTTATCCTGGAATGCAAGGGTGGTTCAACATACACACATGAATAAATGTGATATACCATATTAAACAGAATGAAAAGTAAATAAAAATCATATAATCCCAGGATATGTAGAAAGAGCATTTGTCAAAATTCAATATCCTTTGATGATAAAAAATTTTCAACAAATTGAGCATAGAAGGACTGTACCTCAACATAATATTGAAACTTTTAAACACTGGGGATGGAACCTGCAACCCTGGCATATGCTCTGACCAGGAATTGAATCCTGACCTTCCGGTTTGTAGGTTGATGCTCAACTACTGAACCACACTGGCTTGGCAAGTCTACTAGTTTTAAAAAGAGCAGATGCTTTAACTCTCAGCATTTCGCTCACTATATTGTCAAAAATAGATACTTATTAAATATTTTTTAAGTGAATTCATCTGAGGTGGCACAGGATACTACATAAAATATATATTATTTTATAAAATTTTATGAATAAATCAGTTCATTATCACCTCTAGTTGTGTCTGTACTCCATATGGGATGCAATATAGAAAGGAAGCATATGCAGTTTAATAAGAATAAGTTTAAGCAGAAAAAGGAGGAGGAATGAGAAAAATTATCTGGAAGGCACAAAAATAATACAGGCAAAGTTGCTGCAGGATTATTGAGAGGTTCCCTAACAATAGAAACAGATTAGAGAGAGTTGAGCCCAAATGATTTGTGATTCAAAAGAACTAAGTGTATAGGGAAACAATTAGAAATGACTATATATCTAAAAAAAAAAAGAACTTGGACAAACTCACTGTTGGCATGATTAAAGATCTCTAAATTCAAGTGCAGCATTATCATAAAACATGTTTAAGCCAATTCATATACTTCTAAATCTGGACATCCAAAGTAAGAATAAAATCAATTCAATTGCTCATAATGCCCATCCTTCATGCACCAGAATTTATGCTAGAATCTGAGAATAGATACATAGAGAGATAGGTAGAGATATCCTAATATATAAAAAGCCAGGGACATCGTGACTGAAACAATTGGATGGGTCACCAAACAGCAGATTGCATGGGGAGACAAGGCCGGCAGAGGGATTAGTGAGGGATGACCACACGACTGAACAGTAGGCTGTGTGGGGCAATCAGGCTGGCAGGGGCACAGGTGGGGCAACCAGGCTAGCAGTGGGGAAGCTGGGGGCAGCAAGGCCAGTAAGAGGGCAATTGAGGGTGGCCAAGCAAGCAAGGTTGACAGTTGGGGGTGATCAGGTTGGCGGTGGGGGGGGCAGTTAGGGGTTATCAGGCAGACAGGCAGGTGAGCAGTTAGGATCCAACAGTCCCAGATTGTGAGAGGGATGTGTGACTTCTGATTTAGGCCTGATCCCTGGGATTGGACCTAAACTGTCATTTGGACATCCCCTGAGGGGTCCTGGATTGGAGAGGGTAAGACTGGGCTAAGGGGACTTCCCTCTCCCATGCACAAATTTCATGCACTGAACCTCTAGTTTCTATATAAACAGTATAGCCACTTATCTTTATATAGTGATATCTCTGTCTACAACTATCTGTCAATCAATCTATCTATCATCTATCATCTCTATATCTGGCTTTATACAGATAAAATAGAAGGTCCCTTCTATCAAGAAGTTAAAAAGTTAGCAGAGAAGAGAGATACATGATTAAAATAAAATGAAAATGCTGTTTTTATAGATTCTGTACTATTAAATTTGAATATCTGTGAAAAGAGGATTTTGAAGGTTTCAAATAATTGGAAAGTTAATTGGGACAGATGTAGAATTAGATGGTTCTATTTTGTTTGTAGAAAGAAAGATGATTAAAAATGAATATCACCTGATGAAGATTATATACTACTAGAGGCCCTATACATGAGATTTATGCAAGGGGTTCAGCCCTCGTAGCCCCAGCTGCCTCAGGGCCCTGCCCACTGGTTGTTCAAGAAGTTCTTCTGGAAGGTCATTCGGGAAGATCGTTCCACCCTCTGATCTAATTAGCATATTAGTTCTTTATTATATAGGACTAGAGGCCTGATGCACGAAATTCATGCAAGGGACTCATCCTTGCAGCTGCAGCAGCTTGCTTCTGCCCTTGAAGCCCCAGCTTTGTCCAGAAGGATTTCCAGAAGGATATTCAGAAGGTCATTCAGCTATCCAGTCTAATTAGCATATTATTTTTTTATTAGTATAGATTATTATAGATGGAGACTTAGTATTTCAGCTTTCCTCTGTATAATGCTCAGTTTCCTTTGCAAAGTGTTCATAACAATATTCTCTTTTTCACTGGGTAGATATGTGAAGAGTGCAGGAGAGGAGATACATCCAAGATACAAAGAATCATTTTGAAAAGGGCTGGTAACCTTCTAATGAAGAATGAAATGAGCCTTGTCTTTTTTAAAAAAATGGAGACATAATAATTGTCTTAAAGCCCTTCTGAGAGTAATCTTATTATAGTTGATATCTCTTCAGGTTGAATGATATAGGAACAAAATTGGAAAGACAATTTTATGCACAAAATAATTATTCAAAATTCTTCTTAAAGAAGGAGAATAAGCTTCCTTAATTTTATCCTTGATTCAAGCCATCATAAAAAAAATTCTTAGTAATTTGTAGCACAGAAAAAAGCAAAAGGCTACATTTCCGTGGCTCTTACCATTTAATTTTCTCTAATAAATATGATCAATTTAAAGCACTATTAAATGCAACTTAAATTTTAGAACTGTAAAATAGTTTTCATATAATTACAGTCACTAGTCTGGGAACAATTATTAAAACCTTGCTTTTGGGATTAGTAAATAAGAAGTGATTTCATTTAGTAGGCATTTCATTTTTATTTGTTTTATGTTTTCCTGCCTAACTAAATAAAATGAAGTCATATTTCCTCCTTCTATTGGGAAATGAACTGATTTAATACATAATTGATAGAAGGATTTTGCAAATAAGATGAGAAAACAACTGATATGGCTAAGTAAAAAAATAAAAATAATCCAAAAATTATATTATTTTTCCTAATGATATGAGTTGCTCTTTTATTTGAAGATCAGAAACACTCTCATTTAGAAAACATGTAAGAAATATATAGAATTCACAGTTGCTTACATTCTTCTACTTCCCTTTTTGCAAAATGTTACAATTTTTACTTTTATAATTTAGATATTTCTAAACATAAAAATCTTTGAGACTGTGTAGAAAGAATTTGGAGTAATTATTTTTCTTTAGCATCTGTGTATTTTGGATCAATGTACACACTGACCACAGAGAGATTAACTTAAATGTGTCCATGCCATTTGTGGGACTAGAAAGTTAACATTTATCTGGAATATCTCATAACAATTATTTCCCTTAAAGAAACCATACCTTACAAACACAATGAATGGGAGAAACCAATATGGCAGCATAGGTGAATACCTAAACTGCTGTCTCGCACAACAATTTCAAAACTATAGCTAAAAGACAGATGGGACATCATCCAGAACCACAGGAAAGCTGGCTAAGTGGAAATTCTACAACTAGAAGGAAAAAGAGGGGCTCAAAAGACTCAGAGGAGCTGCAAAAAGCTGAATAGGAAGAAGACAGAACCTCCCAACTGTGCTGAAATCCACTTCTGACTGCACTGATCCCCAATTTTGGGCAAAGCCTTGGGGACTCAGACTCATACGGGTCCCCAGAGGGCACATAAACTCAGGGGAGCCAGAAAGGCAGAGGTCTGGAGGTGCGCAAGAGCAAGAGTGCATGCAGAGATTACTGAGGGACACTGAGACCCAGGGGCTGCTTAGGGCAGGGCTGACAGGAAGCCAAGACTGTCTGCTGAGCCCTGAGACTCTGCCCCATCCAAGCTGAACACAGAGACTTTTGCAATTTTGCAAGTCTTGTTTCATAAGGCTGACTCCAGCACAGAAATCTCTCAGTGTAGACACAGCTGATCCTCACAACCAATTGGCTTGGAGGTCAATCCCTCCTTGCCCCCCCACTGTGATACCAACAACAATCAAGACTTAACTACAACAAGGATGTACACACAGTCCACAAAGAGGTAACTGGGGAGGTGGAGGTATTGGGTCATATAGGGCACCTTGCACACAAAGCTACTCTACCAACTCAGGGAAGCAGCAAAAATACGGAGACAAAAGATCAGATCACAAACGAAAGAAATGGAGGAAAATAAATGACTGGATATAGAGTTCAAAACCACGGTTATGAGGTTTCTCAAGAATTTTCTAGAAAAGATGGATAAATTTAGTGAAAAAGGACCAACTCGAAATTAAACATGCACTGACTGAAATAAAAATATTATACAGAGACCTCACAGCAGACTAGAGGAATGCAAGAACCAAGTCAAAGATTTGAAATACAAAGAAGAAGAAAACACTCAACTGGAAAAATAAGAAGACAAAAGAATCCAAAAATGTGAAGATAGTATAAGGAGCCTCTGTGACAACTTCCAGGGTACCAACATCAGAATTGTGGGGGTGCCAGAAGAAGAGAGAGAGCAAGATACTGAAAACCTATTTGAAGAAATAATGACTGAAAACTTCCCCCACCTGGTGAAAGAAATAGACTTACAAGTCCAGGAAGCACACAGAATCCCAAACAAAAGGAATCCAAAGAGGAACCACACCAAGACACATCATAATTAAAATGCCAAGAGCAAAAAACAAAGATAAAAAATAAGCAAGAGAAAAATAGTTAATTACCTACAAGGGAGCACCCATATAATTGTCAGCTGATTTCTCAATAGAAATGATGCAGGCCAGATGGAATTGGCAAGCAATATTCAAAGTGATGAAAAGCAAGAACCTACAACCAAGATTACTCTACCCAGCAAAGCTATCATTCAGAATTGAAGGTCAGATAAAGAGCTCCACAGATAAGAAAAAGCTAAAGTTCAACAAAACCAAACCAATATTATATGAAATGCTGAAAGATACTCATTAAGAAGAGGAGGAAGAAGGACATGATAAAGATAAAAATTATGAACAACAAATACATATCTATCAACAAGTGAATCTAAAGTTAAGTGAATAAAAAAATCTGATGAACAGAATAAACTGGTGAATATAATAGAATCAGAGTCATAGAAAGGGAGTGGACTGACAATTCTCAGGGAAAAAGGGGTGAGGTGGGTGTAGAGAGAGACTGGAGAAAAATCATACACCTATGTATGAGGAAAATATTGGGGGAGGTAAGGGCAGATGGAGGGTGAGGGCGGGATGGAGGGGAGCTATGGGGGAAAAAAGAGGAACAACTGTAAAAATCTGAACAATATTTATTAAATTAAAAAAAAACACAATGATAAATGTTATTTTAAAGAATAATACCAATCTTATTCTTTTATTCCACATTAGAGGCCTGGTGCATGAAATTCGTGCATTGGGAAGGGGGGTGTCGTTCAGCCCAGCCTTCTCCCTCTTCAATCTAGGACCCCTTGAGGGATGTCCAACTGCCCGATTAGGCCCAATCCAGGTAGCATCTGTTCTAAAGGGGCAGTTGAACATCCCTCTCACAATCCAAGACTGCTGGCTCCCAACTGCTCCTCTGTCTGCCTTCCTGAATGCCCCTAACCGCTTCGGCTTGCCAGCCTGATCACCCCCTAACCACTTCCCTGTAGCCTGATTGATGCCTAACTACTCTCCTGCCAGCTTGGTTACCCCCAACTTCCCTCCTCTGCCAACCTGATCACCCCTAACTGCCCTCCCCTGCAGGCTTGATCACCCCTAAATGCCCTCCCTTGCAGGCCTGGTCCCTGCCAACTGCCCTCCCTTGCTGGCCATCTTGTGGTGGCCTTCTTGTGTCCACATGGGGGCAGGATCTTGTGACCACATGGAAGCAGTCATCTTGTGTGTTGGAGTGATGGTCAATCTGCATCTTACTCTTTTATTAGATAGGATAGAGGCCTGGTACATGGGTGGGGACCAGCTGGTTTGCCTTGAAGTGTGTCCTGGATCAGGGTGGGTGTTTTCTTGGGGCTTGGGGTGACCTGGGTAAGGAGCCTCTGGTGGTTTGCAGGCTGGCCACACTCCCCATCCACCCAAGCTGAGGCCCTGGTATCTGGGATTTACTTAACTTCTACAATTGAAACTTTGTAGCCTGGAGCAGAGACAAGCATTCTGCTTGCACAGCTAATGAAACTTTGTTGCCTAAGCTGAGGCCTGGTCTGGCCAAGGTGTGTGGAAAGCTTGGCTTCCTCCATCGCCAGGGACAACCCAAGCCTCCCTTCTGTTCTCTCTGTGGCTGTAGCCGTCTTGGTTGGGTTGATTTGCATACTTTCTCTGATTGGCTGGTAGGCGTGGCTTGTAAGTGTAGCAGAGGTATGGTCAATTTGCATATCACTCTTTTATTAGATAGGATACAACACATTTTTGTGATTGACATGTTGAAAATGTAGAGGAGGAAGAAATGTTCCTCTTCCTTTCCAGGTTCACCTGGCTGCTCTAATACTTAAATTAATGGAGAAATTAACATGTAAAAGTAACCAAATTTAATCAGTTACATTAATATGGAAACCGCACATACATTAGACTCAGAAACCCCACATACATGAAAAGGTTCAGATATAGGAAGTTATTTGGGGTATAGAATGTATTCTCATAAGGTGCCTTACTTCATAGGGGAAGAAGGTCATTTGCAGGATGATAAGAGCAGAAGTTCAGTAATTAAACATTTGTTCTGACATATAGACTGATCATAAAAATTTATTTCTGGTAATAATTCTTAGTAGCTCACAGAGTCTCTACTACCTTCAACTAAAAATAATTTACATGCTAAAATGACACACCTTACGGAGAACTGTTTTGAACCCCTTCAAAAAGCAACACTTTTATTCCTCCCACTTAGTTGTTCACAGTATAGGTTAAGTGAACAGTGATCCTTTAAATATGTGATGTGAAGTGGAGAACATTTAAAATGAATAAAGATATATGTGTATATATATATGACAAAGACTGTCTGTTTTTCAAATACTCTGAATCCTCATACAACTTTTATTTCTTGCATATAATTTTCAAGTATTTATTAATAGCATATTTATTATTAGCCTTTGTTATAATCTTTCTGTGTCTTTATGTTTATTTTTTAAAAATATCTGTTCAGTTCTACTTTCTAGTTACTGAATTCTATCTTTACTTATGTCTATTCTGCTCTATAAATGTTCTTTGAAATGTACACTATACAGTATTATTTTATTTTTAAATTGTTTTAATTGTAGTATTTGGCTCTTTTCCAAATAACATTTATCATTTTTATAATTGGTATTTTTAAAACTTGCTTTTGCTCCATTTAAAAATATATACATTTTTATTGATTTCAGAGAGGAAAAGAGAGGAAGAAGGAAATAGAAACATCAATGATGACAGAGAATCATTGATTGGCTGCTTCCTGGAGACCCCACACTGAGGATAGAGCCTGCAACCCAGGCATGTGCCCCAACTGGGAACTGAACTGTGACCTCCTGGTTCCTGGGTCGATGCTCAGCCAATGAGTCATATTGGCTGGGCTTTGTTCCATTTTTAAGAAATAGTTTTAAACATATTGGGAGAAGGTATTAAATTCATGGATATACAATATAATTTTGCTACTGAATATCCCTACCATTATTTAATTTTTTGGCATAACTTGATAATTTCAAACCTTTTTACTTCATTTCAAGTCCACTGAATTATTACTATTATTATTATTAATTATTATTATTATTATTATTATTATTATTATTTTAATTGTCACCTGAGATATTTCAAAGGCAAGACCAGGCTGAGGAGGATTCTGCAACCGAAGTATGTGCCCTTGACCAGAATTGAATCCAGGACCCTTTCTTCCACAGGCCAACGCTATAACCCTAAACCAGCTAGGGCTCCACTGAACTATTTATTGATTATAAGTGATAAAACCCTAAATCAGACTAGTTTAGGCAAGAATGAAAATATGAAACCTAATTTAAAACAACAGCAGTGGGTGCAAAGATGGAACTAAGTCTTAGGGATGACAGAATTCTCGGACATTCATACTGTAGTCATCTGATATGGGAATTGCAAAAATAAATTCTCATTCTCTGTTAAAGTTGAGACTTAGAGGTATGAAGTCTTGAAGGATTATATTTCAGAAGCAATTTCCACTGCATATATTTATGAAAATTGATGTAAATGCTAGATACATGGCTTATTACCAGCTATGTTAAATCCTGCCACTGCTACAAGGGCATATCTATTCTCTCTGCTACCACAATTCAGGGACTTGAAGATATCTCCTAGGCATTGGGTAGAGAGAAAATAATTTCCTATTTAGAGTAATCTAAGTCTCTTTTCATTATTTTGAAGTCATTCATTTCTCATGTTATAAAAAATTATTCAGAAGGAGCAGCTGCTGCTTTAAAAACTGAGTCTTGCTGTATTATGTGGTTTTATAATTTAGTTATTTTTTTTCCTTTACATGTGAATTGTGCATTAAGAATTTCATGTCTTGGTCTTCTAGCATATGCTTCTGTAGCAACTTGTATTTATAACTAGAAGCCCAGCGCACAAAATTCATATACTGGGAGAGGGAGGGATGTCCCTCACCCTGGCCTGAACCCTCTCCAATCTGGGACATCCCTCTCACAATCCAGGATTGCTGGCTCCTAACCACTCATCTTCCTGCCTGCCTGATTATACCTAACTGCTTCTGCCTGCTAGCCTGATTACCCTCTAACCATTCCCCTGCTGGCCTAATTTACACCTAACTGCTCCCTTGCTAGCCAGATTACTACCAACTGCCTGCCCCTGCCAGCCTGATCGCCACCAAATGCCCTGCCCTGCCAGCCCACTCACCCCCAACTGGCTTCTCCTGCCAGCCTAATCTCACCCTCAGCTACTTTCCCCAGCTGGCTTGATTGCCCCAACTGCCTTCCCCTGCTGGCCTGTTTGCCCCAACTGCCCTCCCCTGCAAGTTATTTTATGGTGGTTATCTTGTGGCAGCCATGTTGTGATAACATGGAGGTGGCCAGCTTGTGATGATGTGAGGGCATCATGTGAGGGCCACCTCGGCTTTTATTAGTATAAATAGTATGACAATTACCATTAGTTAAATTTGTAAGATGTCTAACTTTCCTGTTATATTTTTAAGTTTCCTAAGAACCAAGGGTTGTGGTTACTGTTTTCACTCCTTCATTCCCCTAAACTAAGACAATACTTGGCATATCACTCATGCTCTATTTCTCTATCAAACAAACTGATGAATGAAAAAGTGGGCACGAGAAGAAAAAATAAAGTGCCAATATAAAAAACAATATTCCCAGTAGGTTGACATACTACTATTGTTTTGCTGTGTGTCTATGTACATTAATAGTAATTATTTTTAGCATCAATGTTGGTAATATATTTAGTGTAATTTTGTGATAAACCACTATCTTTCTTCAAAATTTCTTTGGCCTTACAAGAGACACATGGAACTAAAAGCACCAACCAGGGTCAGGGAGAATCCAACACGATAAAGTTGTTAAGAGATTTACTATGCTTTACCATTGCTTCTCATGTTTCTCTTAAATATTTTCAACAATCACAAGTTACATTTCAGTCCTACTACTTTGTATTAGTTATTAAGGACAGAATGTTTGTTTTCCCCGCAAATTCATATATTGAATCACCAATGTAGAGACAGAAGTAATACCAGCATAGAGCCCTGATTTGATAGGATTATGCCCATATAAGTAGAGAAAACAAAGAGCTCCCTTATTCTCTTTCTCTCTGCACACACACACATACACACACACAAACAGAGGGAAGCTCTGTGAGGTCAAAAGATAAAATTATAATAATGATTTACTTTTTTCCAAATAGCAAATATAAATCTAACATTAAGAGTTTAGCATATAGCTAAATACAAGAAATATAAAAGCATTAATAGCATTTTATATCTCAACTAGAAGCTCAGTGCATGAAATTTGTGCATGGGGTGGAGGGAGTGTCCCTCAGCCCAGCCTGTACCCTCTCCAATCTGAGACCCCTCCAGGGCAGTCAGACATCACTCTCACAATCCAGGACTGCTGGCTTCCAACTGCTCATCTGCCTGCCTTCCTGATTGCCCCTAACCGCTTCTACCTGCCAGCCAGATCACCTCCTAACCACTCCCCTGCCAGCTTGCTTGATGCCTAACTGCTCCACTGCCAGTCTGTTTTCCCCTAACTTCCCTCCCCTGTAGGTCTGGTCATCCTTAACTGCCCTCCCCTGCAGGCTTTATTGCCCCCAACTGCCCTCCTTTGCAGGCCTGGTCCCTCCCAACTGCCCTTCACTCCTGGCCTGATTGTCCACAACTGCCCTCCCTTGCAGGCCTGGTCTCTCTCAACTGCCCTCCCCTGATGGTCATCTTGTGGTGGCTATCTTGTATCTACATGGGTGTAGCCATCTTTGACCACATGGGGGCAGCCACCTTGTGTATTGGAGTGATAGTAAATTTGCATATTACTCTTTTATTAGATAGAATTAAGTAGGATAAAGGCCTAATGCACTAGTAAGTGCCAGCTGGTTTGTCCTGGAGGGCATCCCAGATTATGGGGGGGTTCCATTGAGGTATGAGGTGCCTGGATGAGGGGCCTGTGGTGGTTTGCAGGCTGGCCATGCCCCCCATGACCCAAGTGGAGGCATATCACGGATTTATTTATCTTCTTTAATTGAAACTTTGTAGCTTGGAGTGGAGGCCTGGGCTGGCCAGGGTATGCAGAAAGCTTAGCTTCCTCCATTGCCAGGAAAACCAAAGCCTCCTGCTCTCTCCATGGCTGTAGTCATCTTCGTTGAGTTAATTTGCATTCTCGATCCTGGTTTGCTGGTGAGCGTGGCTTATTGGTATAACAGAGTGATAGTTAATTTGCATATCACTCTTCTATTAGATAGGATAATGACTAATGATTGCTTATACCAACAAAAATTTTTCATTATGTTTTGAGTGATCTCTGGAGTCTTTTTGCACTAAAATTTAAAATATTTTGGGGGATTTAACATCATAGTGCCCTGTATCTTTTATGAGCAACCCATCACTATTCTCGCTTACCTAAATTTTTATCCTGGGTTAAAATGTAGAAATGCAATAAAATATAAATATTTTATACTTAAAAATTTATTACTTATTATCACTATAAAGAATCAAATTTTGTTTGAAAAAATACTTTTTAGAAAGATAATATGTCAAATAATGAAACAAAAATATATTTACTGTTAAACATAAGTATTTCTGATAAGAAACTATATCAGATAATGAAAAGTATCACTTATATAATATGTATTTCAAGGTGAAAATTACTGCTCCTACACCTTGGTGCAGCATTTCCATATTTTATTTTTCTTATGAAGGATAGATTTTAAGATAATATGTTTAGTATTTACACTGAGAAAATAATTAAATTCAATTTTAGAATTACAAATTCTTTAATATAATTTCTGCATAAGTAAACTTATTAAAATTTGTATATAATTTAATGTCAGTAAGATAATAGTATCACATCACAATGTTAAGCAATATGTAGTATATATTAACTTTAACAATCAAAAATAAAAGTAGGCTGAAATGGAGCTCTGGATCTGAAAAGAAGAAATATCTATTGTGCATGTGAATTCAGTTGTTTGTACCAAGCTGCCCAGCTTTGAAAACATATATTCCTCCCAGGAGGAAGCTGACAGTGGTTGCTGTTCATAGAACCCTCAGATGAGGTTGTAAAATTTATAAGAAGATAATCAAATAGTGAATCACATAGTAAGTATCTGTGTGATAATACAATCTAAAGAGCACCTATCTTCTCTTTTTTATTTAAAAATATGGCATTTATTTTTTACTTATTGATTAAGGTTTCACATAGGTGTCCTTATCTCCCTATTGTCCCCCTGCCCCACTCATGCCCTCATCGCCTGTTGTCTATGACTATTGGTTAGGCTTATATGCATGTATACAAGTCCGTTGGTTGATCTCTCCCACACACTCCCATCCTCCCCTACCACTTTCCTGCTGAGGTTTGACGGTCTGATCAATGCTTCTCTGTCTCTGGATTTTTTTTTTGTTTATCAGTTTATGTTGTTCATTATATTTCACAAATGAGTGAGGTCATGTGATATTTACATGTGATACTTCATTGGGCAGTAGATACACACCCTTAACCTTATCATACTGTACATTTAGTGAGCAGCCTATAGGACCATCTACACTTCTGTTGCCAAAAAAACAGAGTACAGAGGTTCCCCAAGACCATTCTTACTTTTGACACCAAATGATTCCCAAGACCACCTTCATTATGATATTTCACTAGAAGGAGTCCCAGAACTTACGGAAAGCCATTATACTCATGGTCACAGTTTATTACAGTCAAATAATATAGATTAAAATCAGCCAAGGCAAGTAGGAGTAGAATCCATGAAAGTTTTCCTTCCAGTGGAATCATAGACACAATTCTAAGTGTGACAACTTTCAGAGTGTATTTGATACCAGAGAAGCTTTCTCAATCCTTGGTGTCCAGAGCTGTCTTTGGTCTTAGGTAAGGTTAATTACCCATGTGACCATTAGTCTCTAGCCCCTCTACAGGTAGACTGAATACTGCACCAACCACAGCCATACCATCAGCCACACTTTTTTTTATTCTCTAATATGGCCCAGTGATACAAGGAATAAGTCTAATGCTGAGAGCAAAGCCAGACCTCTCTTTGGGAAAGAGAAGTTTAATTATTTACACACACATACACACACACACACAATTTGGAAAAGGAAACAATAATAATTCTTTCTGTTTTCTCACAGATGTGAACACTTACTTTTGAGACAGAACTGCCTTACATTTCTTCTACTGATGTGTTACTTATTTTAATATATTTTTAAAAATCTTTATGTTGAAAGTATTATATGTCACCTTTTTTCCCATTGACCCCTTTTAGCTTGCTCCTGAACCCTGCCCCAGGCTTTCAACACCCTATTGTTTTATACATATATGCATACAAGGTCTTTGCTTGATCTCTTCCCAAACACTGACATTCCCCTCTTCCCTTTGAGATTCCATGGTCTGTTCCATGCTTCTATATCTCTGGATCTATTTTGTTCAACAGTTTATTTTGTTCTTTAGATTCCACATGAGTGAGATCACATGATATTTATCTTTCTCTGATTGGCTCATTTTTCTGCATAATAACTCTGCAGGTCCTCCCATGCTATCTCAAAGGTTAAACCATCCTTTTTTTTTTTTTTTTTTTTTTTTTTTTACTGCTGCATAGTATTTGTAAATGTATCACAGTTTTTTTTTATCCATTCATCTACTGATGGGCACTTGAGCTGTTTTCAGATCTTAACTATTATAAATTGTGCTGCTATGAACAAAAGGGTGCATATATTCTTTCTGATTGGTATTATTGGTTTCTTAGTATATAGAACACTGGGTCAAATGGCCACTCCATATTTAATTTTTTAAAGGAAACTCCATACTATTTTCCATAATGGCTACACCAGTCTGCATTCCCACCAGCAGTGTACTGAGGTTTCCTTTTCTCCACTTCCTTTTCAGCACTTGTCATTTGTTGATTTGAAGATGGTAGCCATTCTGACAGATATGAAGTGATACTTCATTGTCATTTTAATTTGCATCTCTTTGATGATCAGTGACTTTGAGTATTTTTTTCGTATGTCTCTTGGCCATCTGTATGTTCACTTTGGAGAAGTGTCTATTTAGGTCTTTTGACAATTTTTTTATTTGATTGTTTTCCTGTTAATTTGTATGGGTTCCTTATGTATTTTGGATATTAATCCTGTACAAGGTGTATCACTGCCAATATGTTCTCCCATATAGTGGGCTCCCTTTTCATTTTGTGTATGGTTTATCTTGCTGTGCAGAAGCGTTTTATTTTGACATAGTTCCATTTGGCTTATTTTTGCTATAGTTTCCTTTGCCCTAGGGCTGTGGTAGGCAAACTGCAGCTCACAAGCCACATGTGTCTCTTTGGCCTCTTGAATATGGCTCTTCCACAAAATACCACAGCAAGAAGTGGCATTAGAAAGAGTTTAAATTTAAAAAATTTGGCTCTCAAAAGAAATTTTAATCGTTGTACTGTTGATTTTTGGCTCTATTGACTAATGAGTTTGCCGACCCAAACTGAGTTTGCTGCCCTAGGAGTTGTATCCACAAACATATTGCTAAGAGAGCTATCTGAGATTTTGCTGCCTATGGTTTCTTCTAGGATTTTTATGATTTCATGTCTTACATTTAAGTCTTTTATTCATTTTGAGTTTATTCTTGTGTATGGTGTCAGTTGACGGTCTAGTTTCATTTTTTGACATATATCTGCCCAATTTTCCCAGCACCATTTATTGAAGAGACTCCATTGTATGCTCTTGAACTGGTGTTTTGTTCAGGAAAAATAAAGACTGAGACAATAGGATGGAGATTGTCTCAGTGGGAGACAATCTAAGACTGAGACAAATGGGACAGAAATTTATTTGCATTTTCTTTTTGTGTAGAAAAAGAAAGAATTAAACTTACACTAGTGTCAATCTTGTACATAGAAAGAAAATTAAATATTTTATAAATATATTAAGTAAAAACGTAGGTGATACACAGTTTAACTTCTGCTAAGTAATTTCAGCTCTAAATTTCTAGTGTGTGGAATGAAACAGTAAAAAGCATGTACCTCATAGAGCAAATAAGAAAAATGTTATGAAGTTCAGACTCATAGATGGTAACAATAGTTCTGTTGGTTACAAATGTGACAGAACAGAGAATATACTGCCATACAGCTTTCCGTTTTTTAATTTCATAGTTCTCCATCTTGCAGACTGAGATATATATTTTGCCATCTTTTATTTAACCATAGTTGATGGACTAAAGAATAGCTCCTTTTTCCAACAGGGGAAGTAATGATTTGTTTAAATCACTTTTCCTCTAGTTGACCAAGTAGATTTGAGGAATGAATGGTAATTTGTATAATGCATTCTTTAAAAAAAATATATAGTTCCTGACACTAAAAAGGAACAGAAAAAATAATATTTGCAAGTGTTTCAGAAATACATAAAACAGCCAAGCAAAGATGTATAATATTTTCTTCTTGATTAGTATATAGTACCTATCTATTTCTCACAGCACATTCAACCTCAGTTTTCATTTTTCAATAGCAGAAATTACTTACACACTATTAACTTGTTGAGATATTACTATGTTTAAATAATACAAAACAAATGTAATGATTATAAGAGTATCCAAAAACTTCAGCGTTTAACAACCAAAATATCCAATTGAAAAATCAAAAAAAATCTACCAAGTCAGTGGTCGGCAAACTCATTAAGTCAATAGAGCCAAATATAACAGTACAACAATTGAAATTTCCTTTGAG
Source organism: Lasiurus cinereus (assembly GCA_011751065.1). Lineage (NCBI taxonomy): Eukaryota > Metazoa > Chordata > Mammalia > Chiroptera > Vespertilionidae > Lasiurus > Lasiurus cinereus. The sequence continues at coordinate 34,009,058 of JAAGEH010002531.1, forward strand.
AGCCAAAAACCGACTTCTGCACATGGGCCACGAAGTTTCAATCGCACTGTATGTGCGTGCCTGCACATGGTATTTTGTGGAAGAGCCACACTCAAGGGGCCAAAAAGTCACATGTGGCTCATGAGCCATAATTTGCAGACCAGTGTACCAAATGTTTGCTTAATACATAATAACAAATATGAGATGTTTACTTTTTTCTATTAAGTTGCTTCATGACACAAAAGAATCAGGATAAATTCTTGATATAATATGTAAAATGTTTGGTATAATATAGGCAAGGTAGCTATATCGACAATTTTAATTTACTTTTAAGCAGGTACATCATATTTGTAAAAAAAAAACCCAAAATATATACATAAGGAAAATATAAGCATCCAGAGATAACCGGTTTTACCGATCTAGTTATTTATATGTTTATATTTGTGTGTATATGTGTCACAATGCAATATAACTTTAATTTTGTTTGGAAAAATATTTTTGTCACTACTATGTAATACAGCAACTTTCCATATTATTAAAATTTTGCTTGCAATTTTATTTAGTTTTTTAGAAAAATTAATAACCTTTATTTTTTAGAGAAGTTATAGCTACACATTAAAATTGAATAGAAAGTGCCCATAAACCACACAACTAAACCCACTGCTTCTCTCATTTATGATATCCAGCAACTGAAAGATGTATTTATTTCAATGGAAGGGACATGACATGACATGATAATCAATCAAAGTCCATAGTTTACATTAAGTTGTACACACTATAGGTTTTGACAAAGTATGATGGCACATACCCACCATTACAGTGTCATATAGAATCTTCTCACTGCCTTAAAAATTATCTGTGCTCTGCTTATTCATTCATCTTTTCTCCCTAACCCCTGGAAACCACTGACCTTTTTTACTGTCTCCATAGATATGTGTTTTCTTGAAGGTTGTGTAGTTGGAATCCTACAGTGGGTAACTTTATGAATGTTTAACAAGTGAAAATTCCAAGGAAATTGGATGTAATTATCGAACATGGTCTTGGACCTGAATTGTTTTTTGTTGCTGCTCATCAGCACTGTCTCTGATGACATGTCCCATACAAGCTGAAAGAGAATGATTTCTATAAGCATTTGCCACCTAATGGGGAGAGTTGAGAAAAATGACCTCACTACTACCTGTGCCACACTGCTCTGTGAGGTGGGAACAGATACTCTGGCAGTGGAAGGAGACAGTCTCAAAAGTTTCTACTTCATACAAATGGGATACAAAAAAAGTCTTTTCTACTTATCTTCCTATTGGATATGGGGCCAGAAAGAATCTCCCTCCTATGTTTTGTCATGCTGCAAAGTGTAGTGCCTAGCAATTGAGCTTCCTTGTGATAAGTGTGTTTCATCCTAAACTGGCTAGTCTTCACTGAAGGAGTGAAGAATTTGTATTGTGTTAGGACAAATAAGGATACCCTCTTCTAACTGCTATTAATGGGAAAAGCCAGAAAACTCATAATATTTAAATACGACTCTGCTTTCATTAACAATACAGTTTTCTGTTAGGCTGATGGGGTTTGGTTAAATTATGTTCATTGTACATAGCAGTTCACAGGTAAGTACCAAGTTTTAATAGATCCAAAACTTTTTATTTTTGCATTTGATATGTTTAAAAAGGAAAGTTTAAAATGGTCCTAATGTATTAATGGATTACCAGTAATATGATTAATGTTCACTCTAGTATAGTCTTTAGGTGTGGTCATAAAGTTACACTTTCTTTTTTTAAAATTAATTTTTATTTATTTTATTGTTACATGTATAAATATCTCCCAATTGCTCCCCTCCTCCCCGGCATACCCCAACGTCTGTGTTCATTGGTTATGCTTATATGCATGCATACAAGTACTTTGGTTGATCTCTTATCTACCCCACCTCTCCTTAAACTTCCTGCTATAATTTGACAGTCTGTTTGATGCTTTACTGCTTCTGTGACTATCCTTTTGTTCATCAGTTTATAATGGTCTTTATTATCCACAAATGAGTGAGATCATGTGGTGTTTCTCCTTCACTGACTGGCTTATTTCACTTAGCATAAGGCTCTCCAGTTCCATTCAGGTTGCTGCAAATGGTAAGAATTCCTTCTTTTTAATGGCAGCATAGAATTCCATTGTGTAGATGTACCATAGTTTTCTGATCCACTCATCTGCAGACGGGCACCTAGGCTGTTTCCAAATGTAGCTATTGTAAATGGTGCTGCTATGAACATAGGGGTGCATAAATCCTTTCTGATTGGTGTTTGTAATTTCTTAGGATAAATTCCTAAGAGTGGGATTGCTGGGTCAAATAGGAGATCCATTTTTAGTTTTTTGAGGAAAATCCATACTATTCTCCACAGTGGCTGCACAAGTCTGCATTCCCACCAACAGTGCACAAGGGTTCCTTTTTCTCCACATCCTCGCCAACACTTGTCTTTTGTTGATTTGTTGATGATTGCCATTCTGACAGGTGTAAGATGGTATCGCATTGTCATTTTGATTTGCATCTCTCACATAATTAGTGACTTTGAACATGTTTTCATGTGTCTCTTGGCCTTCCTTCTGTTGTCTTTTGAAAAGGTTCTATTTAGGTCCATTGCCCATTTTTTTATTGGATCATTTATCTTTCTTTTATTAAGTTGTATAAGTTGACTATAGATGTTGAACAGAGTTTTTCATAGCATTTTTTAACAATCCTTTATATTTTAGTGGTGTCTGTTGTTATTTCTCCTCTTTCATTTCTGATTTTGTTTATTTGGATCTTCTCTCTTTGCTTCTTGGTGATCCTGGCTAGAGGTCCATCAATCTTGTTTATCCTTTCAAAGAACCAGCTCTTGGTTTTGTTGATCTTTTGAATTGTTTCTTTGGTCTCCATGTTGTTTATCTCCACTCTGATCTTTACTATTCCCTTCCTTCTGCTTACACTGGGCTTTTCTTGTTGCTCTCTTTCTAGCTCTTTGAGTTGTAGGTTTAGGTAATTTATTACCATTGTTTCCTGTTTTTTGCAGTAGGCTTCCATCTCAAGACTGCTTTCACTGTGTCCCATAAATTTTGTATGTTGTGTTGTCATTGTAATTTGTTGCCATGATGTTTTTTATTTCTTCCTTGATCTCTTTGGTTACTCAGTCATTGTTTAATAGCATGCTGTTTAGTTTCCATGTGTTTGATTTCTTTCTATTGTTTTTATTATAGTTGATTTCCAGTTTTGTGCCACTGTGGTTTGAGAAAATGCTTGATATGATTTCTATCTTTTGAATTTGAAGAGACTTTTCTTATGACCCAACATATGATCTATCTTTGAAAAAGACCCATGTGCACTGGAGAAGAAGGTATATTCTGTAGCTTTGGGGTGAACTGTTCTGAAGGTGTCAATTAATTCCATCTGGTCTAGTGAGTTAGGATTGATGTTTTTTTGCTAAATTTTTGTTTAGGGATTTGTCCAGTGGTGACAGTGGTGTATTAAAGTCTGCTACTATGATTGTATTGCTGTCAATCTCTTAATATCCTCCAGTTTTTTTTTAATGTATTTAGGTGCTCCTATATTGGGTGCATATATGTTTACCAGAGTTATTTCTTCTTGTTGGATTGCTCTCTTAAATATTATGAAGTGGCCTTCCTTGTCTCTTGTTATGTCCTTCACTTTGAGATCTAATTTGTCAGATATTAAGTATTGCAACCCCAGCTTTTATTTCCATTTCCATTTGCCTAAAATACCATCTTCCATCCTTTCACCCTCAATCTGTGTGCATCTCTTTTCCTGAGGTGGGTTTCTTGTAGACAGCAGATATAGGGATCATGTTTTCTTATCCAATCGATTACCCTATGTCTTTTGATTGGAGCATTTAATCCATTTACATTTAAAGTTATTATTGATAGGTGCTTATCTGTCGCCATTTTTATTCTTTATCCCTGAGTTCCTTATTCGCTTCTTATTTCTTTTTATTACAGCAGACCCTGTAACATTTCTTGCATTGCTGGTTTGGTGATAATATATTCCCTTAGTCCTTTTTTGTCTGTGAAGCTTCTGATTTCACCTTCAATTTTGATTGAAAGCCTTGCAGGGTACAGTATTCTTGGATTCAGACCCTCCCTTTTCATGACTTTGTATATTTCATTCCATTCCCTTCTGGCCTGATGAGTTTTTGTTGAGAAATCAGTTGCTTGTCTTATGGGAGTTCCTTTGTAGGTAACTTTTTGTTTCTATCTGGCTGCTTTTAAGATTCCTACTTTGTTGTTGATGTCTGCCACTTTAATTATAATGTGCCTTGGTATCAGTTTTTTGGGGTTCATTTTGCTTGGGACTCTGTGAGCTTCTTGGATTTGTGTGGATTTTTTCTTTTCTATATTAGGGAAGTTTTCTATCATTATTTCTTCAAACAGGTTTTCTATTCCTTGCTCAGTTTCCGCTCTTTCTGGAACTCCAATTATGCAGTTTATAATGGTCTTTATGTTGTTATGTTTCGTGTTATCCCAAAGTTCCCTTAGGCTCTCCTCTTGCTTTTTAATTGTTTTTTTCTAGAAGCTGCTGTTCTTGGGTATTTTTTCCTAACTTGTCTTCTAGCTCACTAATGCAGTCCTCTGCTTCTTCTAGTCTAGTTTTGATGCTTTCTATTGAGTTCTTTATAGCAGTGATGTCATTTTTCATTTCTTCTTGATTATTCTGTATTTCTTCTTGCTTCTCCTTCATTTCCTCTTGGCTCTTACTCACATTGTGGATTTTGTCTTCCATTCTTTTCATCCACCTTAGGATAATTTGTCTGAACTCTTTCTCTAGCAGGCTTATTTCTGTTTCTATTTCATTTACTTTCTTTTCTGGTTAAACCTACCTTTCTGTTGTATGTGGGCTGTTTCTTCTTCTGCCCATGGTCTTTCTTCTCTGGGTGTCTGGTTATGTAGTTCTCACTCCTATGTTGATTCAAAGGCACAAACTACAACATGACCAGGTACAGCACCCAAGGCACTGAACAGAAATGTATTCATGATGTTAATAACCACAAATAAGGTGACCTCCAATGAAAGACAAATTAGTGGTAAGTAGATAAAGAAGAAGAGGAAAATGAGGAAAAAAGAATAGAAAGAAGTGCCAAAACCAAATAGGTAGAGGGAGAAAAAAAATGAACAAAAAATAAAATAAAATAAAAAAATAAAAAGGAAAAGAGGAAGAAGAAAAGAGAAAGAGAAAAAAAAAGTCAGAGAGAAAATAAATAGGATAAGAAAGAAAAGGGGAACAAAATATAGATGTGAGGAGAAAACTCCAATAGAACAGCTACTAATTCCAACAAATGCTGGCAACAAGTACCTGGAGATTAATACAAACTACAAATAACAACTGGTATTGAGGGAGGCGAGGGAAAAAAAGAGGTAAAAAACAAATCAAAACAAAGCAAAGAAAAGGCAAAATAAAACAAGTGGAATAAGCTAAAACAATTCCACAAAAAAGTACAAAAAATCGATATAATCATTGTTCAGGCAAAGAGCAACAAAAGGACCTAGAGAAAAACAACTTTTTGGATAGTGAAGACAAGAAGAGAGGTATGTACGGACTTGGAGTAGGGTATTTGAAATTAGATATATAAAAGGGGTGAAATTTTAACCAGGTAAAGAGAAAGAATAGGGAGAATCTAAAGTTGGAAAAGGGAAAGAGAAACAAGACAACAAAATGTGGAAAGTTAGGAGAGTGTTGGCATAAAGGTAGAGTTGAGATAGAGTACAATTATGCTAAAGAAAGATGAAAATAGAATGTAGAACTCTAATCCCAAAGTAAAATAAAGAGCAAACAAAATGACACTTTTTTTTCCAAAAAGGTAAACTAGTAGTAGTAATAATACTAGTTGAAAACAAAAATGTAATAATTAAAAAGGTAAAATATATTGAAAAGAAAAGAAAAAATATTTTTTAATTAAAATATGGAAAAATAAAAAATAAAATAAAATTTTAAAAAAAGAAAGAAAAAGAAAATAGAATGGGCAGTAGTGGGGGTCATTCACTTCCATTATTGTTCTGCTTGGCACTCCTGTTTCCCAGCTGGGGGGATGGGGTGGGTATGGCAGTTCCCTGTGTTCCACTGCTGAGGTTTGTTTTAATCTCTTTATTCTTTTGTGGTTATGCGAGAGTCAATTTGTGCTTCATTCACTGGGTTGCAGTGTTCCAGAATTGACTTCTGAGACTAAGCACAGGACCTCTCTAGGCTGTGCTTAGATCCTGCTACTCTGTGATTTTCAATACTGGTTTGTGGGGATTGGAGCAGCCAGGACACTGTAATAACTCCCAGTCTGTCCTTCTGCCTCAGATCAAAATGAGTTGTTTCCTAGAGCTCCTCTCTGTCAACAGCTCCAAGAGTTTGCCTCCACACTTAGGGATCAAGTCCTGCTCCACATCTTCGAACCTCTCCAGAAGCAGCTTTCCCTCAGCCCGGTTCCTATAGTGTGTATGTCTCTGTTCTGAGGGACAGGAGACCTCACCTTATCCCAGGCTAAATCTGACCTTTCCGTGTGCTGTGTGGAGCTTCTCTGAGTCCATGTGTCTGCGCCGATTGGAGAGTGGTGCTCTGGGTCCCCCGGCTGTTCAGTGGGTGCTGCAGCTATAGCTTTCAGACCTCTGCAGACATCCACCTCCCTCTGCAAGGTGGCGCAGTCTCCGCGTTCGCACTGGTGGCTCTAGCAGATAAAAATCCCATGGCAGTGGGGCTGCCTGGCCAGGAGAGCCCCGTCAAGCAGTTCCCCATCTTCTCCTGGGGGATAACTGAATCTTAACTTGCCAACAAACAGTCCCAGTGCGACTCTCAGCTGCTCTCTCTCCCTCTTCCCAGAGACAAGGCTCCAGATGGGTTCGTCTATCCCGTCACCATTTTTCCTCCTTGCTTGCAATTTTAAATTTCCAATATTAGGCCACCTATTTAATCAATCTCCTATTTTAAAATGTATTGCACAGTAAATTGCTATCATAAGCAATACTTTAATAACTATATTTACACATTATCTTCACTTTCTTATGAAAATAAATTCTTCACTTTATATATACTGTATATCCCAATATTTTATTAGCATTTATGTATTTTAAAAGTTTGTATCATTATTATAATTACATTTCTCTAATAATAATGAGCAACTTTTCATATGCATATTAGGCATTTGTGTATCATCTTTGTTATTTCAACCATTTTTTCCATTTCAAAAGTTAGGTTAATATTTTCCTTACTGTTGAATCTTAAGAGTTCTTTCTATATCCTGGATACAAGATCTTTATTATATACTAGAGGCCCGGTGCATGACGTTTGTTCATGGAGTGGGGGGGTGTCCTTTAGCCCAGCCTGCTTCCTCTCCAATCTGGGAACCCCTTGAGGGATGTATGAATGCCCATTTAGGCCTGATCCTTGTGGTCTCCCCCATCTGCCCTTCTCTGTTGACTTTTGTGGGATTGGGCCTAAATGGTGGTTGAACATCCCTCTCACAATGCAGGACTTCTGGCTTCCAAGTGCTCACTTGCCTCTGCCTGATCATCCCATAACCTCTCCTCTGCCATCAACACTTAACTGCTCCCTAGCTGGCCCGATTGCCCCTCACTGCCCTCCACTGCAGGCCTAGTCCCCCACAACTGTCCTCCCCTGCTGTTCTGGTTCCCCTCAACTGCCCTCTCCTGCTGGCTTGGTCTCCTCCAACTTCCCTCCTCTGCTGGCCTGGTCCCCCTCAACTGTCCTTCCTGCAAGCATGATCCCCCCCAACTGTCCTCCTCTGCTAGCCCAGGTTTCCCCTCCCCCAAACTATCCTCCATTGCAGTCCTGTTCCACTCCAATTACCTCCCCTGCAGGCCTAGTTCCTCCCAACTGTTCTCCCCTGCCAGTCTGTCCCCTACAACTGCCCTCCCTTGTAGTCCTGTTCCCCCCCAATTGCCTCCCCTGATGACCTTGTCTCTCCCAACTGCCCTCCTCTGTCAGCCCGGTCACCACTAACTGCCCTTCCTGCTTGCCTGATCACACATAACTGCCCTCCACTGCAAGCCTGGTGCCCCCTACCAACTGCCCTCCCCTGCAGGCCTGGGTCCACTCCAACTGCCCACAACTACCTTCCAATGCCAGCCATCTTGTGGTGGTCATATTGTGTCCACATGAGGGCAGTCATCTTTGACCACATGGGGGTGGCCATCTTGTGTCTCGGAGTGATCATCAATTTGCATATTACTCTTTTATTAGATAAGATATGTTTGGAATATTTTCCCAATCTATGGCTTAACTATTTTTATATTGGTATCATTATAGAGCAAAAGTTTTTAACTATGGTGATTCAGAGGGATATTGTAGATAGGAGGATAAATATATAGGCTAAAAATTAATACAAAAATGAAAATATATAATCTTAGAATCTATTGGGATATATTAAGTAAGAGTTTGGAGAGAGAAAAATCCAGGAATCAGCTCATTGTTAGTATTTATAAGAGCCTGGCCACTAAAATTTCCTTCCATTGACAATTGCTTAATAATCCTTCAACTGCTATGGGGTTATACAAAACACAAACAGACTTTGAAAATTTCTGAAAATTAAAAATACTTTAACAAGTTTGATTCTCTGGAAACTATCATGCTGAATGACTGAATTAGAAAGATTATCAGAAAGTATCTCAATCTTAAATATTGAAAGGTTAGCCCCCTAGCTATTAAGCATCAGTATTAACACATTATCTTCCATGAATGAATATCACAAGTTTGAAAACATGCATATGTGGATGAGTGGATGGTAATCATGTAAAATAACACACAAAATTTGAACTACTTAATACATCTATTGAACACTTAAATAAGATAGTCATGAAAAGAAAATCAGGTATATAACTTTTTTTTTCATGGTTTCTAAAATTACTATTCAGTGGAGTTTTCTTTTTATTTTATTTTTTAAGTAAGATTTAATATATTTTATTGATTTGTTACAGAGAGGAAGTGGGATAGAGAGTTAGAAACATCAATGGGAGAGAAACATCAATCATTTGCTGTCAGAAACCAAACATTGTTCTCACTAAATGGATGTAAACAGTAAACCAGAAGGCTGGTCAACCTTAATTGCTCTGAAAGGTCAGAGCTAATTACTCACTCACTGTTTAGTTGAAAACATTGTTGGCTAAAGCAGCCTCTACCTGTTTCATGTTAATTTCTGTTTTGTTATTTCCTGCCTAAAGGCTAAGGGTGTGTCCAAAATCCTTAATAAAAGGAAGAAAAAGGCCAGAGCAAGTGGTAGTCCTTTCCACTAGAGGAAGGCTCCCACCTGGCCCCCCAATAATATTTTCTAGTCTCTTTTCATTTGCGTGTGGCCTCCTTCATAACCCAAACCCTGAACCGGGAACCCTGAACCAGGAGGGACGTGGAAAGGGGCTCCCGCAATTTGCCTCTTGCACACCTCCTCCTGGAGATGTGCCCACAACCAAGGTACATGCCCTTGACCAGAATCGAACCCGGGACCTTTCAGTCTACAGGCCAACACTCCATCCACTGAGCCAAACTGGTTACAGCAGAGTTTTCTTTTTAAATGCCTACTCTATTCATAGTTTCATATATAACTAGTTATGGCGTTACTCTGTTGCAACTGCTTTTCAAGAGTTAGAAAGAGCTATCAGAGGATAGAAAAAGCAACAAGGAAATGGCCATTGTAGAAGGGGGAAAAGGGATTAATTGTTGGAAATATCCTCAACAAGTAAAATTTCCCCTATAAAATAATGTTATGAAAATCATATCATATGCTCTAAGTGGACAAAGAGCCATGACTTTGAAGTTACATAATAAAAGATTTTTATAATAGTTTTTCATGAAGGACATTAGTAATAAAACATGAAAGACATTAATAATAAAATATGTTTAGTTAGTTGTATAAGAATATAGTATCGATACTGAGAATTTGAATAGTTACATCAACATTGGTTTTTTAAATGTGATTTCTTACAGCACTAGGTGATTAAGTAAAACTGAAGGCTATCATCAATTCGTAATGTTCTGAACACTAGTAACATTTAATATAAACTGGATTTATGTATTAAATTACACATACATAAATCTTACTGATTTATTCTCCAAAGAGCTAAGCCTCACTAATATAAGGAGAAAGTAGCTTCTGACCACATTCACTTCTCTTATGATAAAAATGTTACACTAGGTCATCTTTCTTTTCTTTTTCATGGGAAGTTTATGGTAAAATTTATTAAACTTTTTCTAATATCTTTTAACTATTATTCTTCAAATAAAAATAGTCTATTATGCTTATTCTGTGTGAAACTCATCATAAGTATTGTAGGCAACTAAACTATTGTGGAATGTTTATCTCTAACTTATTAGTACCTTTTGTCTAGGCATTTAGACTCATTTATACTTGATGGCTCTGAGAGAGAGAGAGGGGGAGAGGGAGAGGGAGAGAGAGAGAGAGAGAGAGAGAGAGAGAGAGAGAGAGAGAGAGAGAGAGAGAGAGAGAGAGAGAGAGAGAGAGGGAAAGAGAGAAACATATCTATTTGTTGTTCTGCTTATTTATTCTTTAATTGGTTGATTCTTGTATATGTACTGACCAGGGATAGAATCCATGACCTTGGTGTATGGGGTTAATACTTTAACCAATTAGGCTACCCTGCCAGGACAGGCAAAGAACAATCTATAGTTTCTTTAAGTGAAAAATGATGCGAAAAAAATGATGAACTGTTAGTCCTCTGTACTCTTTGCTAGTATACTCTAGAAAAATATATATTTTTATTCTTCCTGCGTCACTGGTGCAATTTAAATATATCTCCATTATACACAAATAAAAACTAATCTTTTTGTATCTGGGCTGGTTTCAAGGGCAATATTAAATCTCTAGGCCTTAATAGTTTAAAGACATTTAATTTTGACTGTGCCCATTAATAATACATTCCTACCATTTTCTTTGTTCATGTTTCAAAAAATAAATTTCAAATTCCAGAAATAATGAAATACGTATATAAAAAAGTATTTAATGCCTTGCCTTATCCTTGTGAGATATTACAAGGCTAATGCATTTGATTTTTCCTCTAGAGCACAGTAGTATGGCAATAATTAAATAGAATGCCTGTCATCTGTTTTCTCCTCTGAATATAAAATCAGAAGTAGAGTCTTGGCAAATAGTTCAAATAGCAGAGTTAACCTTTATAATATAGGTAATTTCCCAAGTGTGTTCTATTGATATTGTACATAAAATAGAATGAGGTGTTAACATTTTAATGATCCCTTTTTCACATCTAGTGATGAAGCATATATTGAACATTCATTTTAAGAATTAGAAAATTTTAATTCTCTCTAGTATTGGGCTTCTTACTCGTTTATACTTAGCTTAAAACTTTGGATACATTTGCTTCCATTTTGTCAGATTTAATGTACCATATTGTTACATATTCTTTGGGGGAATGAGAGAGGGATTAAAGGTGAGGTTGGCAAGGAATAAGCCTAAAGAAGCACTTCCCTTGGCTTTAGAGAGTATTCTGTTGGATGCTGGTTTTTGTAGCTTCAATATTACTATACTTAATAGAACCACTGGATACTAATATGTTTTTATGGAAATGATGGTTTGTAATAAAGCATATTAGAGAAATTTAAAAAACAAAATGGGACACTGAGCTTTAATATGTTAATGTTGTAAATCACAAGAAGAGAAATTTCTTTGCATGAGTTTTGAAGAAATTTGTTTAATGTTTTTTACAAATATTTCTTGAGACAGATTTTCCATTGAAATCCCTTGGGAACAAATCCAGTTTTATAGAATTACTATGCCTGATGCTATCTTGAAATCTGTCATCAAAAGCAGCAGAAAAAAAAGGAAGGAAGGAAGAAAGGAATAAAAGGAATTAAGTTGAAATTTCAAGTTTCCTTCTTTAATAAAGCAAAATGATTTTTATGTCCATAAAGAAAGCCGTAATGTAGTTTATTTAAAAAAATCCAATGCTGTAAGCCATTGAGGCTAATAATTATTTTATTATTTTTAGGAAGTGTGCCAACACAATGTTGGAACACTGAGAGATGCTTAATTGTGGATCTGTTTTCAATGGCCTCCTTTTTGAAGGAAAACCAGTGTAAAGGCCAGAGTATTATATAGTAAGAATGCTATTGTGCTTTTATCTTGCTATCCTCACACTCTTTAATGACCACCTCTTAAAGATTGATCATTTTCAGAAGTCTCAGCTTGTAAAATCTTGAAACCTATTTGCAACAGGATGGCACTAAAAGATGCCATTTCAAGTGGACCGACACTCTTCATTCAATTTCAATTGACCTTCTGCCCTGGCTGTGACTTTACTGTGGGGATTTTTATGAGCAATATTGCTACCATTTGTTAAGCCACGTAAATAGTGTCTTTAAGAAGAGCATAGTTAAAAGTATGTCTGCAAATTTAGTCAAATAACGTGTCTTTTTCTTAGACAACTGATTATTTTGGACTGAGTGTGACCTAAAAATATATAATTCTGTCCTCCAAATTTATATTTCATACTCTTTAAGCTCTTTTCTTAGTTGTTTATATACCTGGTGACTTTCTCAGTGGCAAAACAGTATAGTCCTGACACAGAGTGAGTGGGCTAATAATGTTCTGAAATCCACTCTAAAAATTATTTTGATAAACTAATATATAAAAATAGATGGCAAATTTAAACCTTAAAGTATATTTCAAAGTATTACTTTCCCAAAAAAAGGAGAAAGTCTACATTCATACATTCCACTCAATAAATAAAATTATTTCCATGTCTTAGCCACTGTGAATGCTGATGCAATGAATATAGGGGTCCATATATCTATGCAAATCATGATTTTGAGTTTTTCAAGTATATACCCAGGAGAGAGATTGCTGAGTCATATGGTAGCTCTAAATTTTTTTGCGGTATCACCAGACTGTTTTACACAGTGGTTATACCAGTCTACATTTCCACCAGCATTGAATGAGGGTTCCCTTTTTCCCACAACCTCTCCAACACTTGTTATTGCTTGTCTTGTTGATAATGGCCACTGACAGATATAAGGTGCTATGTCCATGTCATTTTGATTTGCATTCCCTAATTGCCAGTGAGGGTGAACTTCTTTTCATATACCTATCATCTATTTGTATGTCTTCTTCGGAGAGGTGTATTTTCAGGTGCTATGCCCATTTTTTGAATGGGTTGTTTGTTTATTTGGTACCAAAGTGGCCAGTGATAGAAGGCTGGATAAAGGTGTGGTACATATACATAATGGAATACTACTCAGCCATAAGAAAGGATGAAATAGTGCCATTTACAACAACATGGTTGGACTTTGAGAACATTATGTTAAGTGAATAAGTCAGTCAGAAAAATCTAAGGACTATATGTTTTCACTCATGTGTAGGATATAAAACTGAAATTCATGAACACAAACAGCAGTGTTGTGATTGCTGGAGGGAGAGGGATTAGGCGAGAAGAGGGTCCTAATATAAGGAGACAGAAGATTTGACTTTGGATGGTGGGCACACAGTGCAATATATAGAGATTGTAACATAGAAACCCACACATGAAACCTAGAATATGTTCATGTTGACCAATATTACCCCAATCAATTCAATAAATATCAATCAATCAATAAAATTGTAATTATACATTTTTGGAGTCATACAGTCTGTAATTTATGATGGACTTATTCTTTTTCACAAAGATTTATCAATGGTGTGGTTAGTGAGGCAGAGGAAGATGGATATTCCCGGACATCTTTCTGTGCATCTACCATACTATGGCCAAGGCCCATTCTAAAGCAGTGGCAGTGTACAGCACAGAGAGGGAAATACCATCTTACAGTGCCCATAGGTGCTATTTGCCCTCCTTAGGCCATTGTCTATTTTATTTTGTTTCCTCTTTGAATTTTGAAATTCAAAAATTATTGCATATGAAGTCCTTCCAGAAAGAAGCCGAGTTGTCAAACAACAAGGAGCAAGAGTGATAGTCAATGCCACAAATTGCAAATGACTTTAATTCTAGCTTTTCCCATCATTTCGCTTCAGTTCCAGATGTTATAGTTGTGGTTTAAAAAGAATGTTATGTGGAATGTCAGGTATCCCTGGAAAAACCTATTTCTCCATGGCCCATTAATGGAATTTGTTATCTGGTTAATTTGTCATGGTTTAAGAATGCCTCTCTGCATTAAAATCTTAAAAGCAGTACATTGAAACAAAGTCTATGTCTCTCACAGATACTCTTATTATCCAAGTTTATAAACTTGTTTTTATAAAATTAATAATGAAATATACATTTTTCATAGATTTAGGAATAATCCTATCACCATGTTAATTCAGTTACTTTCCATGAAAAATAATAAATCAAAGAGTTATCAAATAATTTACTTAAAAGGGAAAATGACTATCAAATAACAGGCATACTCTGGGTCTACATAGCAGGTGACAAATCTAGTTTTTCCTGTAGGAAAGCTATGGAGAACTATGTAGCAATCAGGAGATTTTGAGCATGATATCAGACAATGAAAAGTTATAAAATCATGGTGAAAAATTAAAAACTGCTAAAAGGCCTGATTTATCCATCTTATTCCTTCAATGGTCTTGTCAATGGAACTGAAAATATTCCATATTTACAGTCCCCTTTGTTTCTTCACAAGGAATCTGATCTTAGCAATTAAGCCAAAATATTTGAGTTCTGTTAGATAAACCACCGCTCCATAAAAGCTGAGAGAATGGGTACTTACAACATTGCCTTCTGTGGCTGTTTTGAGTTTTCTCATGATTCATCAAAACCTTCTCTCTTTTTAGTATATAATTAAAGTTCTCTTTGATTTTCATTTCCAAGAAGGTTAGTAAATTTGAACATCTTTTCTCATACCTGTTGACCATTTGTATGTTTTTCTTGAGTTCCTTATATATTTTAGCTATTAACCCTTTATCATAATACTAGAGGCCTAGTGCACAAAATTTGTGCACTCAGGGGTCCCTCAGCCTGGCCTGCATCCTCTCACAGTCCGGGAGCACTCGGGGGATGTCTGATTGATGGCTTAGGCCCACTCCCTTAGCCGTGAGTTGGACATCCTTAGTGCTGCCATGGAGGCAGGAGAGGCTCCTTCCACTGCTGTTGCGCTCTCGCCAGCCATGAGCTTGGCTTCTGGGTGAGTGGCGCACCCCGTGTGGGTGCGTCAGAGGGAAGCTCCTGCATTGTGTATCTGCCACCTGGTGGTCAGTGTGCATCACATCAACCATTTGTTCTTCTGTTCAGTCGATTTGTATTTTAGCCTTTTATTATATAGGATGGTTTGAAAAATTTTCTCCCATTTCCTAAGTACTCATTTTCTTTTCTTTCTTTTTTTTTTAAATATTTTAATCAATTTCAAAGAGAAGGGAGAGTGAGAGGGAGAAAGATAGAAACATCCATTGAGTCTTTGATCAGCTGCCTCCTATACACCCCAAACCAGGGATCACAACCAAGGCATGTTGCCTGACTGGAGTTGAACTGTGACCTCTTGATTCATAAGGTGATGCCCAACCACTGAACCATACCAGCTAGGTTGTCATTTCCATTTGTTGATTGTTTACTTTGCTGTAGAGAAAGAAGTTTAATATAGTCCCACTTGTTTATTTTTGTTATCACTTCACAAGTAAAATGACTATTATCTAAAAGTCAGAAGAAAACATGTATTGGTGAGAAGGTGGAAAAAAAGAAATCCTGGTATATTATTGATGAGAATGTAAACTGGTATGGCCATTATGAAAACTAGTCTGGATATTTCTCAAAAAATTAAAAATAGAACTACTAAATATATTAATGAAAACTGATACAGCAATCCATCTCTAGATAAATGTCCAAAGGATATAAACTCACTATCTTGTATAGATAGCTGCATCCCCATGTTTATTGTCACATTAGTCACAGTAGCCAAGATATGGAAACATCTTAAATGTACATACACAGATAAATGAATAAATAAAATGTGGTGTATTTAATAAGATACAGAAGGAAATACTATTCAGCCCTCAAAAATAAGAAAATTCCGGTATTTAGAAGAAACTGGAATACATTATAATTATACTTAGTAAAATAAGCCAGACACAAAAGGACAAATATTGCATTATCTCACTTATATATGGACTAGAGGCCCAGTGCATGAGAATTCATGCACTGGAAGGGGGTCCCTCAGCCCGTCCTGACCCCTCTCACAGTCCAAGAGCCCTCAAGGGTGGGAGGAAACCCAGCAATCAGGGGAAGGCGATGCCCCATCACACCTCTGCTGCTGACACTGCCAGCAGTGCAAGCCTTGGCCGGCCCTGGTTACCTGAGCCTTGAGTGGCCCTGGGCAGATGGGCAGCTGCCATCTGAGGCATACCTGCACCTTGGGCCATCCCTGGGTGGCTGAGGGGAGTGGATAACTCTGGAGGCAGGGGTGTGGAGTGGCCAGGCCCAACTCCAGGTTGGCCTGGACTTGGCGGGCGCCTGCTGCCCCAGTGTGGCTGAGGGGAACTGGTTTCTGTTATCTTGTGGATATGGGTGCTACCATCTTTGAGGGCAGGGCAGTCAATTAGCATAATCCCTCCTTATTGGCTGTGTGCACTGCCATATTTAAGGGTGGGCAGTCAATTAGCATATCCCTCCTTATTGGCTGTGTACACCACCATCTTTGCTATGGTGTGAGGGTTAATTAGCATATTCCCTCTTTATTAGATAGGATTCTATAGAGATAAATGTAAAACTCCTAGTAACAAAAAGTAGAATGGAGTGGGATGGGTTAGGGGAAACAGATTGATGTTGGTCAAAAGGTACACATTTTCAGTTAAAAGATGATTAAGTTCTGGAGACCTAATGTACAGCATGGTATCTACAATTAAGAATGTGTTGTAGCCAAAACCGGTTTGGCTCAGTGGATAGAGCATCAGCCTGTGGACTGAAAGGTCCCAGGTTCGATTCTGGTCAAGGGCATGTACCTTGATTATGGGCACATTCCCCAGTAGGGGACATGAAGGAGGCAGCTGATCGATTTTCCTCTCTCATTGATGTTTTTAGCTCTTTATCCTTCTCCCTTTCTCTCTATGAAAAATCAGTAAAATATTTAAAAAAAAAGAATGTGTTGTATACTTGAAATTTACTAGATCTCTTGTTCTTGCCACACACAAAAGAGGGTAATTATGTGAGAAGATCTATGTGTTTTTAGCTTGATTGGGTAATAATTTCACAATATACCAGGTACACCAGTTAATAATGTGTTTTTTTTTTCAATACATGGAGTTACACATATGTTGATATATATGTGATTTGATATGTATGCTATTTTGTTGTATTAACAGCAAGTTTCAAAACTCATATATCAAATTTTCTGAAGGTGTTACCATCATAGATATTTTTATACTTAAAAATGTCAAATTTTATGCCAAAAAAGAGCATTTGCAGGAAGTTTTAATTCACTACTTTATTTTGAAGAAAAAGTTATTTTATACTTCAGGAGGCTTATGGTGAACATGCTCCATCTCAAGATACATCTGAATGTTGGTTTAAATACTTTAAAAGTGATGATTTCAATGTGAAAGACAAAGAATGGCCAGAACAATCGAAAAGTTTGAAGACAAATAATTACAAACATAATTGGATGAGGATGCATTTCAAATTAAAAAACAACTTGCAAAAAATTAAGCATTGCTCAGCAAACAATTTCCAATCACAAGCAATAGGAAAGAGTTTAAAAGAAGGAAAATGGATGTCACATCAATTGAACAAAAGACAAATGGAAAACTGAAAAATCATCAGTAAATGTTGCTTCAATAATGAAAGTCTTTTTTTGTATTGAATTGTGACTGGCAACGAAAAGTGGATTTATTTTGTGAATCCCAAATGCACAAAATCATGGGTTGATCCAAGACAACCATCAACATTGAATACAAAACCAAATTGCTTCAGAAAGAACACAATGCTCTGCATTTGGTGGGATAGGAAGTTGTGGTGTATTATGAGCTTCTAAAATCAGGTGAATTTCAAAAAATTCCAAAGGAAGGAACATTTTCAAGTTCATTCTATAAAACCAGGTGAAACCATTAATACTGATCATAACAAATAATCAATTTGAACCACACTTTGTTTGTGCAAAGACTAAAATGTGTCAGAAGACACTGCAAAGTAATTTTGCTTCATAGAATGCACCATTACACACTTTTAAAACCAGTTAAAGACATGTTAAAAGATCTTGCTTGGGAGATCTCACCTGCTGTTTTTACCTGACCTTGCTTCTTCAGATTACCACTTGTTCAGATGGATGGCACACGTACTTTCTGAGCAGCACTTCAAAACATATGAAGAAGTGGAAAATTGGTTCTCTGAGTGTTTTGCCTCAAAACAAGAAAAGGTCTATAGGGACAATATTCACAAATTACCTGAAAGATGAGTAAAATGAATAGCTAGCGATGAACATTACTTTGAATAAAGCACTTCTGATGTTTCTCTTGAAATTACGTTTTCTTTGATTACAAAATCTGTATTAACTGGTACATCTAGTATATGTATAACAAAACATCATATGGTACAACTTATATAAGTACATTTTTATTTGTCAATCATCTTACAATAAGAGCTAATATGCTAACTAGACTAGATGGTGGAAGAAATGACCAGTGGGCAGGGACACGGAACTATGGTGCTGCAGGGCCATAAGGCAACCAGAGCTGTGAGAGCTGAATTTTGTGCATTGGGCCTCCAGTATCTCAATAAAACCAGAAAAGATAAGAACCTGGAAATCACTAAGGCAGACTCTCCACCCATAAATAGTTCTCTCTCTCAAGATGTTTTCTTCCATTAATTAGGTTATAGTTAAGCTTTAGAATTATGGACTTAAACACACACACACACATTTGCTTTATTTAAAAATTATTTTTAGTCTGTACTTTATCTATGAGTCTATTTATGTTTATTTAATTTGTTCATTAGATTCCACATCTGAGTGAAACCATATTGTACTTGTCTTTCTCTGAATGGATTATTTCACTAAGCATAATGCTCTCCAGGTCCATCCATGCTGACACAAATGGTAAGATGGGAGGTTTGCAGGGTGGGTGAAAAAAGGTGAAGGGATTAAGAAAACAAAAACCTCATAGACACAGACAACAGATAGGACCTATCTGTAGTTTCTCATCAAATTTTCTGTAAACCTAAAATTGTTAAAATAAATACATTCTATTAAAAAAGTGAAGAAAACACACTTTCGAAAACACACCCGAAGACCAAGTATATCTGTAACCATTGTGTCATTTGATACAATACTGAATACATAGGTGGGTAAAAATATTTAAGTCCCTTCACAGATATTTATTAATTATCTACTATATTCAAGGCATTCTACCAAATGCTAGGAATATAAAGGATTATGTATCATGATCTCATAAAGCTTTGTGTCTAGAAAGATTTTTATATTTTGCTATGAATATTATCTAGCATATTTTATGTGATATTTTTCATTCATTACTAAAAAATGAATCAAATACTCTTTCCAAGTTATTAGGGAAAACAATAGAATTATGTGTTTCAACTGAAACCATATTATAACTATTGTATTAATCTGTACATTGCATATTTTGCTTTAATTTCATTTTGTATTCTTCTTATAAAGATAGCAGCTGTCTCTAAAGTTCACTAGACACTTTCAAATATAAAGGTTATTTCTGGACACCCTGAAAATTTCCTAATGTTTTACTTTCAAATATCTATTTATTTCAAGTATGACTCAAATATGGATATATGCATTTTAATCAGAACTACTGATTCAACCATATACTAAAGATTGTATCAATCTTAGGTCCTGAACATTTGAGCTGTACCATAATAAATGCATTTAGCATTTATACTTGAGAATTTGTTTAAATTTAAATACAAGTATTACTTGAAAGATCCTAAATTATAAAGAACAAATCAAGTTAAGAATACATTTGAAGTGGTAATTCTTATAAGAAATAGTATTTAACAAAAATGAAAATGCCTGTGTAATATTAATCCTATATAATAAAAGGCTAATATGCAAATTGACTAAACAGCAGAATGACTGGTCATTATGATGTGCACTGACCACTATGGGGCAGATGCTCAACATAGGAACTGACCCTTGGTGGTCAATGTGCTCCCAGGGGGGAGCACTGCTTAGCCAGAAGCCAGGCTCACAGCTGGTAAGTGCAGAAGTGGTGGCAGGAGCCTCTCCCAACTCCACAGCCGTCAGACATCCTCTTAGGCTCCCGGACTACGAGAGGGCACATGCTGTGCTGAGGGACAAATTTGTGGACTGGGCCTCTAGTAAACGTAGAATATTCCCAAGGTATATTAAAACATGTAAATGATTTCATCAATTCTTTGTGTTAGTTTGTTTTTCTGGGGAAAACAAACTTTTTCCTTAATAAAATAATTTTTCAATTTTGACATTTTATCTTACTAGCTTTGAATCATTGTAAAAATAGACTGTGTGTGTGTGTGTGTGTGTGTGTGTGTGTGTGTGTGTGTCTGTGTTAATACTTGGTTTAAATAGACCAATTCCTCATAGAGGATGATTATATAATTTCTAGTTTGTTATTAGAGCAAGAAAAAAGACAGATTTTGAATAACTTTTCATTATAGTCAACTCATGCTTTTTTATTTGACAATATAATTGAATAAAGAACTCAGTGAATTAACAACTTCAAAATAAAAACAAAATAACCTAAAATAGTTAACTGACAATCTGATGGGCCTTTAAGTACCTGACAGAATTTTCCTGTGCTCCAATTTACAATTTTTTCTTTATCTTGAATTAACTGAAAAAAAGTAAATGGTAGGATCTGACAATGAAGATGAAATCATCAATAATAATAAAGTATTTGAATGAATAATACAAAATATTTTATTTAATTATACAATTAAAGTTATACATAAAATATATATGAAAAAATATATGTTTGTTTTTAAATCTTATCAGTAAAAGAGAGAATATTTCATTAATGGTCATATTCTGAACTGGTACTTTTTTTCAGATCTTTTAAATTCTGTATTTTATCTACTAAATTAAAAATAACTATAGCTCTTCACTTATTAACCTCTATTCCTTGGTTATTTCAACTTTATTTACTAATGTTTATATCATTGGCCACTATCCAAACCATATCTCCTTAGCATATATTTGATCTATTAAAGTTGCTAAGAATGGAAATGAACAGATGTCATTATAATATGTGGTAAAAATATTTCCTACTTAGAATTTTTTTCTTTACAGAAGTTGGTTTGTGATTTACATATGCAGTATTCATTAAAATATTTTATACTTTTTGAAGCAAAATCAGAAACTCAAATCACAAGTATTTCATTTATTTTACAATCCTTTACACACTATGTATAAAGAAATTTCTTAATTAAAACTCATGGATCTTTAAATAATGGCTGAATTAATACGAATTTATAGTTCTTTTGCTGTAGGATGCATCTTCAAAGAAGAATATTACATGATGATAAGAAGAATCATTCTAGAACCATCAAAGGTGATACAGAGAATTAATTTCACAGGGAGCTCTTGAGCATGAAGAACATAAAACCTGCTTTTCAGATGGCTGATCAGTAACAGATTTTGCTTACAATAATGGCATAGAGGATCATTCAGTGGAATATGTGGGAGACCAAGTGATATTGGGAAAATGCAGTATTTATCTATTTTCTCTTAGCTTTAAATACTCTAGAATATTGTCTCTCATTTTTCTCTATACTCTTAGTCTTTGTAGGAAAACTAAAGTGATAACCTAAGTGATTCTGTGTGTATTTCATCAATTGAAATATATTTTAGAGGTTCTAATGTCTAACATTTTCCCTAATATTTTGATTTTAAATTGCTGTAGGTATTAACTAACCAGTTGCTGAGAATTTATATCAAATAAAGGTAAATGAATTGATTCAAAGAGATCTTTTATACCCGGGTTTGGTGACAGTTTTATTTTAGATGTCTTTGTTTCCATTATAGTTATTAATTTTGTACTCAATAAATATACATATAGCCTCCAGATAAATGACTGTTCTGAATGGTTATGGTTGAAAATACACTTAAAGTACTCATGTTATCAGTACCCCAAGGTGACAGTTATGTTACAGTTAGCCTCACTTTATCAAGCTAGTCTGTCAATTCTCACACAGTTTTATTTAAATATCATGCATTGGTTCATGACATATAAATTAATGTTCTAAAGAGGTTTAACTATTCCGTAATACAATGGATTCTTTTCACTGATAAATCATTTTTATGTGGGTTATTTTTACCGAAAGACACATTAGTGGGCAATTGGAATTGTCATAAAAGACAATTTAGATAATAAGCACAAGCAAATACAGAAAAAGAAGAGATGCCTCTCATTTGACTTAATGTAGCTTTCAGTAACTGTTTTTAATATTAGAATACCACTTTTTATACAAGTTTTAGTTGTATACTAAAACTTGCAGATTTCATTATATTTAAATTTCATAATTTGCATATCTGTCCACTTGTACTAATTTTAAAATATAAAGGGCAAACCAAAACTATAGATACATAGGTAGTCACAAGTACACACATAATAATAAAACTAGGCAGATACCAAAATTTATTACAAACACATTCTTCTATGAATTCTATTAATTGTTCTCAATTATAATGAGCTTTGCAAGGGAACAAGCAACCAGGTAAGTCCATGTTCTATTTTCTGGATAGTTTACTCATGCAGACACCTATAATTCAATGACACTGCTTGGTGTGATCTCGTGGCAAAAGTTCCATTTCCCTTAGATCAGTGGTTCTCAACCTATGCGTTGCGACCCCTTTGGGGGTCGAATGACCCTTTCACAGGGGTCGCCTAAGACCATCAGAAAATGCAGATATTTACAGCACGATGCATAACAGTAGCAAAATTTTCATGGTTGGGGGTCACTACCACATGAGGAACTGTATGCAAGGGTCACGGCCTTAGGAAGGTTGAGAACCACTGCCTTAGATGAATGTTTTCAGCAACAGTCCAATAACTTAATACATAATTTGGCACTGATTAACATAAACCATAATTCTCTATGCTATCAACTTATTTTATAATATTGTGCAATTTTGCCTTGTAGCACTGATGCTATTTTACAAACTTTGATTCAATGAAGCAAAATTTAGAAACTGGGAAATGCTTTTCTTGGAACTTACTAAAAAAGTAAAATTATTTTTTATAAATACTCCTCTCATTTATCCAAAGGTATAATGATGCATTTTCTGGGTAGGAAGAAAAACTTGAGCTGTGCATGTGTGTGTGGGAGAGACCACACATGTCTGTATATGTATTAGTTTAATTTTAATGTCTGCATAGCATGTAAATTCCCTAATGGTTGGGGCTTTCTTTTGATCATCCTTATTGTAGCCATATCTTAAAGATGTGTGTGGCATATAGGTAATGCTCAACACATATTTTGGAATAAGTGAATGAGTTTCAATAAATTGTTCCTTTGGATTTTTTTTCCTTTGGATTTTAATTTCATGTGAAATAAGAAACATGCATGATAACAATGTGATTCCATTTTTGTTATTGGCACTTTTGATTTTTTCCATCTTATTGTGAGATTTTTCTCCTTAGGAATTTATAGGTTTCACTAGAATGTGTCTAAATGTGTGTCATTTTATTTTTTAATTTTGTTATTTCACTCAGTGGACCCTTTTCAAGTTGCTCATGCTCAGGAAATTTTTCAATTAATATTTACTTTTTAAAACAAGTTCTGTTTTCTCTCTACTACTTTTGGACTTTATATTGGATAAATGTTAAACTTCTGAATTTATCATCCCCCATATTGCAACATTTTGTTCTTGTAATATTCATTGACATCGCTTTAGAAAGGCATACAGAATCAGAACTTGAAGATATGCAGAGTCCATTAGACTGACATTTAAATGTTTTATATAGCCAAGTAAATGCAAATAATAATGGGAGTAATAACAAAAAGTAGTAACAATTTTAATTAAGTTTGTAGATTTCTATTAGGATAGTATTAATTAAGATATCAAAGTACTTAATAAATTACTTAAACCCTAAAGATATGCATTTAATAACTCACATTTTAAGTTTTAGATTTCTGGCTGTGATGACTAAAAATACTGTTTGTGTCTCATCATAATTTCAGGTTAGATTCCTGGCAAGTTTCATCATTATAAATTCTCATCAGCTGAAAAGGAAACTCCCACAATTTGTTCAGGAAGTAAGAGAATTTTATATGGGAATATAAAATTAAACTCTGGAATATTTTGTAATAATTATAAAATTTATTTATAACTTCTTGTGACTACAGTTAATGATACTTTATTGCATATTTAGAAGTTGCTAAGAATAAAATTTCTTAGGGAAAAAATCTTTTTTTGCAGTGAATGGACAGTGAAATGGGTAAAAGTGTTTGTAAGATCTATTTTAGTTGTACAGAAACTTACTCAAATGGTTCTTGTCTATTCTGTAACCAGATGTCTCCAAAAGTGTTCTTTCTTTGTTCCCCTAATTTCCACAATGAGAGGCATCTGTTAGCTACCTGTTATATTTAGAAAATGCATCATTAGAGGCATAATAATAAGGAACTGAAACCAATATGATAAATTTTAGATTAAATTTATAAATTTGTTTGCATTTCAAAGACTAGCCATACAAGTGGGAGACTTGACACACACATGAAGTTCAAGTGAAAAAGCTTCAGGCTGTCCTCATATCAATATCTCTTGCCAAACTAACAAAATGATAAAAGAAGGCCAAAATGTATACAACATTCCAGGTGTAGACCTAAAATTAAGCTATTATATTCCTATAAAATTAAGCTATTATATTTCTATATAATACATTTTGGCCTGATATATTTTCCAGGTAATTCTGAAAAGCTAAAAAAATAACCAGACCACTGAATGTTCTTTTATATATATATACTAGAGGCCTGATACATGAAATTTGTGCAAGGGGAGGGGGTTCCCTCAGCCCAGCCTGCACCCTCTCCAATCTGGGACCACTCGAAGGATCCCACCAGTGGGATCGGGCCTAAACAGGCAGTCAGACATCCCTCACACAATCCAGGACTGCTGGCTCCCAACTGCTTGCCTGCCTCTGCCTAATTGCCCCTAACTGCTTCTGCCTGCTAGCCTGAACACCCCATAACAGCTCCCCTGCCAGACTGATTAATGCCTAACTGCTCCCCTGCTAGTTTGTTTGCCCCTAACTGCCCTCCCCTGTAGGCATGGCCACCCCTAAATGCCCTCCCCTGCAGGCCTGGTCACCCCCAACTTCCTTTCTCTGCTGGCCTGGTCACTCCTAACTGCCCTCCCCTGCAGGCTTGATGGCCCCCAACTGCTCTCCCTTGCAGGCCTGGTTCCTCCCAACTGCCTCCCCCCACTGGCCATCTTGTTTCCATATTGGAGCAAGATCCTTGACCACATATGGGCAGCCATTTGTGTGTTGGAGTGATGATCAATTTGCATATTACTCTTTTATTAGGTAGGATAGAGACCTGGTGCATGGGTGGGGGCTAGCTGGTTTGCCCTGAAGGGTGTCCCAGATCAGGGTGGGAGTTCCCCTGGGGCATGGAGTGGCCTGGATGAGGGGCCTGTGGTGGTTTGCAGGCCAGCCACACCACCTGATGACTCAAGCAGAGGCCCTGGTATCTGCAATTGAAACTTTGTAGCCTGGAGTGGAGCCAAGTCTCCTGCTTGCTCAGTGGAAGCAGCCATTTCTGTTGGGATTTATTTAATTGAAACTTTGTAGCCTGGAGTGGAGGCCTGGGCTGGCCAGGGTGTGGAGAAAGCTTGATTTCCTCCATCGCCCGGGAAACCCAAGCCTCCCTTCTGCTTTTTCCATGGCTGCAGCCGTCTTGGTTGGGTTAATTTGCATACTTGCTCATGATTGGCTGGTGGGTGCACTGGTGGGCATGGCTGGTGGGTGTGATGGGGTGATATTTAATTTGCATATTACTCTTTTATTAGATAGGATTACATATATTCGTATATTATAAGAGGAAACAGATGAGTGGAGTTATCAGATGTTTATCTTGTAGTTTATTCATTATGTGTTAAGATGCTAATCATTTGGATACTTGAATACTTGTCATGCATAAGATATAGACATTCTGTATTAGCTTAGAGGACAAGAATATGATCGATAAACTAAACAGAGGTACTAGATTTTTTACTCAACATAATGAATAATTGTAATAGGAATTAACTCTAACAATGGATCATGATTGTCAACAATTATCATCCTTGGACAATTAGTAAAATTTAAATACTTCTGTATATCTAAATTTATATCATCATATCATTATTGATAATTATAATTCATAAGTCTATTTAAAAACATATCCCAGATTGAAATTCTTGATTTAAAAATCCCTCTGTTACAGTCTCTGCTATCTCAGTCAGGTTTTGAATGTGTCATATAGCTGAAGAAAAACATGGTATATCCCTGTTTGTCAAAATTGTTGAAGTATGCATGTGCCTTATATATGAATGAGCTTTACATTTCCCCATTCTGTATTCTATCCTTCCTCCTCAGTACCTATTTTAGTTTCCAGCTTCTTTGTTTAGTTTTTTCTTTCACATTCATGAAAAATGAACCAATTTAAACATAATTTCACTTTACTCCCACCTAATTGTCCAGCTATTCCATTGTACCCATCCTTCATCTGTCCACATCTCAACCTTTGACTATCTATCACTCACTTTCCACTTACTATGTTATCACTCTTCTTTGCCCACATTAGTCAAATAATTTAATCAATTTGTTTACAAAACCAGCCCTGTGGCAGGACACAACTTTCCATCTACTTGAAATGAGTGTGATTCATTTGCTCTGATGTTACTGGGGATCAATGCATTGCTCAATTCTCCTTAAAACATCCCATTCATGAATTTACAAGTATTTATTGAGAACACTCTATCATCTAGTCACAGTTCTATATATTGGAGGTGTAGCAGTGTGTGAGACATAGATGCTAGATTCTGGAAAGATTATTCAGATCCCATTCTTAGGGAAATTGACTGTGAAGACTGGATAAGAAGACTACAGCCAGGGATCAGGATCTTGAACCTGGTATTCCAACCTTGGGAGCCAAAAGCCTTTGCATCCCTTTCAAACCGCTCTGTGAGCTGCAGCCTGGAGCCAGATGCATTTGGGGCAAGAACCCTGCCAAGTACTACGTCTTGTTTAGTGGTAGTGACTGAGGACAAAGCCACACTCCTCTCTCTAACCCTCTGCATTTAAAAAAGATTGATACTAATATCTTCCCAGATATAGACAGTTTTATGATGTTTTAAAATAAAATTTCAAAAAGGAGGTCACGTGAAGTAAACACTTGCTCTTATGTCTCAAGTAACAGTGGTAAAAAGACTTCCTGTTAAAACATCCAAGTAATAAGTGTCATTAAGTAAAAATAAAATTTCCTTTTTAATTGGGAGATGGTACAGAATATCACTCTCTAGATGGCATCATTTGATGAACAGAAATTTATTCCTTTTAGTTTGATGTTTTCCCATTTCTCTTTTGTTGCCTGTGCTTTGGTGTCATAGCCAATAAATCATAGCCAAATCAATGCCACAGAGCTTCTCTCTTATCTTGCCTTCTGAGAACTTTATAGTTTGTGTCTAAGGGATAGTTTTAAGAGCAGAAAAAGGAAGGCCTGTGTGTAAAGCAGAGTAAATGAGAAAAGAGTTGTGTGAGATAAAATTAGGGGCCAGACAATTTCAAGCTCTGGAGGCCATTTTAGGAAGTTTGAAAGAGAAACATTGATCAGACCATCAATCCTCAGAGGCAAGATAGGAGAGGGTGGGGTTAAGGAGGAGAGATCAACCAAAGGACATGTATACATGCGTATAAGCATAATCAATGGAAACAGAAATGAGGGAAGGTGAGGGCATGAGCAGGGTGGGGGACAATGGGGGATTAAGGACACATAAGTAATACCTTAATAAGTAAAAAAAAATAATAATAAAAAAGTTCTACTTTTCTGTAATTTCATGGGATATCATTGGAGAGTTTGAAGACAGTGAGTGTTATTATCGGATTTACATTTTTAAAAGATCAGCTGTGTGCTTTACGGGAAATACAATTTGAGAGATCAAAATTGAATGAAGGGTAATCATTTAGGAAGCTGGTTAAGTTTTTCAGTTGAAATAATTTGGACAATGTAAATGGAAAGAATTAGACACAGTCAGAATTTATTTTGGAGCAAATATGGACATGCTTTGCTGAAGTATTAGATGTGGGACTGAGTGAAGAGAAATAGAAGGTGATTTCTATTGATTTGTGTGAGATTATGTATATATGAACCATTTTCTAAAATGAGAAGTTATATTTGGGAATGAATAATACTGACTTGGCACTCTAATGTTCACTGTAGCATTATTCTCAGTAGCCAAGATATAAAAACAAGCTAAGTGTTTATCAACAGATGAATATGTAAAGAAAATGTGATATATATATATATATATATATATATATATATATATGATACTATTCAGCCATAAAAAAAATCCTGCAATTTAGAGACAACATGGATAAATATGGAGGACTTTATGCTAAGTTAAATAAGCTAGACACAGTGAGACAAATACTGTATAATGTAAAAAAAAAATCTAAAAATGTGAAACTCTTAGAAGTAGAGAGTATATTGGTGGTTTCCAGGGACTGAGGGGTTGAGAAAATAGAAGATGTTGTTCAAAGGGTACAAAGTTCCAGTTACATTGGATGAATACATTTTGGAGATCTAATGTACCGTTAATAATACTGTATTTTATACTTGGAAATTTCAAAATTAGTATATTTTAAGTGATCTTATCATTTAAACACTAAATTAGTATATTTTAAGTGATCTTATCATTTAAACACTAAAGCCTCTTGTTGAAAGGTGCCCTTGGTCACAATGAGGACTTTGTAAGAAGCAAATGGTTGAAGAAAAGTAAACAGTTATAAACTCAGAGATCTTATACATTACTGGTATCAATTTATATGTAAATGACTATATTAATTTAATATTTTTGTTTCATTGCTCTGTTATTTAACAAAGTACCTATTTATTAGTTAGAAACACTGTACTTACAGCTAGTAATGGAAAAAATAAGATGGTAGCCAGAAAACATGATTTTTCACTATGCTATTAGAAACAATGGAATTGTTGAAGAATGCTAAATCAGTACCAAACTTCAAGTTACCAAAGTTTTGTGCAGCAGGATGTTGAAAAGATACATTGTCATCTATGTCAAAAAGGTTAAATTTGCCTAATAATTTTTATCAAAAGAATTCAAGTTATTTATTTAAATATAACTTAATGGTATAAAATTGATTACTGACATTATATAAATTTTAGCTGAACAATTTTATAATATATCATCTGTATATTTCATTGTATGCTCACCATCCAAAGTCAAATTTCCTCCGTCACCCTATATTTCACCCTTTTACCCTCTCTACCCTTCTCCCTACCCCTTTCCCCTGGTAATCACTTTATCATTGCCTGTTCTATGAGTTTGTTTGATTTTTTTACTCATTGCTTTTTATTCTATATCCTACATGAGTGAAAACATATAATTCTTATTCTTTTCCATGTGACTTATTTCACTTAGCATGATACTCTCAAGATCTATCTATCCTTGTTGTTACAAACGGCAGTATTTTCTTTTCTTTTTTTTTATGGCTACGTATTCCAAAAGAAACCATCAACAAAACAGACTGAAAGGGAGAAGATATTTGTAAAAGATACCTCTGATAATGGGCTAATACTCAAAATATATAAAGAACTCATACGTCTCAAAAACAACAAAACACATACACACACACAAAAAAAAATTCTATTAAAAAATAGGCAGAGGACCTAAAGAAATACTTTTCCCAAGAAAATATACAGAAGACCAATTATATATGGAAAGATGCTCAAGTTCACTAGTTATAAGGGAAACCTGTTAGAATGACTGTTATTAATAAGATAAGAAATAACATGTTAGAAAAATTGTGGAGGAAAGGTAACCCTTGGACACTGCTGATAGGAATGTAAATAAGTGCAGCCTCTTTGGAAACCAAATGGAGGTTCCTCAAAAAATTTAAAAAATACAGTTAGCATACAATCCAGTCATCACTCTTCTGGGTGTCTACCTGAAAATTTTGATGACACTTATTTGTAAAGATACATGTCCCCTTATGTTTATTGTAGCATTATTCAAAATAGCTAGCAAGCCATGGAAACAATTTAAATGTCCTTCAGCAGATGACTGTACTTTAAATGTGTTACATTAAGTTACTTTTTACATTGAAATTTTCAAAGTAGTAAAACAGTAAAAAGTAAAGTTTCCTCTTCCCACAGCCTACCTATATCTTCTAAATTTCTTTCTTAAAGAGAATCAGAACTAAGCTTTCTTATGGATCTTTCTAAAATTTTATATAATTACCTAAGTAAATATATTTTTCACCCAGATGGTATATTTTGGTAAAACTTGCTTTTTTCATATAATAATTTATGTCAAATACTTTCCATAACACAATTTACCTTGAAATTAAAAACAAAATATGTACTATATCCCGTGTAGTTTTATGGATACCTATAATTTATTTAAATAGGTCCTATAGCATTTTAGTTGCTTTTCACCTTTTGCTACCATAATGGAAAACAACAAAACATTTTCTTACACACATGTTTTCACATATGCTCATTTTAATATTTGGATAAATTCCCAGGTGTGGAATTGGTGACTTAAATAGTATGTGTAATTTTAATCTTGATAGACATTGTAAATCAACCTCTAAGAAATTGGTTTCTAATCCTGTTTAGAGTGTACAAAAATGCCTGTTTTCCCATACGATGGTCAAATTATTTTCATTTTTTGGAACTATGGAGATACTTGAGGTTATGTTTCAAGGATTTTTAGCCAAAAGTTGATCCAGCATTGTATAGAAGAGCCATCTCATAAAAGCTACTATTAGAATGAGTACCTATTGGAATGAGGACAAACAAAATTATAGAGCACAAGAAAATCTTCTAATAAGCAAGAAATAATATAGTATTTTTTATATAGTAACCATCACTAAAGATTTAAGACATTCATTATATCACTGATTTTTTTAAAGCAATCATTGTATGACCATACTCATTTATGATTTTATTTTAGAAAATACCAAATATTTTAATGAACTATAATTGTACATATAAACTTTATCACCCAACCCTCTTTTCTTCCACAATCTTTAAATCCTTTATGTGTGAGTTCTTGTATTTTTTTATTTTTATTTTGAGGGGGCAGATAAAAATGAGGGAATATTTTATTGTGAAAAACTTTGAACATTTTTCAGCTGGTAAAATTTGTTTTGTGCATCATCTATACAAGTGAGTGTGTATATTGGCTTTAAGTCATTCCTTTAGTAACACATGTAAAGCCCAGAGGGTTGAGTATGTGTGTTCCTCTGAAAGAGAGAGAGACAGAGAGAGAGAGCGAGCAAGACACACACACACACACACACACACACACACACACACACAGAGAGACAGAGAGATAGAGAGAAAGAGAGAAAGAGAGAATATGGCTGAAAAATCCTATGAATTGAAATTCCACATTTATTGGTATAAAATATGAATGATCACATTGCTACATTATAAGAACTATTATAAGACCTCAATATTATATATAAAAATAAAATTAATGGTTTATTAAAATACAATTTATCACATTACAAAGTTTAGCTTAATTTTTGATAAATTAATTCTCACATTTGTATTATGTTTTAAAGCAAAATATCTCTAAAATGTTATTGAATATACAATAGTTAGATTTCATCATTTGTACATATTCCTCAAACTTGTAATGATAGCTATCCTTTAAAACAGTAAGTTTTATAGAATGTTATGAGAAAAAAAAGATAGTAAAAGATTATTCTGAATCACTGAAACCTAAATAACGCTATATTTATAAATCAGTCTCTAAATCCTTTCTACCCTGAGAAAGGCTTGCCGTTTTATTAATGGCCTAATACCTGAGAATGATGTACAAAATTATTTTGGAAATTTCCCTTTTCTAGCTGCCTGATGAGCTGTTAAGATCATTTTTCTGCAATTGATGTTATATTCAGTACTTGAAGAAGTCATTGAAATGTTAGTCTAGTTATATATTACTATGGTAGTGCTTTCATTTTTATCTGCACTTTTATTGGATATATTAAATGTCTGTGGTAGTTCTAGTTCAGTTACTGAAAAATGATCAAGTTTCTCATAATATCTTTTATGGTTTTTAAAATCCTACAAATGATCATTCTTGCTTGTCCTTTCATATCGCTGAAACAGTTAAATGGAATAACTATAACCAGAAGAAATATTTATAATGAATTCCTTTCAAAAGCCTCATTTTTTCTTTTACTGCTGTCAGGTAAAAGAAATAAAATGTAAAATGAAAGGCTCAAAGTTTTACATTTTAAGAACTTGGATCATCATACTGAAAAGGCCATTAATAATACTCATAATTACATACTATAAATATGAAGTAAGATAAAGCATGTAACTTTAAGCATGGCCCCATAAAAGTTGATAAGTATATGGCTAAGGTCACCACACTGAGGAAGGGAGCTATCAAATTGGAGCCCATGTTCTCTTTAAAATAT
This sequence comes from Lasiurus cinereus, assembly GCA_011751065.1. Classification (NCBI taxonomy): domain Eukaryota; kingdom Metazoa; phylum Chordata; class Mammalia; order Chiroptera; family Vespertilionidae; genus Lasiurus; species Lasiurus cinereus. The sequence continues at coordinate 34,041,610 of JAAGEH010002531.1, forward strand.
CAGAAGTAATCATTTGGTGAATAAGCCTCAAAATGTCAGTTTAGTCAAATGTTGAAGTGGCTCTAATTAAAATTCAGGTAATTAGCCTTTAGCATCAAATAATTTTATAAAACTCTACATGATCATTAAAGCCATTTCTCATTGTTTATCAATAGATGCTATTTTAATTTTCTTTAAAGAATTTAAACTTTTATAGCTTCCTATAGATAATTTGCCTTTCATTATTAAAAGGTTTTTGGTTCAATAATTTGAAAGCATATTATTATAATGAAACCAACTTTGTAATTAAACCAAAATAACCTAAAGTAAGTAAAATCAATAATATTTTATTTGGGTGGGCCAACCAAAGTTGGCTTCTCAAGTTAATGAACCTACTAGGGAAGTAATATAGTTTCCAATGCAAAAAAAAAAAAAAAGTTTCTGGTATTCACATGTGCACAAGTCAGGACTCTTTTACAACATAATGGATAAAATAACATAAAATATAAATGTAAGATGATTTTCTTTTTCTTCCCTCTCTCCCTCTCTTTTTTCCTTCTTCCCTCCCTCCCTTCCTCTTTCCTTCCTTCCTTCATTTTTTTTTTTTAATCCTCATCTGAGGCTATTTTTCCATTGATTTTTAGGAGAGTGGAAGACAGAGGGAAAGACAGAAAGAAATATCAATGTGAGCGAAATGCATTGAGTGGTTGCCTCCTGCATAAGCCCTGATCAGGGCCCAGGCTGGTGAGTGGTGAGGAGCCTGCAACCAAGATACATGCCCTTGACTAGAATTGAACCCAGGACCCTTTGGTCTGCAGGAAGACGCTCTGTTCACTGAGCAAAGCTGCCAGTGCCGTGAGGTGATTTTCAGTGCATGAACTAGGGATCTGTTTAATATTAGGCTTCATGTTTAAATAAGTTGTTGCCTAGGTAGGCAAGTTTATGGATTTTTATATTTGTCTTGGGTTAATCACTGATATAAATTCACTCACATATTATTGAGTGTAAAAATAAAATGATAACTTCATGATGTAGAGTATCTTCCAGTTATGACATATTTTCCAACAACAATTCTCAAAAATACCATTTACACTGAATACCGGCTGCTGGCAGAACTTATGCATTCCTCCCTTCATGGCAGTTAATTTTTATTATATCCATCTTTCAAAGGTGGAAATCATTGAACACAGAATGCTTTGAAATCATTGCACCTAGAACCTTTCACCAATGAAAGGAAAATTAATAATCAGAATGTCCTAGTAATCAGAATTACTAGGTTCCATATAATAATCATAATCTCAAGGGATGGGCTAAGAATCTCCATTTGATTTTACTTTATTGTTGATTGTATTACAGATGTCTCCCATTTTCACCCCCTTTGACACCCTTCACTCAGCCCACCTCAGGACCCATATTATTGCCATGGGATATGCATATATACACATATGTCCTTTGGTTAATATCTTGTCCCCTCCACCCCTTTCTCCTCTAAACTCTGTCATTCTGTTTCATGCATCTATGCCTCTGAACCTATTTTATTCATTAGTTTATTTTGTTCTTTAGATTCCACGTATGAGATTGTGTGATATCTATCTTCCTCTAACTGGTTTATTTCCCTTAGCATAATAATCTCCAGGTCCACCCATGCTGTTGCAAAGGATAAGAACTTTAAAAAAAAAATTTAAAGTATATTTTATTGATTTTTTACAGAGAGGAATGAGAGGGATAGAGAGTTAGAAACATTGATGAGAGAGAGACATTGATCAGCCGCCTCCTGCACGCCCCCTACTGGGGATGTGCCGGCAACCAGGATATCGAACCTGGGATCTTTCAGTCTGCAGGCTGACACTCTATCCACTAAGCCAAACCGGTTTCGGCAAGAACTTTTTAAAAAGCTATGTAGTATTCTACTGTGCAAATGTACCACAGCTTTTTTATCCACTCATTGAATGATGGGCACTTGAGCTATTTTTAAGAGATTCTGGTCAAATTTAGTAAATACTTCATTTAAAAGATCTAACTCCTCTTTTCCCTAGATATCTACAGTTTAAGGTAGTTTTATGAACTTTTTAAAAAAATTAATGCTAGATTTCAAACTTATGTGGGACATTAAGTTTTTTATAAAAATGTTAAGTATATATGAAAGCAAATAGATTATTCTTGTATCTGTTAGATACCTATTGTATTTTCCTCCAAATCTGGCTTTTCCCCCCATTAATCTGGAAGCAATCCATTATACTGATGTATTATTTTAACTAAAACATACAGGGTGGGGCAAAAGTAAGTTTATCGTTGTGAGTATGTGAAACACAAAGTTTATTCTTGTATTAATGTTTACTAAGTATTGTATTATTTTTTTATACAAAGAACTGTAGACCTACTTTTGCCCCATCCTGTATACCAGCATAATTTAATTTCAACATTTCCCTATAATCTTACTTGCCACTCTCTTCTTTCCCCAACTGTCCCCTCTCTCTCTTTCTCTGCATCTCTTATTCCTTTCCTCTTCTATTACTTTGCATGAGTCATTGCCTATTATTTTACTCTCTATCTCTTTCTTTTTTTTTTCTTCTGGTTAACTCATTCCTATTCTTCAACTTCAGTGTGTATTGCATTTTTCCCCCTATACTTAATTAACATACATTCACAATATTTACTGCACACTTTCTATGTGTCAGGTACCTGCTAAGTATGGACACAAAGATAAGTGACTCCATAATTTCTGGCAATAAAGAAGTTTCCATTTTAGATCATGTTAATGACTTTATCTCTCTGAGCATTTTTGACCTGTTATAAATTATCTAGAACAGAATTTCACAGTATTTTTCTTTCAAAGTATAAGATATTAATGAGGATGTTTTGACATTAGAAATTGGGAGCTGGAATATTTATATAATTTGTTAAATGCACCCCAATACCTCAAGCAGTCAATGGTATCAGCATTCTCATAACATATTCACACCACATTGATGTGCTTGGCCCAACTGCTGAAATACACTAATAAACAGTTATATTCTGAACATTTTTGCCATATTTTCCATTTTTGTTGGTTTTCCAATTTCATTATTTATCTTGATAGTTATTTTATAAAAAGACTTCCAAATACAGTGGTACCTCAAGATACGAGTGCCCTAACATACGAGATTTTTGAGATATGAGCCATCAAGCGAGTGATTTTTGCTTTGAAATACAAGCAACATTTGAGATAGGAGTAATCGCGCAGATTGGCTGGCTGCACACGACCCACCAGTTTACTGCGACTCAAGCGTCTCATAGTTTCCCATGCCTCAAGGTTACGGAACGAATTAAACTCATATCTCGAGGTACCACTGTATAGGCTAAATAATTTTTAATAAAAATAATTTTATTATAATTTTTATTATAGCTTTTTTTGTGTCGTTTTTTCTTTTCCTGTTGTCTTCTTTAGCACCTTCCTTGTTTTCCCTGTTTATTATTTACTAGAGGCCTGGTGCACACATTTGTGCACCAGTGGGATCCCACAACCTGCTCTGAGGGATCAGGCCAAAATCAGCTCTCTGACATCCCAAGAGGTCCCAGATTGGGAGAGGTCACAGGGCAGGCTGAGGGGACCCCACTGGTGCATGACTGAGGCCAGGGAGGGATGTGGGAGGTTGGGCAGCCAAGGGCTCTAGGGCGTGTCCAGCCCATCTTGCTCAGAATTGATCAGCCAGACCTTAGCAGCAAGCTAACCTACTGCCTCTGCCCCCTGATGGTCAGTGCCCATCATAGTGACTGGTAGACCAGTTGACTGTTTGCCCCCTGGTTGTCAATTCACGTCATAATAAGCGGTTGAGTGGCCTTAACATATTATTAGCATATTACACTTTGATTGGTTGAACATCCGACCAGTCAACCATACACTTAGCAAACTAGGCTTTTATTATATAGGACTGTGTCTTATTTGCTATAGGAGGATAATCCAGATAATAAAAAATATTAATAGTTATTTATGTAAAAGTCAATATAGTCTTAAAAGAAATATACAGTATTTAACTTTGATGCCAAGATATATTGTTATTTACTCTAGAATTGCCAAGATTATTTTAAAGCAATTGAACTTTCAGAATTGCATGCTTGAATGATCGACACTTCATGAGAAGCCATCTTAAGATATATCTCACTCAATTTCTCAGTTGTTAACAAAAATTGCTCTAAAGCACATTTATGAACATAAACTATAAATTTAGGACCCAAAAGGAGAAAGTTCTTGGGGATTATGATTTCTTCAGAGAAAAAAAGAGGGAAATGCCAATGTGCAAATAATTTTAGCAATTGTTCTATATTATTAAACCACATTTTCTAAGACTTCATGATGACAGTAATTGTGGAATTTAGTAAAGGTTCCTTTTTACATGATTCAGTAAAGCAGAGAAGTCTCAACTGTATAGTTAATCAGGATGAGTGGAAATAACCAGTGTTAAAGGAATTATCCATTAGAGACAAATAAAGAAATTATCCATTGGTGACATCAGGTAAATTAGTTCTTCCCCAACTTGAAATGCTACTCTAAAAATAGTATTTATTCATTTATTTATGTAGTGGGGTATTCATTTATTTATGTAAAAGGGGTATTTATTCATTTGTTTATGTATTTATTTAGTTTTATATTCATTTATATCTTACTAGAAGCCCAGTGCATTAAATTAGTTCACAGGGGTATGTGTCCCTCAGCCCTGCCTGCACCCTCTCAAACCTGGTTGATGCCTAACTGCTCCCCAGCTGGTCTGATTACCCCTAAGTGCTCTCCCCTACCAGCCTGGTCACTCCTAAATGCCCTCCTCAGCTGTCTCAGTCACCCCTAACTTCTCGCCCTAATGGCCTGATCATCCACGACTACCCTCCCCTGCAGACCTGGTCTTTCCCAACTCCCTCCTCTGCTTGCAAGGTCACCCTTAACTGCCCTTCCTGCTGGCCTGATCACCCACAACTGCTCTCCCCTGCAGTCCTGGTTCCCTCCTAACTTCCCTCCCTTGCTGACCTGGTCTCTCCCAACTGCCTTCCGCTGCTGACCCGATCATCCCTAACTGCCCTCCCTGCTGGCCTGTTCCCCCCAGCTGCCCTCCCCTGCAGGCCTTGTTCCTACCCCAACGACCTTCCCCTGCAGGCCTGGGACTCCCCCCACAGCTCTCCTTTGATGGCCTGGTCTCTCCCAACTGCCATCCTCTGATGGCCTGATCACCTATAACAGCCCACAACTGCCCTCCCCTGCAGACCATCTTATGGTGGCCATCATGTGTCCACATGGGGGCAGCAATCTTTGACCACTGGGGGCAGCAATCTTGTGTCTTGGAATAATGGTCAATTTGCATATTACTCTTTTATTAGATAGTATTTATTTTGTTGTTTTAATTTGAGACCTCTAATTTTGTTCTTTTTTAAGATTTATTTTCAAAATAGTTTTAGCTACTTGGCATCCTTTGAGATTTTACATGTATTTTAGGATAGGTTTTCATTTTACACCTGGATGTATAATAATTTTAGCTGCTAAAGATATACTGGTTTTTACTTCCCTAACATATTTTGTTCTAATATTAGGTCAGTCCTACTTTGTGAAACACTAGCAGCTTAGATGATAATTCAGCCTTAATATTAGGTCAAACAGTTATGATAGGATTTATGCAAATTATTTCAACTTCATAATTAAAGTCTGACACACTACTTTAAAAATATTATCTTATTAATGTAATCTATGACTGTTTTATAGAAGTATGTTAATCTTTTTCATAAAGGTTCTGGTAGTAAATATTTTCAACTTTGCAGGCCACCTGGTCTCTGTAGCAACAACTCAGTTCTGCCCTGGTAATGCAAAGCAGTCATAGAAAAAATCAAATAAATGGGCTTCGCTGTCTTCCAATAAAAATTTTATCATAGTCCCTGAAATTTGAATTTCATATAATTTTCACTTCTCATAAAATACTATTTCTCTTTACTGTTTCTTCAACTGTTTATAACATTCTTAGCCTTTAGGACATACAAAAAAACAGATGACAGGTTGCATTTGACACACAAGCCTTTATTGGCTAACCTCTGTGATTTTTATTGACATACAATGTTTAAAAAAAGAGAAAGCACTTCTGTTAATACATACATAATATGTAACGTGGATTATAATCTCAACTCTATACTATTCCTATTATTTTAATTTGTTTTAATTTACAATATTCTATTAGTTTATTAGGTACTGCCTTATTATATTCTTCAGAATAGATTTTTAAAAATAATAATTTATCTCATAAAGCATCCTGTGGGAACCTCTTTCCACATCCAGTGTGGTTCAGGGTTCCCAGTTCAGAGTTCGGGTTCTGAAGGAGGCCGTACGCAAACAAAATGAGAGACTAGAAAACATTAATTTGGCGATATTGGGGGGAAGGACTACCACTTGCTCTGGCCTTTTTCTCCCTTTTATTAAGGCTTTGGGACACACCCCTAGCCTTTACGCAGGAAATAACAAAAAAAAAACAAACAAACAGAAATTAACATGAGACAAACAGGTAGAGGCTGCTTCAGCTAACAATGTTTTCATCTAAACAGTGAGTAATTAGCTCTGACTTTTCAGAGCAGTTAAGATTGACCAGCCTTCTGGCCTTCTGTTTACATCCATTTAGTGAGAACAATGTTTGGTTTCCCACAGCATCCTTACTTTAAAATGTTAAATTCTGTTTTAAATCTAATTGAATAATTGTTTTTAGATTGTCTGGTTTTACCCTGCTGAGCTTTAATGTTTCCTTTGCTAACTGAGTTTTATATTTTGAAAATTATGTTTTGTTTTATTACCCAAAATATTTGTGGTATGGACTATTCTGGAGTTGAAAACTTTAAATGAAGTTTCATGACATTCTGCCTAGTATGCAGTGGTCTTTCTCAGCTAATGATATTTGAGTCCTTATTCCACTTTTTTCCCCCAAGTATTTGCTACATTCCTATTCATAAGTTAGCTAGGTGAAGAGGTTATCTAGTCATATTTCCATTGTTAGGGAAGTAATTTTATTTATTTTCTAATGATATATATATATATATACATATATATATATATATATATATAACAAAAATGTAATTGACAAAGTTTTGTTAAAAATTTTACATTGTTATACTCTCTATTTGCATATATTCTATTTGTTGTTCATTGTATAGCGTGGTGGTTGTATTTTGCATGGAAATTGATGACTCTCAAAAAATATTATAAATTTAGCTATAATTTCCACTCAATAATTTTCCTTATATAGAACTTTTGCTTTTCCATAGTAACTAAAGGTATATTTTGGCATTAACTTCATTTTGTTTTTATATTGCAGATTTAAGACAGAATGAACATCATCCAGAACCACAGGAAAGCTGGCTGAGTGGAAATTCTACAACTAGAAGGAAAGAGAGGGGCTCATGGAGACTCAGAGGAGTTGCAAAAAGCTGAGGTACAGAGAGTCATGTGCGTGGAGAGGAGGGGCAGCAGAGTACCTGGCTGGCCTCCTCTAGCAGAAGGGAGACAGAAACTCCCAACTACAATGAACCCCATTCTGACTGCACTGAACCCAAGTTGCGGGCAAGACTCATATGGGGGAGTCTGGACTGTTGTGAAAGGGAGGAGTGCAGGGAAACTTAGGGGAGCCACAAATAACAGAGGTTGGGGGTGCACACAAAAGTGTGAGCAGAGAGAACTGACTGCTGGCTTTCTCTAGTGGGAGTAAGACAGAACCTTCCAACTGTGCCGAAATCCAGATCAGACAGCACTGAACCCCAGTTTCGGGTGAGACCCTGGGGACCCAGACTCATTCCCCTGGAGTGCACAGAAACTCAGGGGAGCCAGAAAGGCAGAGGTCTGGAGATGCACGAGTATGACTGTGCTCAGAGAGGGCTGCAGAGATTACCGAGGGGCACTGAGACCCAGGGACTACCGTGTAGGGCAGGGCTGACAGGAAGCCAAGGCTGTCTGCTCAGCCCTGAGACTCTGCCCCATCCAAGCCCAGCACAGAGGCTTTTGCAATTTTGCTAGTCTTAAGGCAGAGTCCAGGACAGAAGTTCTCCTGGTGTTAACACAACTGATCCTCACAACTAATTGGCTTGGAGGTCAATTCCCCCGAGTGATACCAACAACAATCAAGACTTAACTACAACAAGGCTATAAACACAGTTCACAAAGGAGTGCACCAAGAGTGTCCACCTCAGGTAACTGGGGTGGTGGAGCTACTGGGCTATATAGGACACCTAGCACACAAAGCTACTCTACCAACTCAGGGAAGCAGTAAAAATGTGGAGACAAAGGAACAGATCACAAATGAAAGAAATGGAGGATAATTAATGACTAGATATAGAGTTCAAAACCACGGTTATAAGATTTTTTAAGAATTTCCTAGAAAAGATGAATAAATTCAGTGAGATCCAAGAGGAGATGTAAAAGGACCAACTGGAAATTAAACACACACTGACTGAAATAAAAAAATATTATACAGAGACCTAAGAGAAGACAAGAGAAATGCAAGAATCAAGTGAAAGATTTGAAATACAAAGAAGAAGAAAACACTCAAGTGGAAAAGCAAAAAGAAAAAAGAATACAAAAATGTGAAGATAGTGTAAGGAGCCTCTGGAAAAACTTCAAGCATACCAACATCAGAATTATGGGGGTGGGGGGGTGGGGGGAGGTGCCTGAAGAAGAGAGACAGCAAGATACTGAAAACCTATTTGAAGAAACAATGACTGAAAACTTCCCCCACCTGTTGAAAGAAATAGACTTACAAGTCCAGGAAGCACACAGAACCCCAAACAAAAGGAATCCAAAGAGGAACCACACCAAGACACATCATAATTAAAATACCAAGAGCAAAAGACAAAGAAAGAATATTAAAAGCAGCAGGAGAAAAACAATTAATTACATACAAGAAAGCACCCATAAGATTGTCAGCTGATTTCTCAACAGAAACTATGCAGGCCAGAGGGGAGTGGAAAGAAATATTCAAAGTGATGAATAGCAAGAACCTACAACCAAGATTACTCTACCCAGCAAAGCTATCATTCAGAATTGAAGGTCAGATAAAGAGCTTCACAGATAAGAAAAAAACCAATGGAATTCATCAGCACCAAACTAGTATTATATGAAATGCTGAAAGGTACTCTTTAAGAAGAGGAGGAAGAAGAAAAAGGTAAAGAGAAAAATTATGAACAACAAATATGTATCTATCAACAAGTGAATCTAAAAATCAAATGAATTAAAAATCTGATGAGAATATAATAGAATCATGGGCATAGAAAGGGAGTAGACTGACAATTCTCAGGAGGAAAGGGGTGAGGGAGGTGTAGGGAGAGAATGGACAAAAATCATACACCTATTGATGAGGACAATGTGGGGGAGGAAAGGGCAGAGGGTGGTGTAGGAGCCAGGTGGAGGGGAGCTATCGGGAAAAAAGGGAAACAATTGTAATAATCTGAACAATAAAAATTTATTGAATAAAAAAAAACCTGATAGATACGTATCAGATACAAATATTTCATCAATTTTTACTTTTCACACTTAATTTATTAATATTTCTTATACCAAGTATAGTAATGTTAATTTTGTAGAAGGTAGAGAAAGGTGAAATATAAACCATAATTACATTGACTTCATTTTTATATCAATCAAGCTTCCTTGTTTTTGACTTTGAGCATTTCAATAATTTTTAAAAAGAAAAACTAAAAGTAGTTGTAATAAGTGAGTGTAAGTTAAACGCATTGTAATATAAATTTTCCAATTTTTCAATAAAATTAGAAACATTGTTGGCAAAGTGTGGTCCATTTACTTGTAGGAGTTCTCAAATTCTTTCCAGGAGATCTGTGAAGTCAAAACTATTTTCCTAATAATGTTAAAATAGTTGCTTTTGCTGTTGGTGGTGGTATTTGCACAGATACTGGACAAGCAATGACAGGCAAAAGTACAACACAGATCCATACAGTGACAGCAAATGTTGCTGGCCCATGGTGTTGTTCACTCTTATAGACACATAAAAAACCTTTTAAAAAGTCCAGTTTTAAGAATGACCTTGATAAAGCAATTAAAATGTTTTATTACTTCTTGATACTTAATTCTTATCTTTTTAATTCATTCTTTCATATAAGAAGTGTACATAAAGCCATGCAAAACACTGCAGTGCTTAAGATTGCACTTATTTAGGGTAGGTTGCCTTGGTGTGCTAAAGGCAACTTACACTAGCTCCCAAGAGCAGACTGTCCAAGTATATTGCTTATACTATGTTCACAAGCATAGAGTATCCTATATAATAAAAGGATAATATGCAAATGGACCGAACTGCAGAACAACTGGTCACTATGACACACACTGACCACCAGAGATGACGCAGACTGAACTCCAGAGGGCAGATGCTCAATACAGGAGTTGCCCCTCATGGTCCGTGCACTCCTGCAGGAGGAGTACTGCTCAGCCAGAAGCCCTTAGCCAGGCTCTTGGCTGGCAAGTGCAGCAGCAGTGGCAGGAGCCTCTCTTGCCGTACTAAGGAAGTCTGACTGCTGGCTTGGCCTGCTCCTCATGTCAGACATCCCAAGGGCTCCTGGACTGCGAGAGGGCACAGGCTGGGCTGAAGGACCTCTCCCCACTCCCCCACCTCTAGTCGTGAAATAACCCATAATAGGAGAGTTTATGCCATTGAAAATGGTAAACACTGCAAAACATAGTCATTATTATAGCTTTAATTTAAAAAGATACCACCAATTGTTAGCAAGAACAGAGTAACGGAAAGACTGTACTTCCCTGGAGGAATATAAAATAGTTCAACTATTTGGAAAACAGTTTGGCAAATTTTCATACAGGTCTTATAAAGGTTTTAACCCAAGAAGAATGAAAACAAACTTTCATAAAAATATTTAAGAATGTTTATACATTTGTCCATTATTAAAATTATACTTTGGTATATTCATATACTCATTACTACTACAAAGGTATAAAATAATATCCACTATAGATAGACAACAAAATAGATAAATTTTAGAAGGTATTATGGTGAGTATATAATGTCGACTTTCTATGAATTTCAAAAATAGGCAAAACTAATCTAAAGCGATAAAAACAGGGGAGTGAATTTTGAATGCCTGTAGGTGGAAGACAACTAACTTTCATTAGAGTGTCTCACTGTTACTTATTTCATTTGTGAATATTTATGTGAGCTTTCACTTAGAGGAAGCTTTCATAATTAATGTAATTGTGAAAACCATGATAATGACATGCAATCAAAATATGAACAGAGTCCTGCCGGGCATGGCTCAGTGGTTGAGCATCAACCTATGAACCAGAAGGTCACAGGTTTGATTCCTAGTCAGGACACATGCCCAGGTGTGGGCTTGATCCCCAGTAGGGGCTGATCAATGATCCTTTCTCATCATTGATGTTTCTATCCCTCACTTTCTCTTCCTTTCTGAAATCAACAAAAAATATTTAAAAATATGAACATAAAAAAATATGAAGAGTTGTGATGCAAATAGAGCTTAGAGTCAAGGGCAGAATAGTAAACATTCTACCATTGGAAGCATACATTACATTGTATCTCACAGTCTACAAAAACATCGCATTTCCCAAACATGCTGGATAATTAAACTAATTTAACATTCCTCTTCATAAAGAAAAGACAGAAGCAAAAGATAACAGATTTTACTCATTTGGCATACAGAAGAATATAATTAATACTGTAATAAGGGCTGATAACACAAAATGGATTTAAAAAATACACAAAGCCAATTATACCTTCTATTACTTTGCATCATTCCAGTAATCACTGTACTGAACAAAAAACTTGATTAGAATGGGAAAAGCACAACTCTAAAGTCACTGCTCATGTATAAAAAGCAAAACTAAAGAATGTACTTTGAAAATATTGTAGCATTATATACTACATTTATTTTACAACTACATTGTATACCTAGCTAAACTTGACAATGATTATTGCAAATACTTATTTATATTTGTAAGGTTATTTTGCCATATATTTAGATTTTTTCAACACTTCCTGTTACTTCATGCTTTAATGAAAGCCATGCATCATTGCATTAAGTGAAGTAAAGCACCAACTAAAATAGAACATTGCTATTAACCTCTAACATTAGTGTGTAGGGAGGTAAAGACAAGTTTAATAACTCAGGGATAGAAAATTCACCGTGAAATTACCCGAGCATACTTTATCCAGGCACATTAACATAAGGTAATAAACCTGAGTCTCTTTCTAAAGAGGAATGAAATTATCATCAATAATCAATAATATCCTTTTATAGCTTTAAAGTGATTGGTCCTTTAAAATGAGATCATCATCTGATATTTGACTTTTATAAAATGATTCAGTGTCTCATTTTATTGCTATCTGAAGCATATTAAGATGTCTGCCCAACATTGCATGGAATTTAAAATATGTAAGCTTAAATTAAGCATTTACTTTTTGAAAAAGTTTACTTCTAGCTTCATTATACTTTTACATGACATTTACATGTTATTTGAAGGTCAGAAATAAAACTAATTATTTCCTAGATTGCATATCAAAAGTGATATGCCAGAGACTGATTTTCTTCTTCTAATACATCCCTTTTTATAAGCATAAGAAGTATTTTATGACATAATCAGTTTTGTTATGATAAAATAAATTTGTTTTCTCATTTTTCCCCCTTGAATTTGTTTCAGTGTTTGTATCTCCCTACTCACTTAGTTTTATGTGTTTATCTGTACAGAACTTAACATATTTTTAGATATATGTATATAAATTCAAGTAAGGTGAAAATATCACTCACAACCTCTAAGATTTAATTTTAACAATGACAGCTAAATGTGACTTTGTATAGGACTATTGAAAATCTTCAAGGAAAATATTTGAGAAATCAAAAACATTTTTCTATCTCTAAATGTACTTTAAAATATTTTCAAAAATAATTTAGAAAAGCAGAGGCCCTAATCTAAAATTAAGTTAAATAGTGGGTCTAAAAATCTTATGACTTAAGTTTAAATTTATAAGCCAATCTTTACTGGGCCCCTCCTAAAGAAGCATGTCCTTGAAGGTAGAAAGCTAAAAATATGTATTTTTGAGTAATGAGTATGAAGGTGTTGCCAATTAACTACTGTATTCTTTATAAAAGTAAAAAAAAAATGTTTCATCAAGATATTCTTATTTGCCTTTATAAACACATATGTAATTGTGTTAGGATTTCATTATTATTACCAGCGGCCAGGTGCACAGATTATGCACATTGAAAGGAAATTAATTAGAAGAAAGATCTGTATGATAATTACATTACTGCAAAAATTACATGACAAAATTATATAATATAGTATTATGAAGTTAAAACACATATGTGATTGGTGCCAGCAAGAGCTTTATATGTTTCACGCATGCACGAGTTAAAGTTTATTTTTAAATTGGCAGTGCATGTCTTATGTACCAGCTAGCTGATCAGTCAGCTGGTCGGACAGATGTATAGTCGGTCACTTAGCCTTTTACCAGGCGTACTGGTTAATAATGTGGATTTTTTTCAATAGATGGAGTTATACATATGTTGATATATATGTGATTTGATATGTAAGCTATTTTGTTGTACTGACAAGTTTCAAAACTTCATGTCAAATTTTCTGAAGGTGTTACATTATAGATATTTTTACACTTAAAAATGTCGAATTACATGCTGAAAAAAGAGCATTTGCAGAAAGCTTTAATTCATTACTTTATTTTGAAGAAAAGTGCTACTGAAAGTTGTTGTATACTTTGGGAAGCATATGGTGAATATGCTCCATATCAAGATATTGTGAATGCTGGTTAAAACACTTTAAAAGTGATGATTTTGATGTGAAAGATAAAGAACATCCAGGTGAATCGAAAAAGTTTGAAGACCAACAATTACAAGCATTATTAGATAAACATGCAAGTTAAACTCTAAAAACAACTTGCAGAAAGATTAAACATTAATCAGCAAATAATTTCTGATAGTGCATGTGGTAATCTGAAGGAGCAAGGTCTGGTGAATACAGCAGGGGGGCTAATACTCCCCCGGCAAGATCTTATAATGTTTCCTTATCTGGTTTTGAGGTGTGTGATGGTGCATCATCATGGAGCAAAATTACTTTGCCATGTCTTCTGGCACATTCTGGTTGTTTCATGACCAAAGTGTGGTTCAAATTGATTATTTCTTGTCTGTAGCAATCAGTATTAACCATTTCACCTGGTGGGAAATACTTTAAAGTAAAAAATGGGTGCCACATCAACTGAATGGAAGACAAATGGAAAACTGAAAAGTCATCAGTAAAATGTTGCTTCAATGGCATGAAAGAAAGTCCTTTTTGCATTGAATTGTGACTGGCGATGAAAAGTGGATTTATTTTGAGAATGCCATGTGCACAAAATCATGGGATGATCCAGGTCAACCATCAACCTTGACTGCAAGGCCAAATCACTTCGGAAAGACTGCATTTGGTGGGAGAAGGTATGGTGTATGATGAGTTTCTAAAACCAGGTGAAATCATTAATACTGATTACTACCTACAACAAATAGTCAATCTGAACCACACTTTGATCATGAAACAACCAGAATGTGCCAGAAGACATGGCAAAGTAATTTTGCTCCATGATGATGCACCATCACACACTTCAAAACCAGATAAGGGAACATTAAAAGATATTGCCTGGGAAGTATTAAACCACCTGCTTTGTTCACCAGACCTTGCTCCTTCAGATTACCACTTGTTCTGATCGATGGCACACGCACTTTCTGAGTAGCACTTCAAAACATACAGAAGTGGAAAATTGAGTCTCTGAATGGTTTGCCTCAAAACAAGAAATGTTCTATTGAAACAGTACCCACAAATTATCTGAAAGAAGGGGGAAATGTGTAGTTAGCGATGGACATTTATTTGAATAAAGCATTTTGATGTTTCTCTTGAAATTATTGTGTTTTCATTGATTATAAAATCTGCATTATTAACCAGTACACACATACACACACACACACACACACACACACACACACACACACACACACACACATATATATATATATATATATATATATATATATTATTTAATGGAATGTAAATTTTTTTTAAAAGAAGAAAAATATTCCCCCAATGAGTTACACATCTATTTAGCCATTCCCACAATTCTTAAAGTTTTGAACAATTTATGTTCTGCCCATTCAGAGGACATGTCAAATAGGTCTAAGGAACAATCTGACACAGGTATAAGTTATAAATCAGTATGAAAAACATGTTTTCTTAATGGAAATAATAATAGGCCTTAATAAAACATAAAATGCAAAAAACATATTTTATGTATTTTCTTTTAGGAAGAATTAATTTAGACAGGGAGGTTCTCCATAGGTAGAAATTAATTTATAAGCCCATTCCAAAAGTCTGGAATTATTACTGAATCATAATAAAATAAAATCTGTCACAGAAACATTGCTGACCCCCATACTCATTAGCTTTGCACACCCATGAGGATAACTAACTATTACAAAGGCTGTTAGATTTAAGTGGAAAACCTATTGAAAAGTAAGTAAGTTTTAGCTGTTTTATATTATTACTAGAGGCCTGGTGCACAAAATTCATGCATGGGTTGGGCAGGGGGGAGGATGTCACTCAGCCCAGCCTGCACCCTCTCCGATTGGGGACCCCTCAAGGGATGTCTGACACAATCCAGGATTGCTGGCTCCCAACTGCTTGACTGCCTGCCTTCTTGATTGCCCCTAACCCCATCTGCCTGCCAGCCTGATCACCCCCTAACCACTCCCCTGACAGCCTGATTAATGCTAACTGCCTTCCCAATTGCCCTTCCCTGCAGGCCCGGTTACCCCCAACTTTCCTCCTCTGCCAGCCTGGTCACCCCTAACTGCCCTCCCCTGCTGGCCTGATCACCCACACCTGCCCTCCTTTACAGGCCTGGTCCCTCCCAACTGCCCTCTCCTGCTGCCCATCTTGTGGAGGCCATTTATGTCCACATAGGGGC
The DNA here is from genome assembly GCA_011751065.1 of Lasiurus cinereus. Taxonomy (NCBI): domain Eukaryota; kingdom Metazoa; phylum Chordata; class Mammalia; order Chiroptera; family Vespertilionidae; genus Lasiurus; species Lasiurus cinereus. Next base: position 34,057,560 of record JAAGEH010002531.1, read on the forward strand.
ATGATCTTTGGCCACATTGGGACAGCCATTTTGTGTGTTGGAGTGATGGCTAATTTGCATACTATTCTTTAACAGATAGGATTAGATAATATAGAGGCCTGGTGCATGAGTGGGGCTGGTTTGCTCTGAAGGATGTCCCGGATCAGGGTGGGGGTTCCCTTAGGGCATAGGGTGGACTGGGTGAGGGGCCTGTGGTGGTTTGCAGGCTGGCCACACCCCCTGGCAATCCAAGTGGAAGTCCTGGTATCTTGAATTTATTTATCTTCTACAATTGAAACTTTGTAGCCTGAAACAGAGCCTGGAGTGGAGGCCTGGGCCAGCCAGGGTGTGCAGAAAGCTTGGCTTCCTCTATTGTAGGGGGCAACTCTAGCCTCCTGCTTTCTCTAGTTTCATGGCTGCTGCCATTTTTGTTGGGATTTACTTATCTTCTATAATTGAAAATTTGTAGTCTGAAGTGGAGGAATGGGCTGGCCAGGGTGTGCAGAAAGCTTGGCTTCTTACATGGCTGGGGAAACCCAACCCTCCCTTCTGCTCCCTCCATGGCCTCAGCCATCTTGGTTAGGTTAGTTTGCATACTCACTCCTGATTGGCTGGTGGGCATGGCTTTGTAAGTATAACAAAGTGATGATTAATTTGCATATTACTCTTTTATTAGATAGGATAGCCCAAAGGTGAAGGCATGTTTAAAAAATGTGCTTGTAGTTTTGAAGTATGGATGCCACAGGAAAGAGGACATACAAAAAAAAAAAAGGCAGATTTCATTAGGTCAGGAATTCCACTGATAAATCAGAAAAAGGCGCAAAAGCTACATTGTAAAACTGTAGAAGAGTCATAAAAAGCAAATCCCTTCCAATTTCATGCTAGAAAGTCTAAGGTACATTGGCAATGATTTCAAAAAATTCCCAAATGGCAAAGGTGTTAGGTGATTTCAAAAGTGTTATTCAAACTCTTCTGGAAAAATGCTAACAAAGATGAGAACTAATAAGGCAGGTGGCCTTTTCTTGTTCCTAGTTTTTAAAATATTTTTATAATCCCATTAAGTAGAGACCTATGTGGATGGTCTTGCAATTAATTAGGAGATTAGGTAAGATTGTGTGGGCTAAACCTTTGTAAATCAAGTGATCTCAAAATTAATTAAAATGATATAATAATGGCCTATCAAAAACTGCAGTAAATTTTAATCAGATGATGATATAGCTGCTATTGGTAGTGTCTGCTCAATTAATTTAAAATAAAATATGACCAAATGTAATGTCTGAATACAATCATTCTCAGAGGCATTATTTATTAAACATGTGGCTTTATAGATAATTTTCCATAAATTTACTAGACTTTGGAAATAAAAAAAAGCATAAATCACTCCAGATTTTATTATTATTTTTTGTCACCAGAGTTGTTAATTTTAATGAGTGTATATTCTTGGCATTAACATATAATCAAAGCATGCAATGATTTACTCCAAAAGATTATGTAGTTTATTCTTGAAGATGTGCAGTAGCTCTGGATTTTTTTATTTTTAATTATTATTATTATTATTGCCTTCAATTTCATAATAAGCTTTTCCATCATGATGGCTAAGTTTTTACATTTTATTCTCCTACTAGGGGCCCCATGGGGAGAGGATCTGAGCCATCAGTCAGACATCTTTAGCGCTGCCACGGAGGTGGGAGAGGCTCCTGCTACCACCACTGTACTCGCCAGCCATGAGCCCAGCTTTTGGCTGAGCAGCACTCCCCCTGTGGGAGTGGATTGACCACCAGGGGCCAACTCCTATGTTGAGCATCTGCCCTCTGGAGGTCAGTGTGCATAATAGTGACTGGTCGTTCTACTGTTCAGTCAATTTGCTATTAGCCTTTTATTATATAGGATATGTAAATCTAAATAGCAACTTAGTATTATCCTTCTTTAAGTACTTGGAATAATGGTCATATAAGAATGTCATTTTATATTCATGATGATATATTAAAACTGTACAGTAAGCATGCATGCCTAAAATTACTTGTATTTAACGAAACAGCATTTTGACACTATCTCTTTGAAATTTTCACCTTATGATAGTTTGCTTGGAAATATCAATTTAAAAATAATAGGTATCTTTTTAAAATATTTTAAAATTATATCTCTGTATTGAGATATAGTTAATTTTCTACATAGTGATATTTCATTAGAGTAAGTCTGCATATAAAATTTTTATGATAATTTTGAAAGAGCTAAATTATATTCTATTCACATTTCAGAGTGATGAAATAGAGAAATTACTCCTATTATATAATATTATACAAATATCTCAAACATTTAGAAATTGTAATGTTCTTTTTCATATTTTTCAGTGTAATATTAATCCAATTAATGTTTGAATTGAGCATTGTCATGTTTCCATGCATAAGTATGGCTCTGAAAGAGTCTCAAAAAAAAAAATAAGGTAGCACCAATATAGGCACTCTTTGAGATAATTTTTACTGGTGCTAACTTTATCTTTTTCTTGGAGAAAGTTCAGGCTCTAGACATGTACTCAGTGGACCGGTGACTTCTCCACTCTGCAACCTTCTGATTTCCTTTACATATCTTCCATAAAGTATAGACAATGCTAACATGTCTAATTATGACATTTTGACAGCTCCTTCAGCTCCTCCTGCAATTTTCTCTGTCTCAATAATGACAATGCCGTTCTGTCAGTTGCTGGGGTAAAAACTTTGAGGTAATGCTAGTCATGAGTCCACCAGAAAATTATACTAGCTCTACCTTCAAAAAATACCTAAAATTTGACTTAGTCCACAAGTACCCTGATACATCTTTTCAAACTTGAGTTATGACAATAATCTTATTACTATTTTTTCATGACTATGGCTGCCATCCTCTGTTCTTCCTCCACAAAAATAGTCATAATCATTCTCAATATAGAAATCTTAGTGATTCTGACAAAACTCCCAAGTAATTCATCTTCTTAAAGAAAAAAAAAAGTAATGGCTTTCCATCTCATTCCAGGTAAAAGTCAAATTCCTTAATTATCATAGGAAGGCAAACCAATATCCTAATTGCCTATCTGTATTCTTCTTTTACCACTATGCACACAGATGTTCTATGTGCACCATGGTGAGGAGGGAGGGCACTACCAGAGCTAGCAGGATGGACATAATACCCAAAGCACACACCATGGCAGAACAAAGCCCTCGCCCTCCAACCCCCATACTATACACACTGCAGGGTCATCTAGATTTGTCTCTTATTAAATATAAGCATCTCTATCAATTCTAGATTTATTCCAGATCAGAGTGGATTCAATAGTAGTGTCTGGGAGCACTCTAGTTATGGAAGGATATTTAGGGCAGTTTGTTAAATGCTTAATAGAAAAAGATAATGTTTCATTTCCTCTACTCCTTGTCCATCTATCAGGGTTGGTCATGTTCACACTCAGCCAATTGAAATTTGTTATACCATTTTGAAGGTGATAAAGGTTGTTTACCAATTTCCCAAAATGATGAATTCCATAAGGGATCCAGAACTTGCCATGTTATTGTTATTTGTGACCTTGGGGAGATGATGGTGGCCAGAGGACACTCTGAGGCAAAGTAGGTATCCATGTTCATGTCTGGCTACATATGATTGATATGATCATCTGCTTAAGTCAAAGCAGACACTATCTAAACTATCCATCTATCCTCAGATAAAGAACATGGACAGAAAAGGAAGTGTACACTATTATGAAAATAAGCAGAGAAATATTTGCTTCTCATCACCTAATGTAAGAGGTAAGTAAAAGGAGATTGCCTTTGAGGAATACAGTGCAGTATTCATGAAAAAAAACTGGATTTCCTGTATTTTTTTTTAAATTGCTCATCTGAGGAAGAACAAAAATGAATTTGTTTACCTTCTCGAAATCAAAAGTGGAAGCCACCAAGAGAATAACTTTTAAAAAATCTAACAATACCCCCCTACCGGGTTTGGCTCAGTGGATAGAGGGCTGGCCTGTGGACCAAAGGGTCCTGAGTTTGATTTGGGTCAAGGGCACATGCCTGGGGTTTTGGATGCAATATCCAGTAGAGAGCATGCGGGAGGCAGCCAATCAATGATTCTCTCTTATCATTGATGTTTCTATCTTTCTCTTCCTCTTCTTTCCTCTCTGAAATCAATACAAATGTATTAAAAAAAAACAACACAAGTCTAGCAATACCTAAATTGTATCTCCCCCCACCCCGACTATTTGAGAGACTGGTTATCAAAGAGAGTTGAAATGGTTGTTCAGTGAATGGCGTTCTTTCTCTATCTTCTTATTATTTGGGGTGCACAAGATATATGATTTTTCCATAGAAGTAGTGGGTATCTAGGAAAATTACCTGTTATTCATGCAATTTTATATCTGTACCCAAATAAGTGGAGGCTTTGTCTCAAACCAGTTGTGGAGTTTAGGTTTCATAAAGAATCTGAAGTCTCAAGAGCCCTCTGTAGTATCCAATAAAGCTTTATGTTAAAAAACTTTGGCTGGCAAAGTGTCCAAATATGATATACTTTTATTTGATGGATAAACAGAATATTATCCTGCTATTTGCATGTATACATGTCAAATAAAAAAATCCATTAGGTTCTTACTGGTAATTCAATTATCAATATAACTCTAATAATATTTAGTGTGGACTAAAATATCTCTTTTTAGAGTTAGTGAGTAATGTTTTTGAATTGCTAATTTATGCTAAAATTTCATATTCAAAAGTGAAATCTATTTCCAATAATATTTTCACTTTCATAATAAGTTCCTCCATCATTATGGTTAATAAAAATGTGACTTTCACAAAAGTATAAGAGGCAAATCTATAATTTATAAATGTGTATTAGGTTCAATTTGGCCTGTATCTAACAGACCTATTATAATTTACTTAGCATTTTTATGCTATGAATTTTCAGAAAAATAAGAGAGGCATGTACATTTAGGAACAGATAAGTCAAGATCTAATTCTGTGGTTAAATACAGTCTGATCTGTAAAACAGATGACCACAACTGGGACAATTGTCCTCTTTCTAGAGTTGGCAGATTATGTGATGTTAAGAAAAAGCCTCAATGGTAGACATTTGTCATGCTCACTTTGTGTTATCATTGTTTTTCTTTTTTAAATTCTTTATTATTTAAAGTATTACATATATCTTCTTTTTTTCCCTGTTGATCTCTGCCTGGCCATTCCCCCCCAGCACATGCCCTCATCTCCCTAGTGTTTGTTGTCTATTGGTTATACTTATTGCTTTTATAAAAAGTCCTTTGGTTGATCTCTCCTTTTTCCCCCCCACCCTCCTCTATCTTCCTTCTGAAGTTTGATGGTCTATTTGATGCTTCTTTGTCTTTGGGTCTATTTTTGTTCATCAGTTTATGTTGTTCATTATATTACACAAATGAGTGTTATTAGGTGATATTTATCTTTCTCTGACTAGCTTATTTCACTTAGTGTAATGCTCTCCATGTCCATCCATGCTATTGCAAATGGTGAGAGTTTTTTTTCTTTTTTAACAGCAGTATAGTAATCCATAGTAGATATACCACAGATTTTTAATCTACTCATCTGCTGATGGGCACTTCAGATGTTTCCAAATGGTTAACTATTGTGCTGCTGTGAAAATAGGGGTGCATATGTCCTTTCTGATTGGTGTTTATGATTTCTTGGGGTATTTTCCTAGAAGTGGAATTACCAGGTCAAATGAGAATTTTATTTTTAACTAGAGGCCCAGTGCATGAAAAATTGTGCACTTGGGGGAGGGTGGTCTATATGTCTGTTCTTGTGCAAGTACCAGCTTGATATCTGGTATTGTGATCCCTCCAACTTTGTTTTTATTTCTCAGAATTGCTGCAGCAATTTGGAGTCATTTTTAGTCCATATATTTATTATTATTTTTAAAGTTACATTTTAACTTTAATACACTTTATTTCAGTTTTTAAATATAATATATATTAAAATCTATGAGAAAAAAATAACAAAAATATGTTTCATTTTCCACTGTCAGCCCAGGAGCATTTCCCATTATTTTAAAATTAAGTTTTATTTTATATTCTTACTATAATATCTTAAATATGTTACACTATGAGATATTTATTAAACCCAGAATGCTTAGTATTCTATTCTGGTCATTCTGGGCATTTGTATTAACAGGTTTCATATCTGAATGAACTATTTTTCAATGTCAATAAAAGTTGACTGTATCAGGTATTATGTCAATAATTAAGAATTATTAAAGCAAATAAAACATGCATTGCTAGGAACAACTTTTCACCTTTTGAATTAGCTTTAGTTTATCAAAATTACATTGTTTTTATGTTCTTTTTTAAAAAAATGTCTTTATTGATTAAGGTATTACATTACCCTCCCATCCCCCCACTCCTGCCCTTACTCTCCTTTATGTTTTTAATTATTTAAAAAATACCAGCAAAACAGTTTGCAAGTTTTCTATCTATAAGAACTCAAGATAGGGTCTATGTGAAACTTCTTTTTACAAAGGATTTTCTAATGCTCAATAAAGAATTTTCAAGTGTTTTGAAGCTTCAAGGAAGTGGCATTTGATAGAGAATCTTTTAAGAATGAGATATAATGTCTGAAGCAGGTGCTGGAAGGCTCAAACTCATTAATTGTAACTATGCTGTCTGGGTGCATATGATAGCTGGCTGTTGTAGACAGCTACTACAAATGATGAGGGGGAAAGAGCCAAGCTTCTAACAGTTTTGTAAGTAATTCAGAACATATTGCTCTGCTGTACAGATGTTTAATAGTGATGTCAATTTTGCATCTGAGAAAGTAAGTGATGTGTAGAAAGGCTTGTTGGGGAAAATAGTGATAAGTTTTCATTATTTGCCAGGGGGGAATGTTGTAATCAAATAATTCTTTGACTTTATCACAATGGTATAAACAGACTCATGTGTTAAGGTGTTCTCTATTTTATCCAACTAATTTAGACTCTAAGACATTGAGCTTGTTCTAGATTATTATGTTCAATCACCAGAATCCAAGTGACATTGAAGAGTGGAAGAATATGACATCCTAAAACATACCACTTTGTCATAAGGATCATTAAGGCTCAAGATACTTAAAAAAAAAAGCAGATGCAAGTAGTATATTCTAAATCTCCTCTTCCTCACAATAGGATATAAAAATACCCATGTGAATGATTCACTCCCAGGGGAAAAGAAACTGAGAGTCAAAGCTGAGATAATTAGAATTCTGTACAGACATTGAAACAATTATCTTCCTTTAGTTTCCCTATATATTTTTTTTCTTTCCACAACTGTCTCTTTTTGTTCAACCTAGTAAAAAATATTTTGGTTTTGCCACTTCTTCAAGTCTTCATTCCCTTATGAGGGCTGCTATGTTATGTAAAACATAAATTTTTATACCTTTCTCCTGCTAATCTGTCTTATGTCAATTTAATTCTCAGGCCCAGCTGAAAAACTCTAAGAGAATAAAGGAAAAATTCTGCTTCCCCTACATCATTTGTAAAAACTATATTTAGTATATTTTGTTCTAATTGTATATAAAATTTTAAGAAAATAGCATATTGAATTAGGTTTACCACTCTGATAAAGACAAAAGTGAGATTTATATATACAGGGTATCCTAAACATGTATACACGTTTTGAGTAATTATTAATTACAATGGATTAAATCTGCAAAGAAACATCAATTGAGCTATCAGCTGTTATAGTGTGTATATTCAAAGAAGACTAAGGATGCAAAACATGCATGTATTTTCTATGAAATTTTAGAAATTAAACTCTAAGAAAGAACTAAGAGGAGATAAATGTGAGGGAAGTAAAACAGCTGATGTGTCCTTTACATTTACTGGAATAAATCCACTGGATTTCTAAAAGGACATAATATTTTCAAATAAATTTGTTTTAAAGTTCAAGATTTTTTTTTGGCTATTTATATTAGGTCCATTGTGTTGATTGCAGACGATAGAGTCACATTTTTCAGCACATCCTTATTTTCTTCGTTCATCTTCTCAGAAACGACAATAACAATTTTAAACATTTATTGAAATAACACATGAGCCTCAACCTTTTATCTTGTTCTGTTGAGCTTTATCTTGTCTCTTGCTATAGTCAACAAAATAGCACCAGCTCTCTAATTGAGTTTCATTGTCTGTATATTTTTTATTTTGCAGAATTCTTTGCTCCATTATCAAGGAACTACAATCTCAGATAGCAATGGGATTCATTATTCTCTTACTGACCTGAGAATGATTGGTATTTGCATTGCCTGATGTCTGGGAAAAAAAATTAGGTGAATTAGAAATGATGTATTGTGTTAGCCAACCTCCAAGATGACTTCCTTAGATTCATTCCTTTGTGTGTCCCACCCTACATTGTGTAAGCATTGGTCTGTAGGACCAATCAAATATGATGGAAGGAATGGCATGTTGCTTCTAACATTATGGTTTCTCTCTCTCTCTCTCTCTCTCTCTCTCTCTCTCTCTCTCTCTCTCTCCTTACCCCCACCTCCTTTTTATCTCTTTGACAATTTGCTCTAGGAAGCTTCACAATGACACTAGCTGCTATATTCTGGGGATAGGTCCATGCAGTAAAGAACTGAGCCTTCAGCCAGCAACCAAGGAAGACTGTAAGATAACTGCAGCCCTGGGTAACACCTGGACTTCAATATCATAGGAGACCTTGAGCTAAAGCCATTCAGCCAAGCCACTTCCAAATCATAAGGCACAGAAATTGTGAGACAGTAAATATTTGTTGTTTTAAGCCAATAAATTATCAGGTTATTCCATACACAATAACAGATTACAAATACATATACCGTTGAAAACAAAATAATTATGGTTTTGGACAGGAGGCAATTGAAATGAGTTTAAAAAGTAATTATATAAATATTATTAAGGATTTAGAGAGAATATGACCCAACTTCAACTAAATTGATCTAATTAATTTGCCAGCCAAAACTGAATTAAATAAATTGGTTCCTATTATGTTAAAGACTTCAAATGTGATCATCTATGGAAAATTACCAAGGATGCTTTAATTGAGGCTTAGGAATTATACACTTCTAATTATGGAAAATTTATAATATAACAATATTTGAATCAATACATATAATTTTTTTAAACTCCTAACTGGGGATATTTTCCCACTGATTTTTAAAGAGTGAGAGAGGGAAAGAGGGACAGAGAGAAATATCAATGTGAGAGAAACACACTGATTGGTTGCCTCTTGCATGAGCCCCAACCAGGGCCTGTAACCGAGATACATGCCATTGTACAGAATTGAACTTGGGACCCTTTGGTCTGCAGGTGAATGCTCTATCCACTGAGCCAAACTGGCTAAGGCCATACAATTTTTAAAATGATATACATTTGAAAGGATAGAGATAAACTATTTCTTAAGATATTTAAGTGAATATATATATTTCAATTATTCTAAAGCATTAAATATGGGAACTAATTTTCTCTACTAATAGTTGTTCAATAGCAATTTGTAACATTTTTAAAAATATAAGTATGATATGTAGGTAAAACTAAAGCTAACATAAATTTAAAAACTACTAATAATCTCTAATTACATTTTAGTTCTAATTTTTATTTAGTTTGGTGTAACTAAAACTATGATGTGTAAATTAAGTAATAATTATGTTTCTTTGTAAAATAAATAAGTTTTTTAAGATGCTTTCTTTATTGCTACCTTATAAAATAAAGTAATATAGTTTGAATAAAATTTAATATTTGGGGAAATGCTAATAAATTACTATGGATCCTATATACTTACTTATTTTAGTAAATGTCAAAAACATAAAAGACCCTTGCAATATTCTGTATCCTATTCCATTCAAAAGTTGCATTGTTTAATCAGCACTAGGAAGATTGTAGATACATCAAAAAATGAATATAGGGTGTGACAAAAATAGTTTTTAGTTTTTGAAATAGAAAATATTACAATAATAGCCTGGTTGGCATGGCTTAGTGCCTAAGCTTCAACTATGAATCAGGAGGTCATGGTTCGATTCCCAGTGGGGATACATGCTTGGGTTGCGGGTTCAATCCCCAGTGTGGGGCATGTAGGAGGCAGCTGATCAATGATATTTCTATCTTTCTCCCCTTCTCCCTCCTCTCTGAAATCAATAAGAACATGTTATTTTTTAAAAACAAAATATTACAATAAATAATAATACAAAAGTAAACTTTGTGTTTCACAGACTTACAAATGTAAACCTATGTTTGTCCCACTCTATATAATCATAATTTAAAAGAAGCTGTATGGGACAAACCAAGATGGCGGCATAGGTGAACACCTAAACTGCTGCTTCACACAATAATTTCAAAACTACAGTTAAAAGACAGAACAGACACCAACCAGAACCATGGGAAAACTGGCTGAGAGCAAATTCTACAACTAGAAGAAAAGAGAGGGGCTCACAGAGACTTAGAGGAGCTGCAAAAAGCTGAGGTACAGAGACATGGAAGTGGAGAGGATGGGAGGCTGAGTGCCTGGCTGGCTTCCTCTAGTAGAAAGGAGACAGAAACTCCCGACTGCACCGAACCCAGTTTCAACTGCACTGAACCCCCGTTCCAGGCAAGAATCATACATGGGGTGTATGGACTGTTATGAAAAGGGAGGAGTGGAAACTCAGGGGAGCCATGAAGGGCAGAGGGCTAGAGGAGTGCATGCCAGTCTATGCAGAGAACTGACTGCTGATTGTGCTGCTGGCTTTCTCTAGTGGGAGGGGGACAGAACCTCCAGACTGCACTGAATCTACTTCTGACTGCACTGAAACCCAGTTTTGGACAAGACCCTGGAAACCCAGACTCTTACAGGTCCCCGGAGTGCAAAGAAAATTCAGGGGAGCCTCAAAAGGCAGAGGTCTGGAAGCACATGAGTGTGAGTGTGCACAGAGAGGGCTGAGGCAATTGCCAAGGGACAATGAGACCCTAGGGCTGTGTAGGACAAGGCTGACAAGAAGCCAAGGCCATCTGCTCAGCCCTGAGACTCTGCCCCATCAAAGCTGAACCCAGAGGCTTTTGCAATTTTGCAAGTCTTGTATCATAAGGCTGACTCCAGCACAGAAGTTCTCCTGGCATAGACACAGCTGATCCCCACAACCAATTGGCTTGGAGGTCAAGTACCCTCGGTGAAACCAACAACAGTCAAGACTTAACTACAACAAGGCTGTACACACAGTCCACAAAGGCGTGCACTAAGGAATCCACCTCAAGTAACTGGGGAGGTGGAGCTACTGGGCCATATAGGACACCTAGCACACAAAGCTACTCTACCATATCAGGGAAGCAGTGAAAATGTAGAGACAAAGGAACAGATCACAAATGAAAGAAATGGAAGAAAACAAACAACTGTATATAGAGTTCAAGTCCACGGTTCTAAGGTTTTTCAAGAATTTCTTAGAAAAGATGGATAAATTTAGTGAGACCCAAGGAGAGATGAAAAAAGACCAACTAGAAATTAAATACTCACTGACTGAAATAAAAAATATTATATAGAGAACTAACAACAGACTAGAGGAATGCAAGAATCAAGTCAACAATTTGAAATACAAAGAAGAAACACTCGACTGGAAAAGCAAAAAGCAAAAAGAATCCAAAAATGTGAACATACTATAAGGAATCTCTGAAACAACTTCAAGCGTACTAACATCAGAATTATGGGGGTGCCAGAAGAAGAGAGACAGCAAGATACTGAAAACCTATTTGAAGAAATAATGACTGAAAACTTCCCACACCTGGTGAAAGAAATAGACTTGCAAGTCCAGGAAGCACACAGAACCCCAAACAAAAGGAATCCAAAAAGCATCACACCAAGACAAATCATAATTAAAATGCCAGGAGCAAAAGACAAAGAGAGAATATAAAAAGCAGCAAGAGAAAATCAGTTAGTTACCCACAAGAGAGCACCCATACAACTGTTGGCTGATTTCTCAACAGAAACTATGCAGGCCAGAGGGGAGTGGAAAGAAATATTCAAAGTGATGAATAGCAAGAACCTACAATGTAACAATCAAGATTACTCTACCCAGCAAAGCTATCATTCAGAATTGAAGGTCAGATAAAGAGCTTCACAGATAAGAAAAAACTAAAGGAGTTCATCAACACCAAACCAGTATTATATGAAATGCTGAAAGGTACTCTTTAAGAAGAGGAAGAGAAAAAGGTAAAGATAAAAATTATGAACAACAAATACATATCTATTAACAAGTGAATCTAAAAATCAAGTGAATAAAAAATCTGATGAACAGAATAAACTGGTAAATATAATAGAATCAGGGGCATAGAAAGGGAGTGGACTGACAATCCCTGGGGAGAAAGAGGTGTGAGAGGTGCGAGAAGAAACTGGACAAAAATCGTACACTATGGATGAGGACAACGGGCAGGGAAGGTAAGGGCAGAAGGAGGGGTGGGAGCCAGGTGGAGGGGAGCTATGGGGGAAAAAAAGAGGAACAATTGTAGTAATCTGAACAATAAATATTAAATTTAAAAAAAAACAAATAAGAAAAATAAAAATAAAAAAGTAAAAGATTCTGTATGGGTATAAACTAAAATTCATGAAAAATTTCCAGTCTCCAATATTTTCTTTATCTATTCACTGCAGGAAACTTTTCTAGTCCAAAGTGTGGTGGGAAAGAAATACATACTCATAGTGGGTTGGTGAGAAGAGTTCAGGGAAGTGCCATATCCAAAGATGTAAGAGAGGATATTAAGAATTAAAGGGAGAGTGAGGCACCTGGGCTAGGGACTATTGGGAACTATTACCACCTCTCGGTGAAAAGAGGCTGGCCAATCAGTAAACAATGTGAAATGGATGGCTATAAGATTGGGAGAGCCCTCCAACTGAAGGAACACACCTACACAGGAAGAAGAAAGCCTGGAAAAAATACTCCTTTTCTTCTTTTGCCCCTTTCCCATTCCTGCAAGTGTATTGTATGCCTTTGGCTAAAAATGCAAGACTCAGCCCCAGGTCAAGAGGCCCTTAGATGCAATTCATGAAGATCATGTCTGCCAGAGCATAGAGAAGGATGGAGATTGGTTCTGGAGGGAATAATTAGAAATAATCAACACATCTGCAATCACTGGTGAAAATTTGTGATAGTCAATAGGCTTTCTAGGGCAGGAGATGATTCTATCCTTTTGAGAATGTTAACAATCAACAGCAATGTTTCAAGTAAGAGGGGTTTCATAGTTTTCTTTAGTTAATGACAAAATCCAACTAAAGAAATCCTGCATGCTTTATCAACCATAACTTTTGCCATAATCTTTTTTTTTAGGGGTTTCTACTATATGCACCTATGTGCAATTAAGCACAGCCCTTTGCTGAATATGTTATTATTCTGTTCTTTGTTAGTAATTGCAGTGGCTACCCTGTCATTAGATAAAAAGGCACACTGCTGATTATCTAATTCTGATATTCTAATTCTAATTATTCAGTACTCTGGTCACATCATTGATTAATTCTGTTGCCCTGCTACCTATGCAATTTATAAAATTATACTGAATAAATATACCAGATGCTATGAGTTGCGATGCTGAATATCCACGTAATTATCAAAGTATTTGAAGTACTCACACATTGTGAAAAAAAATTAAACTTTTACTTAACTCCATTTAGTTTTCAACATTTCAGATATTTTTATTGCATTTTATATTTGTGCTAACTCCAAAAATAATATTGCTATTGTTCAATTATTTTGTTACATTGCCACACTATTGATTACCTTATTTTTCTCTCTTCTATTAAGACGTCAGTTACATAAAGGCAAGACCTGCTTGTTTGTTTGTAGCTGCATAACCTACAACAATGCCTATCACATAATAACGGATAAATTACATTTCATGGTATTTCACCTCTTTACTTAGGGGTTGAAGTGTCCTGGTAATTCAACACAATCTTTTTTTTTAAATTTAATTTAATTTTTTTCCCATCAACATTTATCTCTCTATGCCCTCTTCCACCTCTAACTCCACCACCACAGTCACCACACTTTTGTCCAAGTGCATGAATTCTCTCTCTTTTTTTCTTTTTTGCTCAATCCCTCTGCCCCCACCACACCAACCAGAATTATCTACTTTCTACCACACAAAATAGAAACAAAGATACAATCTTTGATGAGCTATAATGAAATGAGTTAACTGAGCAGTTTAAATTTTCTCAATAGTCTGATGGAACTAAAATCTGGAAAGGAAGAGAAATATCTTCAGGGAGGGGCCCACAATGCAGAAGTCAATAAACATGGTTATTTTAAAATTCTTTCTAGATTATCAACTTTTCTTTCTCCACCCAACTAAATATGGGTCATTCTCAGGTTTTGTTTCTTCATGTTTCTTCTTTTCTCTACTTACTGTCGTGGAACCATCTTTTATCTTTGTGACTAACTCTAGACCTAACCTTTCCCTGATGGATTATTTCCCACTGGATTCATGATTAGGACATTTAGATTATAATCTGCCTCTGCCTCTTTATCTCTCAGACTTAATACCCCTGTCTATAAAATGAACAAATTGATTTGCTCTGATTTCTGTCCAAATGAACCCTGATCAAGGTGTTCAGTTCACCATAAAAAGCTAGGAAGGTGACCTCTCGAGTGTGCTTAGATATAAAAACTGAGAACCTAATATTCAGGACTCCTTTGAACAAAAAAATTGTCAATAATAATTTATTCTAGCAAGTTACTAAAGCAAGTATTCTATGACTCCCTTCAACCTGCTTTTGACTGAACTGGACCTACTATAATATCAAAAAACAAACAAAAAACCCTACCCCCAAAATCCTATAGACCACCATAGTTAAAATTTAATTTCCAGTTTACAGATACAAGCTTAGCAGGCACTGTTATTTGAGTATACACCATTTAGTCCTTCTCAAATTCGTTACAGATTAAAGAACCTGAACATCTTACTGGGCTAGCAAATGAAATGAATAACATTAAATTCACCTCTTAGTTCAAAAATTAGAATTTTTATACAGAATTTACTACACTTAAATTAAGATAAGTTTGGGATATTAGAATTCTAGTATAAAATATTTGACTCCATATTATATCTATAGTTACACATTTATATTCTTTGTTTCTTACATGTAAAATATTTTCACATTAATATACAATTTGTTAATTATCATTATAAATGTTATATAATACATTAAATATATATTTATTTTCTTATTATAAAAATGCATACTCTTATTTTGCATCTGAAATGAGGCGGGGGTCATCTTCTGAGACTGACACCAAGTCTAGTTACATAGTATAAGAATCCTATATAATAAAGAGGTAATATGCAAATTGACCATCACTCCAACACACAAGATGGCCACCCCCTTGTAGTCAAAGATGGCCAGGGGAGGGCAGTTGTGGGTGATCAGGACTGCAGGGGAGGGTAGTTAGGGGTAACCAAGCCAGCAGAAAAGGGCAGTTGTGGCAACCAGGCCAGCAGGGGGAGGGCAGTTGGGGGTGACAAGGCCTGCATGGGAGAGCAGTTGGGGGTGACAAGGCCTGCAGGGGAGGGCAGTTACAGGTGACTGTGCAGGCAGAGGAGGGCAGTTGGGCATGACTATACCAGCAGGGGAGGCCAGTTGGGAGCAACTGGTCCTGCAGTGGAGGGCAGTTGGGGGGAACCAGGCCTGCTGGGGAAGGCAGTTGGGGGGAACCACATCTGCAGGGGAGGGCAGTTGTGGGCAATGAGGCCAGCAGGGAAGCAGTTTAGCATCAATCAGGCTGATAGGGGAGTGGTTAGTGTTTGTTCAGGCTGGCAGGCAGAAGCAGTTAGGGGCAATCAGGCAGGCAGGCAGGCAAGCAGTTGGGAGCCAGCAGTCCTGGATTGTGAGAGGAATGTCCAACATCCCTCGAGAGGTCCCAAATTGGAGAGGGGATAGGCTGGGCTGAGGAACACCCTCCGCCCCCCCATGCACAAATTTCGTGCACCAGATATCTAGTTAAATTATATTGTAGAGTGTCTAATTGGTGTCCACAGAAAATCAGAGAATGCTCAGTGTGGGAAAACTATCACGCACTTATGGTACAGAGTATCCTGTGAGTATTAGTGTATCATACAGAAAAGAAAAAACTTGTTTTTTTCCCCTTTCACCTAGAGGTTAGAATTATATCATATACTAGAAGCCTGGGGCACAAAATCATGCATAGTAGTCGGACATCCCTCTCACAATCCTGGACCACTGGCTTCTAATCACTCACCTGTCTGCCTGCCTGATTGCCCCTCACTGATTCTACATGCCAACCTGATTGACCCTATCTGCCCCCCCTGCCTGCCTAGTTGCCCTAACTGCCCCCCGCTGCCAACCAGGTCGCCCTCAACTACCCCCTCCCTGCTAGACTGGTTGCTCCTAACTGCTCCTGCCCCCACCAGCCTGGTCATGCCTTACAGTCCCCCGGCCTAATCATCCCTCACTGCCCCCTCTGCCAAGCTAAACTCCCCCAATTGCAACCCCTGCTGGACTGGCCTGGCTGCCCCCAACCTACCCCCTCTGCTGGCCGGCCTGGTCACACCTAACTACCCATGCCCCAGCCAGCTTTGTCACTTTTAGTGCCCCCCCTGCCAGCCCAGTTGCTCCCAACTGCACCCCCCCTTTGTCTGCTTGGCTGGTTGCCCTTAACTGACCCCATGCTGGCCTGGTCATCCTGAACTGCACACCCCCCTCACCACCATCCTGGTCATCCCACACAGCCTCCTATTCACTTTTTTGGTTGTGGTTGTCCCTCACTAATGCCCCTGCCGGCCTAGTTGTAGGCAGCTATCTTATTAGGGAATGATGGTAAAATTGCATATTACCTCTTTATTATATAGGATTGTTTACAAGGCCAAACAGAAACATTTTGATTCGTTGTAGTAGGGCTATCATTTTAAGTTATAGAATAGATATTCATATTTTCTGTTAATTTTGGTGTAAATAATAAGTTTCAAATATATGTAATGTTTTAAATACAATATCACTTTCTACCAAGACCTCTGCATATTCTCCTAAGTTTTATTTCATCCTTCTAGCCCCTCTCTACTACATTCTTTGCACTCTTACTGTCAAGAGCTTTTATTTTCTTCCCACAGCTCTTAGTATTATATAGAATATGTATAATATGGCCATCAGACCAAAGTGCCTGTCCACTTCTCCAAACAGCTCATAATATCTCCTCACTTCATAATCCAGGAGACTGGTCATTCATGAGTTCCTCACATGTGCCAGGCATTTCCTCTATTAGGTTATATGCATCCAGTGATCTACCCTTCACTTCACTTGCTGAATTTTACTTCCCCATCCTTTAAGTTTCAGTATAAATGTTTGTTTTTCAAAAGAGTTTTTTCTATAATAGCAATGCAAAAGAGGCCCCTTTCTCTTATATCACTGTCCATTTTCTTTGTAACAATTATCGGGCTTAGTAATTATATATTTATTTTGATAATTATTAGTTTATTGTGTCTCCCCAGTGAACTTGAAACATCAGTGAGGCCAAGACAATGTTTGCATAACAGTCAATAACTAGCTGATAAAACAATGACTAATATCTATACTAATAAAGGAGAAACATGCAAATTGATCATACCTCCAGTATACCCACAAGCCACACCTCCAGCCAATTAGGAATGAGCATGCAAATTAACCCAACCAAGATGGCTACAGCCACAGAGTGAGCAGGAGGCTTGGGTTACCCCAGCAATGGAGGAAGCCTAGTTTCCCGCCTGCTCTGGCTGGCCCTGGCCTCCACTCAAGGCTACAAAGTTTTGATTATAGAAGATAAATAAATCCCAGATACCAGGGCCTCTGCTTCGGTTGCTGGGGGGAGTGGCCTGCCTGCAAACCACCACAGGCCCCTCACCCAGGCTGCCCTATGTCCCAAGGGAACCCCCACCCTGATCTGGGACACTCTTCAGGACAAACAAGCGGCCTCCACCTGTGCACCAGGCCTCTATCTTAACTAATAAAAGAGTAATATGCAAATGGACCATCACTCCAACACACAAGATGGCTGCCCCTATGTGGTTAAAAATGGCTGCCCCCATGAGGATACAGGATGGCCTGTAAGGGAAGGCAGTTACAGGCAATCAGGCCACAGGGGAGGGCAGTTCAGAGGAACCAGACCTGCAGGGAAGGGCCTTTAGGGGTGGCCAGGCCAGCAGAGGAGGGAAGTTGGGGGTGACTGGGCCTGCAGGGAAGGGCAGTTAGGGGCAATCAGGCTGGCAGAGGAGCAGTTAAGCATCAATCAGGGTGGCAAGGGACTGGTTAGGTGGTGATCAGGCTGGCAGGCAGAAGTGATTAGGGGCAATCAGGAAGGCAGGCAGGTGAGCAGTTGGGAGCCAGCAGTCCTGGATTATGAGAATTGGGCCTAATCAGGCAGTCAGACATCCCTCAGGCAGTCCCAGATTGGAGAGGGTGCAGGCTGGGCTGAGGGACACCACCCCCCGTACCATGCACCAATTTTGTGCACTGGGCCTCTAGTCATAAAATAATATTTTATGAAGATTAATCTGAATTTTGCAGTATGTATTAGAAAGGGAGAATCTCCAGGTGAGTAATTAATTAAAAGGCTATGATGAAAGGCCTGGTGAATCATTAGGGAAGAGAATAATGTGATGGTTGTGAGACTAGAGAGACAATGAAGTACAGTGGTACTTCGAGATACGAGTTTAATTCGTTCAGTAACCTTGAGGCGTGGGAAACTATGAGACGCTCGAGTCGAGGTAAACTGGTGGGTCGTGTGCAGCTAGCTGATCCGCGCGCGATTACTCATATCTCAACTGTTGCTCGTATATCAAAGCAAACATTCCTCGCTCGACGACTCGTATCTCAAAAATCTCGTATGTTAGGGCACTCGTATCTTGAGGTACCACTGTATTAGAAAAGTATTTTTAAGAGAAAAAGTAAGATCTTTTACATTACATATCCTAATATATATAAAGCCATGGGGCGTCACACCTGAAACAACCAGACTGTGGACTGAACTGCAGGCTGCATGGGGTGTCCAGGCCAGCAGGAGGTTTAGTGAGGGATGACCAAATGACTGAATAGCAGGCTGTATGGAGTGACCAGGTTGGCAGGGTAGACACTTGTGGTTACCAGGCTGGCAGGGGGGCAGTTGCAGGCAAGCAGGCCAGCAGGGGGTTAGTTTGGGTGACTAGGCCAGCAAGAGGGCAATTGGGAGGACTAGGCTGACAGGGAGGGGTAGTGGGGAGCCATCAGACAGGCAGGCAGGTGAGCAGTTAGGACCCGGTGATCCCAGATTGTGAGAGAGATGTCTGACTGCCAGTTTGTGTCCAATCCCTTTCAATTGCAATGAAATCTATGAGAAGTGCTGACTATGAATAATGTACTATTAGGGAAAATTTAATATATTGTGCTCTATCACTAGCATGAGCATACATTTATTTGTATCCTAGTTTATGCCTGCTTTCCTGGGTTATTTTAATAACACCTATTTTTTACTCTTCCTATCAAAAGTGAGATTGTCCAGATTTGAAATAGTGTGTATATGTAAAAATTACTAAATTTTCCTAATTAACCTAAGTACATTTTCAAAAACAAACTGAATAATCAATTTAAAGTTATTGCTCCTAAAGGGAAAACATGGTTAAACAAAGACCCTTATGTTAAATACTACAGGCCTTGTGCATAAAATCTGTGCAGGGGTGGGGACTCTAGGCCAGGTCAGCGATTAGAGCCAATTGGGGCCTTCTGGCTGCTCGCTGAGGACTTCCTTTTGGCTGCTTGCCAGGGCCTTCCTTCCTGCCAGTTACTGGCTGCTGGCTGGGGCCTGCCAGATAGGGGGACAGACCATGAGAGGTTGGCTGGCTTTGGGGAGGGACCAGGGGAGATTGGTGGCATAGGAGGTTGGCTTTGGGAGCACACTGACTACCAACGTGAAGCTCCTGCATTGAGCATCTGCTGCCTGGTGGTCAATGTGCATTATAGTGGTCAATTGCTTCAGTTGTTCTGGTTTTCTGGTAGTTCAGATGTTCTGGTCACTGAGGCTTATATATATATATATGAATGATCATCACTGAATGAAGGTATATATTACATGTTTAAATTTATACAATTATACAGTATTTGCAAATATATGAATTATGTATCACTATAAACACTAAATATAGTAACATTTTTGGTATTTGTTTTGCAATATCCTTTTGTGATAGAAACATGAGTACTCATATTTTATATTTTAAGAATCTTGCAGCAATATATTTAAATTCTATCAAAGTGCATACTATATTCAACCATGATGGGTTTCCTCATGAATAGGTCAACAGGAAAATCTAGTCATCCCAGATGATCATATTAAGTTACTGTCAGTGTAAGAAACTAAAATTTGCATCATGTTGAGCTACAGACTAACATAATCTATTTTTAAGTATTTTAATGCCCATTGGAATAAAATATGTCTAGTAAACTATTCAAAAACACCATCATTTTGCTTGTATTTCCTCAGACTCATAATGTATGTGGCTTTGTTGAAGTCTCCATGAATGTTTTATATCAAAGAAATAAATATATTGATTTGTATGTTACAATTATATTCAGCTTTCTCTCTCCATAACAAAGCATGTCTAGCTTTCACACAATTCAGTTTCACCTA
This sequence comes from Lasiurus cinereus, assembly GCA_011751065.1. NCBI lineage: Eukaryota > Metazoa > Chordata > Mammalia > Chiroptera > Vespertilionidae > Lasiurus > Lasiurus cinereus. The sequence continues at coordinate 34,078,118 of JAAGEH010002531.1, forward strand.
TTCTAGTTAGGAGGCCTGATCCATGTTTCCACTGTTGGATAAGGCATATGATCTTGCCTTTCTACCTTTCCTTTCCCATTTACCATGTTGCTTCTGTTTCCTCTAGGATCAGGAAGAAATAATGCTTAGAGATAAAGGGACAAGCCACTATACTCAGCAGGAGTTGTTTGTAGTCTCCCCTTGACCATTGAAGGCTACTCAATGCCACCTGCCATTGCCGGAGTCCAAGCATTGTTCTTTTGCTCTCTTAACGGCATTTCTATAGAATGTTTGGACACTCATCTGCCCCTCACCCATTCCCTTCCACCCTTTGGGATTCACCTGCAGTTGGGCACTACACTCTAGTCACATTTCCATGACACACCCCAAGCTTCTTCTCTATGGACACCATCATATTTTTGCTGTCTCTTCACCTGACAAGCAGTCCCTTTGTGGAAGATCTTCTCAAGATCAGCCTAACCCAGCTATCCCATATGTGTACCTTTGGACATGGAAAATCTCACTCAGATTGTTGGTAAAATGCAGCTCACTCTCACTGTAGCCTTTGTCTTCATTCTATTGTCTAGGATGGCTTTATCATATATACTTCAGCTCTAAAAAACCTACCTATGCTCTGCTCTGATAGGTAGTCAACTTTCTGTAGTTTATGTGAATCCATCTAGGGGTAAGATGCACCCTTTCTGAAAAGCATCTCCTAAAACTATGAGGGTCCTTGCTGGTTTGGGGAGGAAAGTACAATTTGTCTTTCACCACACAGAGGAATCGAGAAATAAAAGATTTATACTCCCTGTAAAATTCAGGATATTCCTTTTAAGTCATGTATTTTAAGCAAATTCCTTTCTATGATACAATAGCTTATTTCCAATTTTTCTTTTCTTATTTAGATAAGTTGGAATTAATAATGGGTTCAGGTTCAGAAAACTGTTTTAGGACACATTTTATACATCCTATTTACCATATTTTCATACTTAACTATTACTCATTGTACTTGTTGAAATGACTGCCTATACAACACTGAAACCCTCAAAGAAAAATTATTTCATTTATCTCTCTATACATAAGTCCTTTATTGGTAAGCAGTTTAAAATATAGCTCATTAATGCTAAAGAAACACTTTCCTTTAATATGTATCCTCACCCTGAATGTTGAATGCCTGTAGATATATAAACATCAACATTTTATTCTTTTCTAGATTTTTCAATTCTGAGAGCTATATTTTAAAAATATGTTATTTAATAATGCCATAAGTGTCTTTTTTTTTTGAAGTCACCTACATTCTCCAAAGGAATAATACACATAAAATGAATGTTTTAAAAATGTATTCTAAGATACATTAATTTACATGAAAGCACAGTCATTACAAAATCTCTGTAGCCCAATAAATTATCTATTTTCTTGGGATGTGATTTATAGCAATTGATATAACATAGTTGAAACAGTTACATTTTGTTTAATAGGATATGGTACCCATTGTTTAGTCAAATCTAGATGCAGCTGTAAAGATATTTTTTAAATGTGCTTAATATTTACAATAAAGGAAATTAATCTCAATAATGAAAGTTGGCCTCATCTAATCAGTTGAAAACCTTAAGAGCAAAAGCTGAGGTTTCCTAGGCACTAAGGAATTCTGCTTGAAGACTAACATAAAAATCTGGTCTGGGCTTCTATCCTATCAGCTGGCCCTGTGGGTTTTGGACTTGTCAGCCCCGTACAATTACATGAGCCATTCTTTAAAATAAATCTCGGTGTGTTACCCAACTAACAGAGTCCACTTGCTATGCACATCAAAGTCAAACAAGAAGAGTTTGCAGAAAAATAAAAAAAATGAGGGTTTTGTTCATTTGTTTTCAGGAAGTGGTCCACAGGGGTCTCACAGGGGAGCTAGTACTCAAAGACCTGGCTTCCCTATGGCTTCCGGGGGAAGGGTTAGACAAGGAAAAATCATTAATCATGGTGACTAAGGGAGTTAGGTTTGCTGTCAGGGTGGTGGTAGTACTGACTGGCCAATGCTAGGGTAGGGTAGTTGATCAATGCATCTGGTCCTGATGTCAACCATGGTGGTGATTCAGTTAGTTTTGCTTCTTTTCCGGGTCTGCAGATAAAACACAACTGAGGCCTAAATGTTATTTCTAGTTTGACAAAAACATTGTCTCTGTGGTCAACAGACCTAAGGCTTTGTTCCTAAGATTATTTGATGCTAATCAGAACCTTGTTGTCCTGAGGACTTAATCATTAAGGAAGAGGTCATGCAAGAGAGAAGGAGGCAGATGAGTCAGAGTGCTGGATGAGGCCAGCTTGAATCAAAAGAGAAGAAAGGAGGAAAGGTCATATTAAAGAAATAAAGTTTGTATGTGTATCTATGTTTATAGCTATATCTATATATGTATTAGTTTTGTTTTTCTGAGAACCTTGCCTAATAAAATAGTTATATCCATTATTATTATATTATTTACTAATGGCCTGGTGCACAAAATTTGTGCATGTAAGGGGGTGTCCCTGAGCCCTGCCTACACCCTCTCCAATCTGGGAACCCTCAGGGGATGGTCATTTGCAGGCTGGAAATCCCTGTGGGATCAAGCCTTATCCGGTAGTTGAACATCCTTTTCACAATCCGGAACTACTGGCTCCTAACCGTTCAACTGCCTACCTGCTTAATTGCCCCTAAGCACTCTACCTGCCAGTCTGCCTCCCCCATGTGCCCCCCCACTGGCCTTCTCACCCCCAACTGTCCTCCCCTGCCAGCCTGCTCATCCCCAACTGCCCCTACAACCAACCTTCTCACCCCCAACTGCCTTCTTCTACCAGCCTGCTCACCCCCAACTGGTCCCCACTGCTGGCCTGCTCACCCCCTACATGCTCCCCCCACCAGCTGGATCATCCCCAGCTGCCCTCTCCTCCTGGCCTGATCATACCTAACTGCTTCTGCCTTGGCCCTGCCACCATGGCTTTGTCAAGAAGGACATCCGGAAGGTCTAATTAGCCTATTATCTTTTTATTAATATAGGTAGAGGCCTGGTGCCTGGGTGGGGGCCAGCTGGTGTGCCCTGAAGGGGGTCCTGGATCAAGGTGAGGTTCCCCTTGGAGGGAATGGCCTGGGGCTGTTTGCAGGCCAGCCATGTCCCCATTGGGGTGGAGGTTCCCACTTGGGATGGTGCCAGCCTAGGTGAGGGACTGAGGGCTGTTTTCAAGCTGGCCACACCCTCTTCAGGGTGGGGATCCCCACTGGGGGGTGGTGCCAGCCTGGGCAAGTATCTGATAGCCCTTAGTCTCTCACCCAGGCCGGCCACACCCCTATTGGGGTGAGGGTCCCCACTGGGGGGCATGGCTGGCATGGGCAAGGGGCTGAGGGCCATTTGGGGACTGTTTGCAGGCAGGCCAAGTCCCTCGTTTTGTCCAGAAGGACATCCAGAAGGTTTCCCAGTCTAATTAGCATATTACTCTTTTACTAGTATAGATTTTTAATTCTGCAGAAATATAGGGCAGATGTAGATAAGATATATTTTACTAATACCATGATCATTCTTGTTTTTGTTACTAACAAGTTTTTTCTTTTGTCTTCTTTTCTTTCTGTTTTTATGAAATTTTTATAGGTTGTGTTAAAATGCACAAATTAGAAAACATTTTTTTGCATAAAATTTATAAAGGTATTATGTATCTACCAACTGAAATCTAGTTAGACACAGAATAAGAAAGAATACTTCATGGACATTATTTTTGAAAAGTGAGTTCTGTCAAATTAATATAATTATTGAGATTCAAATACTTAATACATGATATAAACAAAGATGACATTTTATATATAGTTCACAATGAAATAAGATGAACCATTTACTGAACAACATTTGAAATTAATAGAAGTAAAGACATAGTCATTGTGACTGCTGCACTGAGACTTACCCAGTTAAAAAAACTACTTCGAATAGAAGGGCTGTATTATAGCTGGAAGAGAACATCTGACAGTGCGGTTTGCTCAACTAAATACACAAACACCAGCCACAGTGTAACTGCTGGTGGAAGAATGAAATCTTGGAAATATATACCACATGCCGTAAAAATATTCAGACATTTTCAAATATGAATTCCACTTCTAGAATTGTAGCCTCTGAGAATATTTCTACTTCTAAAAAAAAACCCCACCATTTGTGCTCAGAGATGTTTAGTAAATATAAGGCTAAATATGTGAAAACCTCATTAACTCCCTCTCTGAAGGCAGATTATGATATTTAGAAGCCATTTTACTGAATTACAACAATTGCATTAAGGTTCTCATTTTCAAGCATTAGAAGTTTTTAGAAGTTGTATCATCTTCAGAGAATTCATGGAAGAGTATTTCAGATTATTATGATGTTTAAATCAAATTTATGAATACTTATAGAGGTACATTTGGCTGATTACCAAGTGATTGAATGTTAAACTTAATATTTGGATAAAACTGCAGCTAAGTTATCAATATCATAGAATTAATTTATTGTGGCAAAAGAGTTAACTGAATATTATAACCAAAATACAAAATTTGTGTTTAAATATCTACCAGTAAAGGAAATTGGCAATGTTGATATTGTCCCCAAATCATTAAGCTTTAATTTTTATTCTCTTCAGAAGCAATTAAATAAGGTAAAAACATTTGCTAGACTAGAAGTTTTGTTTGAAGACGATTATGCAAATTTATTGAAGCATTCCTTTACAGTTTCTACACACCACTTGAGAAGATGCTTTAGTACTCAATTCAGAAGTAAATTGTGTCCTTCAAGTGTATATTTGTGTGAGTGTATGCATGTAAAAATTTAGCTAGTTGCCTCAATTGTCAACTTTAGTTGTCTAATATAAACTTATATGGTTTTGAAGAAACAGATACAGCTAAAACCGGCTTGGCTCAGTGGATAGAGGGCATGTACCTTGGCTGAGGGCACATCCCCAGTGGGGGGGCGTGCAGGAGGCAGCTGATTGATGTTTCTCTCTCATCAATGTTTCTAACTTTCTATCCCTCTCCCTCTCTGTAAAAAATCAATAAAATATATATATTTAAAAAAAAGAAACAGACACAGCCTAAAGGAAACCAAAATGGAAATTAAATGCAAAAAATGTTTTACTTAAATTTGGTTCCATCAGAAAGAAATCTAAATTTATGAATTATTGATAATGAGAAGGCAAATAATAAGAGGAAAATGATTTGTTGCTTTACCTTCAGTTATTTGTATCTCCCTTTTATAACCTACCTTTTCAGCTGTGATTTATGCCACCTACCTTAATTTAATTCTATACTGAAAAACTCACAGAGGATCAAGTGGTTCCCAGAAGAATATTTCTGAACAAAAGTAGCTACTGATCTGTAGGAAAGAAAACATGAAGTATTAGGGAGCCCCAGAGCCAGGAGAATGGGGAGAAAGGCTATTGAAAATGAAAGATATCACTTTTCTTCTGGGTTTTTCTTGTGACAAAATATTCAGGTGAGACTATATCTACTCATTGAATTTTTCAGAAAAGGAAATATTAGAGCACACAAATAAAAGTAAGTCACATCTTGCCAAGGAATATTTATAAGGCCAATGGGGAGGTCTCAGTGGATGAGAAAAACATAAGAAAGTAAAATGGAATGAATAACATAAAAAACAGAAAGAGGTTTGAAGAAAAGTAAATAAGGTGTGAAAAATAGGAATATGACACACAAAAATAGGAAAAAATGTCAGAAAAAATAAATTCTTATTTAAAAATTAGAATCAGTGAATTTACATCTACTCATAAATCATAAAATTCTTTTATTATTCATATTATATTGCAATTTTAGAGTTAGTGAAACTTTTAAACTCACTTTTTGGAATCCAAGGCTATTAACCATTTTTTAATAAAAAAGGTGAAAAATACAATGCAAATGTATTTATTTCCTGCTAGGAACCCAGTGCCCAGCCTCAAGTTGCTGCTCCAGCCCTGCCTCATTCCCCAACCCCGCAGCAGCCCCGTGACCACTGCTGATCAGGCCCTTCCCCTGTACAGGTGCGTGGAGGCCCCTGCCACCCCACCCTGATGTGAATGTAACCTCCTCCTGTCTGGTCGGCCTGTTACAATGTCCCAGTTAATTTGCATATTTCTCTATTTTATATATAGCTATTTGCACACACTCCATTAGTTAATCATTGAAAAGAGTCTATGTCATTTGGACTAATTGAAACCTTTGCTTGGGAACAAAATCTATCATTGAAGTGCAGGGCAACTTAATGCTCACACCCTGTCAACCTCAGACAAGACTCAAATCTAATCTATTGGTGAGTAAAGGCTAATAGGTATTTCTGTGAGGTGGCCTTGTTTCAGCTTAACCTTGGGAGACATGACCATGTAAAGCAAAAAAACACAAATGGTAGGGAGTAGGATTCAGTGTAGGGGGTAGATAACTGAGCTAGATCTTAGTCTTAAGTAATTCTGAGGTCATAGAAGATAGTTGGGACAGAACCATGACTGGAGAATTAAGGCAGAATTTTCGGTTCAGAAAGTGCATGTGGGAGGAGTGGTCATTTATAATGCACAGGCACAAATTCTCAGAATTTGTCCACAGAGCATAAGAAACCAGGATGCTGAACGTAAAAGAAACTGGCAGCTGTGATTCTGTCCTAGCTTAAGTTGTGGGATTTCAGGCAAAACTCTATTTCCAAGTACAATCACATGGTATTTCCGTGGTTGGAAATGGCTAGAGTTACTGGTAATTTTTTTTTTTTCTGTCACAGTCAGAAATAGGAGTTTTAGGAACTAGGCTGGGGCAGATTAAGTAAGGAATGAATATCCACCTGGATAAAGTAAAAGAATAAAGTAGAACATAGAAACGGGAGCTCCAGAACCTAGAATTTAGAGTAATCAAAATAATAGATAATATATGATCAGCACTTACTTATATCAGTCTCCTATGCTGAGCATTTTATGCTTTACTTACTCTCATAAGCATACTGTAGATAGTTTTATTGTCTCTTTCAAATCTAAAGACAAAGAAGCACAAAGAGAATAAATGTTGTTCTTTAGATCACACAAACAGTAAGTGGTAAAGTATTATATAGAGTATCTTCATCATTCTGTAGAGCATAAGTCTCTATAACAACTCATGGTGTTACCTCTTCAAGCAGCTACAAAATCAGAGTTGTATTTTAGGAAGAATATTTTCTCACAATGATGGATATGTTTAATTGTCTTTGAGAGGAGCGTAGTAATATAATGTTTTAATTAGTTTCAATAGTCCACAAGAAAATAAGCTATATGAAGATAGATGGCTTATATATATCATGCTAATTATTTCTGATTTCCAGTACCTCCAAATGGGTCATTGAAACAAAAATATTTTTAATCTGTTTATATCAAATGCAGTATTAGAAACAGATTAAAGTTGATAGATAAACTTATTTAAGAGGCATACTGAGAAGCAAAATGGTCTAGTAGTGATAACTTTGTTTAAAATTAGACAGGGAGCATTTTGAATGAGAATTTTAGTACATTGTAGTTCTTAAACTCAAGATTGTTAACTCTTGAAAACCTGTTTTTCATTTGTAAATGGCAAGATCATATTCCCTTTTCTAAGTTTAGAGATAATGTATGTGAAGAGATGTGTTTGATGACAACCTTATATATAAGTAATTTAATATGTGGTATTTATTAAATATTCTTTATCTTTTTTAAAATTAAATTTACTGGGATGACATTGGTTAATATTATTATACAGGTTTCAAGTTTAGACTTCTATGATGCATGATTTGCATACTGCATTGTATATTCATCACAAATCATCTTGTATCACTATATATTTGGATACCTTTACCCTTTATTGCTCCACCTCTCCTTCTCTCTGGAAATCACCATACTTTTGTCTGTGTCTATGAGTTTCCGTTTTATATTCACATATGAATGAGATCATCTGGTTCTTAGTTTGTTTTTTGTCTGACTTATTTTGCTTAGCATAATATTCTCAAGGTCTACCCATATTGTCACAATTGGCAGTATATCATCTTTTCTTATGGCTGAGTAGTACGTATTCCAGATTTATCACATCTTCTTACAAATCATCTTTTGAAGGACACTTTGGTTGTTTCCATGTCTTGACCACCATGAATAGTGCTTCAGTGAACAAAGGATGCATATATCTTTGTGAATAAATACTTTTGTAATGATTCTTCTCTCCCCAATCTGAGCCCAAGATTGTTTCTAGGACTTCACCAGAGATGGAGGATATTTTTCTTTCTTTTCCCTTTAAGTTGCAGTGGTTCATCATTTGTCTCTTCAACAACTTAAGGCTTATGTTTCTTATGAAAAAGTCTGGAAGAAACCTATGAAATGCCAAGCATTTCTCCCTGCTCTGCATGGTAAGAGAGGATTTTTTTTTTTTTGGTCTGCATCCTTACATAAAAGTTCTCTTGTGAGTACTGGATAAAGGTCTTGGAGAACCTGTGAGGGATACACCCCTCTTATGCTTGAGGTTTCCAGGGATTTCATGCAATCGCTATTAGTTTACTACTGTTGCCATAACAAAAGACCAAAGACTGAGTGGCTTAAACAATATAAATTTATATTCTTGCAGTTCTGAAAACTAGAAGTCCAATATCAAGGTATTAACTAGTTTGTATTTTTTTCTGAGTTCTCTTTCCTTTGTTGGCTGCCTCTTCTCTGTGCTCAAGTGGTTTGTATTTGCATATTTCTGGTATTTCTATTGGTGTGTCCAAATTTCCTCCTCTCATAAAGACAGTCATTATAAGGAGTAAGACCCACCCTAAAGACCTCATTTTAGCTTGGACATCTCTTTGAAGACCACATATCCCAAACTATAAATATCCTTACTAGATATCTACTTAGATCTCTAAAAAGCATTTCAAACTTAGCTTGAAATTGACATTTGTTCTCAAAGGCAACTTCTCAGTGATCTCATCCTTTGCCATTCTATTTAAAATGTCTATAACATCAAAAACATTGTATCATCTCAATATGTAGATATTAAATAATACGAGATAATAAAATTATGTTTAGTTTCCATCTTTCTCACAAGAACATCAGTTCCATAAATATAGTTACTTATTATTGTCATCATCTCTGTTGAGTCTTCAGCACATAGAAGTCTCAGATTCGTAGTAGGCATTCAATAAACAAAGAAAAAAGAATGAAAAGTTCTGAGATAAAGTTAAGAAAATATCTCCAAGGTTATGATAAAAATAAAACTGATAGGAAATGAAGGAGAAATTAATGAAAAATTTCCATTATTGTGTGTGTGTGTATGTGTGTGTGTTTAAGAAGGGGGTTATGAGAGCAACTCTAGGAGAAGAAATGAAAATATATAAATAAGGTAAAGAAATTACAAAAAAACAATATAGTTAACATGGCTTATGAGATAGAAAAGGCACATCAAATGCTCAGAAGATTAAGTTACTTTAAAAAAGTTATCATGCAAAGCATGTAATTTTTTAATATGAGAACATCAAATTCAAAGAATAAATCCTAAGTGCTTCCAAATAGAAAAGAAAAATATGATGTAGCAAAGAATATGAAACTAGAATGACTTCAAACCACTTAGCAGTGGAAAATGTTTATGAATTGAAAGTAGAATAATCCAAAATTTGTAATTCAAATTATTTTAAACCTAGAATTATATCCAACCAACTCTGACCATGTGTGAGGAAAGAAATGAAAAATTTTCAGAAGTGCAATAATACAAAACATTTTTTTTCTTATATACGTCCTTTCTTAAGAAGTCATTAGATCTATTCATCTGTTGATGGACACGTAGGCTGTTTCCAAGTCTTAGCAATTGTAAATTGTACTGCTATGAACATAAAGGTGCATATATTCTTTCTGATTGGTGTTTCTTGGGATATAACCCTAGAAATGGAATTACTGGGTCAAATGAAAGTTTCCTTTCTAATTTTTTGAGGAAACTCCATACTGTTCTCCACAGTGGCTGCACCAGTCTGCATTCCCACCAGCAGTGAAGGAGGGTTCCTTTTTCTCCACATCCTCAATAGCACTTGTTATTAATTGATTTGTTGATGATAGCCTTTCTGACAGATCTGAGATGGTACCACATTGGCCTTTTAATTTGCATTTTGGGTGATTAGTGACTTTGAGCATGTTTTCATCTGTCTATTAGCCTTCTATACGTCCACTTTTAAAAAGTGTCTAGTTAGGTCCTTTGTCCATTTTTTTAATTGGATTCTTTATCTTCCTTTTGTGAAGTTGTCTAAGTTTTCTGTAAATTATGGAGATTAAACTCTATGGGATGAACATTTACAAATATGTTCTCCAATGCAGTGGGCTCTGTTGTTATTTTGTTGATGGTTTCTTTTGCTGTACAAAAGAAAACTATGTATGGTATATCTACACAATGGAATACTATGCTGCTATAAAAAAGAAAGAACTCTTACCATTTGCAAATGGATAGAACTGGAGAGCATTATGCTAAGCAAAATAAGCCAGTAGGAGAAAGACAAATATCACATGAACTTGCTCATTTGTGGAATATAATTAACAATATAAACTGATGAACAAAAATAGATCCAGAGACATAAAAACATCAAACAGATCTTCAAACCTCAGAGGGAAGGTGGGGGTGGGCGGGGGTATAAGAGATACACCAAAGGACTTGTATCAATGCATATGAGCATGACCAATGGATACAGACAATAGGGGGTTGGGGGCATGTGCTGGGGGGAGGTAGGAGTGGGCAGGGAAACGTCAGTGGGAGGAAAAGAAGACATATGTAAACCTTTCAACAAAAAAAATAAAAATGTCATTAATAATTGAAAAAGCTAATTAAGGGAGTAACCAAGAAAAAACCGAAATAGCATCCAGGAAACAGGTCCTTTCATACAGAGGGATGATAAAGAAAATATTTGAAAAATAGGTCTATCCCAGTCCTGGAGAATAGGAGCATGGAAGACAGTGAGAATGTGTTTGATAATTAGAATGTTTGGAAATTTGTTAACAAAGTAAGATATATTGCTTATTAGAGTGTAAGTAATCTGTTTGAAAACTTGCAAAAAATATAATATATGCACAATGATCTTTGGTGTGGAAGAACAGAGAAGCATGTATATATGTACAAATGTGAGTGTAATCAAACTACTGAAGGGATACAAGAAAGTACTGAAAAAGGGTAAGAGAAAAACAAAATAAACACAAATAAAAAGATAATACCAAGTTAAAGCAATATAAAAATATAAACAAATTGTTTAAAAATAGAGGTGCCAAATACACCCCTGTGTTTGAGAAAGGTACAGTAGGAGACTGTTCCACTTTCCATTTTTAGGCTTCCTTCAAAAAAGTTTGCTAAAGTGGCCAGCCCCCTTGGATCTGCCAACAGAGAGCTAACTTGCCCTAGGTTATCCTTTTGCTGGTGCAGGCCACATCTGGAAACATGGCTGGATAATGTGTAAGGGACAGGGCATTTCTCTCTGACACAGGACAGCTCTGCAGACTTACCAAAGGTTTTGTGGGACTTTCCACTATACCCAATCTTGATCCCTTCCTTTCACTGGTACTTTTTCTTTATAGATATTTGTTCTGCTTTCTCTATTTTAGTGTCTCCTTTGGAGAATCTGAACTATGGTTGCTGGTATCTGAAGTGGTCTGAAAATGGAAGTAAAAATATATTTGCAGTGGATCACTCACTGCCAGGCTGGTATGAGGGCCCCATTAGTAATGGTGATACTCTAAATGTAAATATTAAGCATTTAGCAGACATGATTAAGTTAGTCTTCATAGTAATTTAATTCCATAGCTAATACTGTTTTCCCCATTCTGCTGATGTGGAAACTGAGACTGGCAGATACTAACTCCTTATCTAAGGTCATGCATTTAGTAAGAGGTAGAGAATGTATTGAAACTACAGTAGTTAGTTTATCTTGATCAGAACCACTGTTTTGAATGACTACTTTATACAAGTACTAGAAGCCTGGTGCATGAAATTCGTACATGGGCAGGGAGGTGTACCTCAGCTCAGCCTGTATCCTCTCCAATCTGGGATCCCTCTCACAATCCAGGATTGCTGGCTCCTAACCACTCGCCTACCTGCCTGCCTGATTGCTCCTAAACGCTTCTGACTTGCAGCCTGATCACCCCCTAACCACTCCTGTGCCAGCCTGATTGATGCCTAACTGCTCCTCTGATGATCCAATTGCCCATAACTTCCCTCCCCCACTGGCTTAGTCACCCCCAACTGCACTTCCCTGCAGATCTCTTCACACCTAACTGCCTTCCCCTGTAGGCTTGGTCCCCACCAACTGCCCTCCCCTGCAGGGCTGGGTCCCTCCCAACCATCCTCCCCTACAGCCCTGGTCACCCCCAAACTGCCCTCCCCTGCAGATTAGTCCCCCACAACTGCCTTCCCCTGTAGGCCTGGTCCCTGCCAATTGCCCTCCCCTGCTGGCCTGATCGTCCACAACTGCCCTCCTCTGCCAGCCCTCTTGTGGCAGACATCTTGTGTCCACATGGGGGTGGCTATCTTGTGTGTTGGAGTGATGGTCAATTTGCATATTATCTCTTTTATTAGCTAGGAGAGAGATATAAATAATGGTGCTCAAGATCCAGAGAAAAATCTAGAAAAAAGACCAAGCATTTTAAGAAATATTTTTTTCATAAATAAGCCAAGCAATATATTAAGAAGAGAAATTAATGTTCAATTTATTTTTCCTGGCATGGCTTATTAAAATAGTACTAATTTTGACATCTATAATTTTGGTACATGGTTAATGTTACATCAATGCAATAAATGTGTAAATCATAACTCTGAATTTCCAAATGACATTGTGCGATATTTTGTTTTCAATTATGAATACTGTCTATCACCTGAGGTTTCCAGTTAACATAAGAGGATATGTAACAGTTAGGATTTGTCAACTCATCAAGAAACATGTTGTGAAGTGATTTCTATGAATCCCTGCCAGATGGAATTATTTGTAATGATGAACAATCTTAGTTTCTCTACAATTTAAAACCTATTCTCAATATATAGAGAAGTATATAAATGTATCTGCTTATTTTTTTAATGTAACACCTGGGATGACATTTGTCTACAACTGGATACATAACTGCTAAAATTATTTAATCCAACAAAAAAAATGTTTACTGGATGAGAATACAACAAAGCCAAGTTAACTGAGTAACACCATTACATACATGTTATATAAAATGTCAGTATCTATATGAAGCAACTTTCATTTATAGATAACTAGGGTGTGTTTGATGGGAAATGATTTATGGAGCACACACAAATTAAGATTAATGTAGTCTTTTTTGCTCTCTTTTATGGCTACTATCTCATTATTATATCAGAAACCTTCAAGCTGAAATGTTTATTGAGGTATTTTCATTGTCCTATTACATGTATGAAGTCAGAGAAGATATTAGAAGATGCTAATAACTTTTTCTTTCTTTTTTTTTAAAATATATTTTATTGATTTTTTACAGAGAGGAAGGGAGAGAGATAGAAAGTCAGAAACATCGATGAGAGAGACATCGATCAGCCGCCTCCTGCATGCCCCACAGTGGAGATGTGCCCGCAAGCAAGGTACATGCCTCCAACTGGAATCGAACCCGGGACCTTTCAGTCCGCAAGCCGACGCTCTATCCATTGAGCCAAACCTGTCTCGGCAACTTTTTCTTTCTTAAACATAGTAGCCAGTATAATCTAATAAAAGTTATATGAGAAGGAAAAAGATTAGTCTGTAAAGTAGAAAGACAGAGGTATCAGAGGCTACTGCAGGAGTAAATAGGAGGAAAAAAATGGTTTTCCTACAAAGAATGTCACATGTATATGTCAGAGAATACAAATAATTTTCCCTTTTTTTTATTCCCACAACTAAGAATACATGAGTTAAAATATATAGTTCTTTATATAGACTAAAACAGAATTTGCGTTTTAAATTTGGACAAGACAGCCTTGCCTCGGAAGGCCTTAATTTATTTGGGTGAAAATTACTAATTTTCCTGGCATTTAACAATGCCTTTAGTGAATAAAAAATGTCTTTTAACTTAGATGAAATAGAAATAGTCCTTGAAATATGTAAACTAATAAAGTTCATTCAAAAATAGATAACTTGACTCTCTCTATATTTACTAATGATATTCAATTTGTAGTTAGAAAACATTCTGATCTAGAAATTCCTGTGCCCAAAAAGCATCTCTGGTGAATTTGACCAAATGTCAAAGGAAGCAGTAATACCATTTTTCATAAACTCTTCCAGAAACTAGAAAAGGAGAAAATAATTTCTCTATTATTTAATGAAACCAAAGTTGTCATAAGAAAACCAAACAAAGGTAATATAAGGAAATACCAACCTCATTTAGAAATATTAACCAATTGAATCAACAATACGTAAAAAGATTACACTATAATCCAAAGGGGTTTACTGTGGGAATGCAGTTTGTTTGACATCTGAAAATCAATGTAAGTCACCATATCAACTGACAAAACAATGTGTAAAACAATTTGATTATCTTTTTTAAAAAATATATTTTTATTGATTTCAGAGAGGAAAGGAGAGAGATAAAGAGAGGGAAATATCAATGAAGAAAGAGAATCATTAATTGGCTACCTCCTGCATGCCTCGCACTGGAGATTGAGCCTACAACCAGGGCATATACCCTGACTGGAAATCAAATGGGACCTCGTGGTTCATAGGTCTAAGCTCAACCACTGAGCTATGCCAGCCAATCACAATTTGATAATCTTAATAGATGTAGAAAATAACATTAGATAAAATTCAACATCATTTATGGTAATAAACCTCAGAAACTAGGAATAGAAGAAGCAAACTACCTCGACATGATGACATGATAGAGATCATTTCAGAAATCCATAATGTCATACTTAATGGTGAATGGCTGAAAGCTATAGTTTATGATCAGGTAAGTGCAAGGATATCCAAACTCACAGGACTATTCAAAATTGCATTAGACATCTTAGCCAAAGCAATGGATTTGAGAAAATATTTAAATGTGTGCTGATTGAAAAACAAAACAAAACAAAACAAAAAAACAGATTTTTTTTTCAGTTAGGAATTCAAGCCACTTTCCTTCATACAAACAGATCTCAAAATAATGTCCATTTTTCTAATAAGTACATTCTTCATGGTCTTAGGCTTAAGAAGTCTGACACTAGGTTTGAAATCAAATTAAACATGCATATATTTTGTTATTCTCTCTTGACCTCTTCTCTATTTACTCTACGGTCTAAGTATTTTCATGCCATACATTAGCCCCAATGTTTCCTTTCAATTCTTATGTTCTAGACCTGTCTCTATTCTCATGCTGAATTGCTGTTCATCAGAGCAATTCATATTCTCAATGGCTAATAGTTCTGTATTAATACTCTTACTTTTAATTAAATATGGGAATATAATCCTATTGTAAAGAATTTAGTCTAATAATGAGAATTTCTGTTAACATGAAATCTCTACAGAAAATATGTAGAACCAGTCAGGTCTTTCCAGGTATTTTATTTCACAATTAATTATAGTTTCCTCTGGTGTTAGTCATTGCCTTCTCCTGGCTAGAGGAAGGCGCCTTCATTACCGAACTCTATTGTCATTAGGCAAAATCAAGGCAGAGAGTTTATTTCATATAACATTATCTCCTTTGATGGATTTGACTTTCTACATTAATATCCTACACTTATCTAATGTATATATAGGTATTTGCCTTCATGGAAAATTGTATTAAAAATCTAATATTAAATTTTAAAAAACAATCAATTTATTGACAGAATATTGTCAATAAGTGCTGGCACAGCAATTAAATTTGCTTTCCCCATTCATTTTTTAAAAAATGCATCTAATTATTTTTCTTACATTCAGGTATTATATATCTATCTATCTATCTATCTATCTATAAAATCCTAGTATGTTAAGTGTCTGTTGGACTGTTCAACTGTTTGACCAGTCACTATGATGACTACCAGGTGGCAGACACTCCAACAGGTAGTTTAGCTTGCTGCTGGGGTCCACCCAATCGGGACAGGGCAAGAAGGACCAGAAACACCCAAGAGTCCTCCTGTGGTCCCTCCCTGGCCCCAACCAACCATGCACCAGTGGGTCCCTCGGCCTGGCCTCCCTCTCATAATCCAGGACTCTTTGGGGAATGTTGTTGGGCCGATTTCGGCTCAATCCCCACAGTCTAGGCTGTGAGACCCCCACCAGTAAATGTATCTGTGCAAGGCATCTCTGCTATTTTATAAATAGCCCATGAATATTCATAAAGTGAAAAGCTCTCCTTTTCTCTTCATCTATTTAAGTTTCATTTTATTAATATCTCTTTTAGAAGATTCAGTGGAACTGAAAATGTAGAGCAGAATTGACATAACAAGATTACACAAGTTCCTCCAAGTTTCTAGTAAATATAATTATTTTGCTAATAGTAATAGTAGTAATCATAGTAATAATAGTTACTACTTATTGATTACATCATATTAAGTATTTACAATTACATCACAACAATTCTATATGTTGGTAAATTATTAGCCTATGTTTAAATACAATTATAAGTAGATAAGAAACCTTTTCCAAGTTCACATAGCTGCATGGTTCATGTCTGTCTTCCTGAACTTAAAACCACTCTAACTGGAGTTTTATTTACTTGCCATTATTTCCATCCCAATATACAGACATTAAAGGGAGGATTTTAGAAATAGGATAATGTAGAATCCTTGTTTAATGGTTTTATCCCTGGTTGTGTCTCAAAATAATATAAGAGATGAAAGTGCATACTTATATATTTAATTTGTTGCACAAGAATACTGAAAGAAACCACTATTTCAAAGTATAATGAATACTGTTAATGTTTTTAAAGTGTCCAACCCCTTGTAAAAGCCAAGGCAGGGGTCCAATCAACTTGTAAAAATGACTGAAACTTAGAGTGTATAAAAGATAGGGCAGGGACTTAGAAATACTCAGAATACTATTCCATCACATACTATCTTAGAAAATGAAGTTTCAGTATTTATGTGCTCATAAGCCTAAGCAATTCATATAAGGCAGTTAAATAGTGTAGTTTATAAGACTCCTTATCATTGACATAGAATTGGTAAGAGCTAGAAAGACCTTAGGGTTCAACTCATATAACAGATATAAAGCTGAACAGGTTAAATGAATTATGCAAGTCTCACAAATAAGCTATTGACCTAGCATTAGAAAGCAATAATGTATGACAACTGCTGTCTTGTTTAGTGTGTGTAGACAGCATGTTTGCTGTAGCAGAGCTGGCTTGCTCCCAGCTCCTATCCCTTTCCTCTCCACTTGGCAGCCATTAATCCTGCACTTCCTTCCTCTGTATCATCACTGATAAGAAATAATTGTCACCCTCAGCAGAAATGCAGGGAGTGCACAGGGTTGACATTCTCATCATCAAAAGAATTTCTCCCCAAATCAGGGTTAAGTCACATTGATTAACAGGTATGAGCTTCAATCGCTATTGCCACTGATTGCCTTGCACTTGCCTGTACTTTAGTAAAGGATTTCAATTTCCAGGATATGTGCTCCACTTTTCACAAGTTGAAAACTCAAACTGGTAAAATAGAAATGACTAGGACTTTTCTCATCTCAATCTTTGATGTGACCCTGCATCCAGTTCTGCACTTTGTTAAATATTCAACTTCATCATCTCATTTCAATGGGGGCAGCTAATACTGCTGACAGCCTAACTCTATCCTTCAAATCAGAAAGCAGTGCAGCTCTCCACTGTGTTCTTGATTTCCTAATCCATCATGACATTTTCTTTAGCTGCATTTTTACTTTACTCAAGTATATGAATAATTTTTAAAAAGCTGCATATATTAATATTCCCATAGGATAAGCTATTACTTGTTAAACAAACATAAAATATGTGCAAATAAGAAATAATAGAGAGTACAATTCTAAAATGTGCTTATAAATCAGTTAATATGTTATTTTCAGGTTAAAGTACCTATTTATATTGTGATGCTTCAATTTAATAAAAAAGGTATGTTATTTCTATTGCACTCAATCAGTCAGCATTTAGTCTCTAATGTAGGTAAGATAACCAGTTAACATATGATTTTATCTCAAATCTCCTTATAATAGAGTTGTCACATTTAGCAAATAAAACTATTTAGATTACTAGTTAAATCTGAATTTCATGTATGCAAAGAATGCTTTTTACTAATTGTCCTAAATATTGCATGGGGCATAATTATACTAAAATTATCCGTTATTTATATGAAATTCAAATTTAATTGGGTAGCTCATATTTTATCTATGGCAATACTACTTTCTAAGACAATTAATCAAAGAACTTGTCACATATGTGATGACCTTCACTTTACACTCTACCCTCTCATAGTCTTCTATAACTCTATAAGTCAATAGTTAATGATGAATTAATTTCAAAACATTTTCTTTAGTAGCTTTTGAAAATCATTCTTACTTGACTATTATGCCTATATTTTGTGTACATTACTCAACAGTGGCAAGTGATTTAGTTTGATTTTCTGAGTGCATTAATTGCATTAGCCATCTTTAAAAGAGCCAGAAACCAGAAAGTGGTATTACTGTTCTATAGATTGCAAACTATTTTATACTTTGATTTCTTTTGTTGTTGATGTTCTGGGTATTTTTAGGAATGGAGGTTTAATATTTTTGAACTTCAAATCTAAATTCTTGGCTGCTTAGGAAGATCACCGAATTAAAAAATTTCTATCAAAAAGGAAAGGCCTACTAGCAATATTCTTTTGGATTTCAGAGGGTGGAATCATTTTTAACTTATTCAGAGAAGAGTATTATTTTTAAAAAGGCTTCAAATTTGCAGTTGCTAGGCTACTGTAAAGATAGAAAGTGTGACTGACACTGTCTGTGCATGTAGGAGAACAAAATGGCTTTTAAAACAGAAGAATAAGATTAATTTACAACTATGCGAATGCTATTAATAATTATTTTTATAAATTAAGACAACAGAGACATATAAAAGCAAGAGTTTTATAATTTTGGGGGGATATAAGGGGTGTTTTTTTTGGTATATTTTATTGATTTTTTACAGAGAGGAAGGGGGAGAGATAGAGAGCTAGAAACATCGATAAGAGAGATAAACATCGATCAGCTGCCTCTTGAACACCCCCTACTGGAGATGTGCTCGCAACCAAGGTACATGCCCCTGACTGGAATCGAACCTGGGACCTTTCAGTCTGAAGGCCGATGCTCTATCCACTGAGCCAAACCAGTTTCAGCAGGTACAAGGGTCTTAAGAAATTTAAAAATCAATTTGATTTGAACTCAGATTAAATAAACATTTTTTCTGCTTTTCCCATCTTATTCTAAAATAGTATAACAATCTACATAGACTTGTATTAGAACTAAATAGCAATATAATTTAAGTGCAACAACCTAAAAAAAGAAACTTGGAAGGGAACAAAATAAATTTGTTATGGAACAATCTAACAAAGAGAATGGGGACGAGTCAAAGGATGACCTCTTAGCTTTGTTGCTAGACTTCTTTTCTGCCAAACTTTTTTCTGTAACTTCAGTTTGTTTACTTTTTCAAATGCCTACCACTGTTTTATTGCTATCTTTTTAAAGTTACATTGAACACTATTTCCCCTGATATTTACCCGCCATTCTGATAAATCTGGTAATTCCCCTCAACAATCCATGATTCAAGTTTTTCAATTACATCCCTTGGCAGTAATGGTGACTTTAAGTAATTCTAAATTCAGAGTTATTGATGGTTTGGAATGTATTCTTACTCAGTTTGTTCATTTAAACATAGCAACTGTTCAAAATTCGGAATTTATGCTATTCTTATTGAATTATATTATCTGTGTAAGTTATCTCAAAAAAACCCAGCTAGTTCTTGAAATTTGTTTTTTGTTTTTCTTCAAATATAGCTATTAAAATCAAATTCACATATTATAAATACATAATCCATTAACACTTTTTAAAAAGTAATGCGATTATTTAGTTCCAAGACCAAAGAAGTCTTCTTGCTATTAATAGCCTTTTATTTATCATTATGGACTAAATGTGTGTATTTCTCTCCCAATGCCCCCTCAAAAAAAAATCCTATGTTGAAGCTCTAATCCCAAGTGTGGCTGTATTTGAAGATAGAGCCTGTGAGGAAGAGATAATAGTTAAATAAAGGTTAAATGAGGTTATAAAGTGGGGCCTAATTCACTAGGTAGTATCTTATAAAAAGAGGAAGAAATGCCAGAGCTTTCTCTCTCCGTCATGCACGACACAGTGAGAAGGCTGCGATTTACAAGCCAGGAAGAAAGAACTGTGTCCAAAAACTGATCATGTTGGCATCCTGATCTTGGACTTTCCAGCTTCCAGCACTGTCAGAAATAAATTTCTGTTTCTTATGCTCCTCAAACATAATATTTTGTTAGGTAGCCCAAGTTAATTAAGATAGTTGTTATGACTTTATTTTTCTAATAGGTATTTTAATATATATTTTCTTAGAGGTTTTCTAAAACATGCAATGGGTTGCTACTGTGGTATAATTATTCTAGTAATACAAAGAATTTTGTCATTATCCTCCAATCTTCTTACTCTTCCCATTCATTCCCCTATAAATATACTTACTATGTGTCTGAAATGCAATTGAAGTGAGATTTCTTATGTACTAGGCACTCTATCCTAAGAAACTTCAGCTTAGAAGAATGACTATATTCACATGCTATTTAGGCTAGGAAAAATGTAAATATTTTAACAGAAACAACTGTGTAGCTCTGTTTTCTCTGTCAGATATCCACATCCTCCAAAAATGTACACCTGTGCCAAGTTGGTCTCCACCTCCTCCTTGGTCAATAGCTCTCAGCTGCTGAGCTGGTCACAGTCTACAGTGGTACTGAAACAAGGAGAGACTCTAACATATGAGGGCCTCAGCAGCTTGGAAGCCTCACATCACCTGACCACTCTTAGTTCTAGCTGCAGTTTCCAAACCAGAGTCATTCCAAAGCATGTAACACAGCAGCCAAGTTTATTGGGGCTGAGGCTACCACAGTAGGGATGGCAGGCTCTGGGCCTGGAATTGGGACTGTTTTGGGAGCCTCATCATTGGTTATGATAGGAACCCTTTCCTGAAGCAACAACTCTCCTCCCACACCATTCTGGGCTTTGCCCTCTCACAGGCTATGGAGCTCTTCTGCCTGAATGTGGCCTTTCTCATCTTTGCCATGTGAAGGAACCCCCTCCACCTCCCATAGTTCTTTCTCCCATGTCTTGTCTGCCTGGTACATTCCTTTTTCTATACCTCCCAAGGCAGCTTCAGGAAAGTGGTTGGCTCAGGAGATAGAAGAAAGACAAATAAATACAGTATTAATAAGGAAAAAAAGAGAAGCAATTGTATAGATTAATGACATAATTCCTATCAAGGTCTGTGACTGATTAAAAAAAGAAGAAGAACAGACTGAAATACACAGATGGGGCAATCCCTTGAGGTTTATGCATAGAAGAACCTGACTGGGCAACTTGGAGTAAAAACATGTTAATATTTGAGGTAAGAAATGTGTTGAGATAAGAAGTGCCCTAGAATGTGGGATCGAAAATATCATGTCCTTTATTTTCCAAAGTTTCTAGCCTAGCACCCTCCTCAGAGTGAGCAGCCAATTTAAATCTTAATTAATTAAACTAAATAAATTCACATGCCAAATTTGGCTTGAGTGAGTATTGCAGTAATAGAAAAAGAGGTTCCCAGTAAGAATTGCTACAAGGGCAACCTGAATGTTGTTTTTTTTCTGCTTGTTCTTTTAGCAAAAAAGAAAAATAATCCCATGATTGGAGAACTTTTCAGTGGGTCACTCAACTGCTTGATTAAACATGTTACTACTGATTATTAAAATGCTTACATTAGTGCATGCATATTTAAACAAGTCCAAGTATACAAGGGGACCAATAAAATGAACTCAGATCATATATTCAATTTCAGACTGGCACCAATGCATACAGGTGTCAAAAGTCACACTACCTCAGCAATTAGAACACAGCAAAGTGGTGAGAAGTAGCATGTTTAGAGCCAGATTCATGAACTGAATCTAGAACCCAGGAGCTATGTGGTATTAGGTAATTTTTAAACTTTCCTATGCCTTAGTTTCCACATATATAAAATGGGATAGTCCTACTAGCTACCTAACAAGAATATCTTAAGGCTAGTGAGTTAATACTTATAAAGTACTTAAAATTTGAGTCTGAAACATTAAAAAAAATTTTTGATGTATTTGTTAGAAGTTTGAAATATTTATTGCAACATAACCTAACTATATTTGCTCAATTTTAACTTCACTTAAATTCTATAAAATTATTACAAGTGAATAATTACATTTTTCTAACAAATAGCCATTCTAAGTTTTCCAAGAAAAAAGTTAAAATAACTTCTCTTCATGCAAATGCATAATAATTGTTATATCTCACTGAATTCAATTAAATTAGATACCATACAAACTTTCTCAAGAAAATAAAAATATATTATGATATTATGTAGGGCATTACTGGAATGGAATTAATAATTCTACTAATGAAAGAATATTTCTGGTTCTATGAGGGTCCCTGGAAGGTAGAGTTAACAAAGCAATCCGACCTAATAATTACTAAGCATATGAGAACATTTATTATTTACCATTTTTACTACTACAGAAGTTTAAAGATTTAATATCAAAAGAAATATGACTTTTAGATTAGGGAAAAAACAATATCTGATATTTTAAAAATTCAGTAGTAAACTCAAGAACAGAATAGAAATGACAGAGGAAGCTTTTAATAGATCTGAAAATATATCAATAGCAATTATCCAATCTGGAGAACAAAGAGTAAAATATGTAGTTAAACATGAACAGAGACTAAAGAATATGTGGGACAGAATAAAAAGTTTTAATATTACTCTCATTATATTCCAGGAAGAAACTAAAGAGATTGGATAAAAAATATTTGAAGAGATATTGACTCAAATTTCTCCAATTTGGTTAAAAATTAAAACAACAGTGTATCCAATGATATATAATTTGGCAACACAGATGTCCATTTATTTCTTACTAGAAGCCTGATGCATGAAATTCATGCATGGGGGTGTGAGTCCTTCAGCCCAGCCTGCACCCTCTTCAATCTGGGACCCTGGTAGGATGAGGCCTAAATGAGAAGTCAGACATTCCTTTCACATTCCAGGACTGCTGGCTCCCAACTGCTCATCTGCCTACCTTCCTGATTGCCCCTAACCAATTCTGCCTGCCAGCCTGATCATCCCCTAACCACTCCCCTGATAACCTGAATGATACCAAATTGTTCTGCTGCCAGCCTGTTTGCCCCTAACTGCCCTCCCCTGCAGGCCTTGGTCCTTCCCAACTGTCCTTCCCTGCAGGCCTGGTTGCCCCCAACTCCATCCTCTGCTATTCTGGTCACCCTAACTGCCAACCTCTGCTGTTCTGATTGCCCACAACTGTCGTCCCCTGCAGCCCTGGTCCCTCCCAACTATCATCCCCTGCTGGCCATCTTGTGGTGGCCATCTTGTTTCTACATGGACGCAGCCATCTTTGACCACATGGGTGTAGCCATCTTGTGTGTTCGAGTGATAGTTAATTTGCATATTACTTTTATTTAGATAGGATAAAGGCCTGGTGCATGGGTGGGGGCCGGCTGGTTTGCCATGAAGGATGTCCTGGATCAGGGTGGGGTTTCCTTGGGGCATGGGGCAGCCTAGTTGTGGGGCCTGTGGTGGTTTGCAACCCAAGTGGAGGCTCTGGTATCTGGGATTTATTTATCTTCTATAATTGAAACTTTGTTGCCTTAAGTGGAGGTCAAGGCAGGCCAGGGTATGTTTCCTCCATCACCAGTGGCAACTCAATCCTCCTGCTTGCTCTTTGGCCACAGCAATCTTGATTAGGTTAATTTGCACACTTGTTCCTGATTGGCTGGTGGGCATGGCTTGTGGGAGTAGTGGAGGTATAGTCAATTTGCATATTACCCTTTTATTAGATAGGATATTCCTCAAACAAAGACATAAAGTATTATTTTATTTTCTATGTTATAAAAAGATTGAGCATGTTAAAGAGATAAAATAATTAAACTTTTAGGTAGTTAAAAATATAGTGGTTTCCATAAAAGTACACTAAATAGTAAATTAGACCAAGTTGAAGAAAAAAATAATGAATTTGAAGACATAATAAAACTATAAAAAATGAAACAGAAACATTTTTTAAAAATTAAGATAGCAGCAGTGACTTTTGAAACAACTTCAAGTGCCCTATTAATAGGTGTCAATGGAGCTTCACAATAAGGAGTAGGGGTTGCAGGAATGCACAAAATTGTTGTAAAAAAAACAAGAAGTAGTTTGAACATTATAAAATAGTTTGGACACTAAAAATAGCTGCATACTTTACTGCAAACTCTTTTAGTATCATGTCATTGTTAACTCATTTGTATTCATTGTAATAGCACTAGTCATAATAAAGTAATTGGAATTAATATGGATGTCACACATACCTTCATAGGAATTATAATGTAATTCAATGTTAATTTAATGTTCTATTCAAATAAAGTGTAACTTTTAAGTCATATAATAGTGCCATTGTGTAGAGCTGTAAAGGTTATAACAGTATAGATTTCCCCCAGAGAGAAGTGATAATCTCAGAAGTAGTACTCCTTGGATTCCATAGGAGCCTAATGACTCTGATCATAGGCTACTAATAGCTCTCTGAATGATGTGTGGGGTTCTCCACTGGGCTACAGCTTAGCATTCAGCAGAAGAATCACATCACATTAAAGATAGAGCTTCAGAGTAAACTGTTATTTATGTGGTATTCTGAATTTACTTGATAGGCATGAGCTGTATTAATTCACTTGTAAGCAATTACAATAGTCTGAACAATCAATATCCTTAACATTTGGCCCAAGTAAAATAAATGCATAAATATAAGCTACTACAGTTTCAATGTGAAACTAATACTTTTCATTTACTGACTTATCTTTTCATTGTAAAGTGAACAATAGAATTTAGAAAGGCAAGATATTTATAAGACAATAAGATAGTAAAGCTAGTTAATAAAACTAAAATGGCTTAAGTTAATAAATTTAGGTACCCTCAAAGAACCTAGAATTTGAAGAGAAAGAATTAAATTTTTCAGCGAATGTTGAATAACAAATAAACCATTACCAGTTGCTCAGGTGCCAGAATCCTCATCTTATGATGATATTATTATGGTTTTAAAAAAATCACATGCAAATGAAGAAAATGGTGCTTAGAAGCAGGATTTCCTCCCTAATCTACCTAATGTCAACACCCTTGATGGAAATTAGCAAAGCTTTTTGCAACAAAGAATGAAATACAATTTGGCACTTAAGAGATTTTGGAGATAAAAATGCATCTCCATTGCTTCTCTCAATGTTTTATTCACACCCAGTGCCAATAAATCAGCAATTTGCATGTCCATATGGTATCACATATTTTTCCCAGTAACAATAGAATATGAGAAATTGAATTTATATATGGCAAATTGGTGATAAATTATGCTTATGAGAATGTACCATAGGAGTGTAAAAATAAAAATTAGTATGAATTAGGTCTACAAAATTCACAAAATTTAGGGTAGGATTTGATTTATAGCAATGCTAAAATCCATAAATAAAATTAATGCTATTAATAATCCAACAAACTCCTTTCTCCAACTTTTCCACGAAGAACCTCTAAGGCACAGAGCACAAACCATTTGTCAAAATACACAGGGTATATTTGAAGAATCTAAAATTCATGTCTTGTTATTTCTATTGTACATATATATCCACATTAACTTTACAATAGCATCTGGGGAAAATCTTGCTGGTTGCTACTGGGAAAATGTTAGTGTAATTTCTTCCTGAAAATTCAGCTTGCATGATATGGGATTCAGCTAAAATGATATGAGAAATTTCAAGGGTATCATTATGGCAAGTTTCATCCAAAGGAACTGTAACAGTATCTACACTAATAAAAAAAAAACATGCAAATTTACCATCACTACACCCACAACCAATCAGGAGCAAGTATGCAAATTAGCCCAACAAAGATGGTGGTGGCCACAGAGCTGGAGCCAGCAGGAGGCTTGGGTTGTCCCCAGCAATGGAGAAAGCCAAGCATCCCACTCGCCCTGGCTGGTCCTGGTCTCTGCTCAAGGCTACAAAGTTTCAATTATAAAAGATAAATAAATCTCAGATACCTGCTTCCAGCCGGCCTTGGCTTCCACTGAAGAAGTCATTGAAAAAAAGAACAAGAAAAGAAAAAAAGGAGGGGCTGGGAGCCTGGACCACTGGGGGGCATGGCCAGCCTGAAAACAGCCCTCAGCTCCTCACCTACGCTGGCCACACTTCCATAGCGTGAGGGTCCCACTGAGGGGCTTGACCAGCCTGAAAACAGCTCTCAGCCTCTCATCCAGGTTGGCCAGGCACCCCATTGGGGATCCCACCCTGAAGTGGTTGTGGCCAGCCTGAAAATGGCCCTCAGTCTCTCACCCAGGCTGGCCATGACCCCCAGCGGTGACCCACACCCCATTGGGGCATGGCTGGCCTGCATCCACCATAGGATCCTCGCCCAGGCCACCCCACACATTAAGGGAACCCCCACCCTGATCCGGGACCCCCTTGAGAGCAAACCAGCTGGCCGCCACCTGTGTACCAGTCCTCTATACTAATAAAAGGGTAATATGCTAATTAGACTGGGAGACCTTCCAGGAGACCTTCCAGACGTTCTTTTGGACAAAGCCATGGTGGTGGTGCTGAGGTAGAGACAATTAGAGGCCAAGAGGGGATGGCAGTTGTGGATGATCGGGCTGATGGGGGGCAGGACCATTGGGGGTAAGCAGACCAACAGGGGCAGCCAGTTGGGGGTGAGCAGGCCATCAGTGGGGGTTAGTTGGAGGTAATCAAGACAATGGGGGTCAGTTTGAAGTGAGCAGGCCAGCAAGGGGCAGATGGGAGTGAGCAGGCTGGCGGGGGGAGGGGGGAGGGGGAATTGGAGGCAAGCAGGCCAGAAGGTAGAGTGGTTAGGGGCAATAAGTGTTTAGGAGCCAGCAGTCCCAGATTGAGAGAGGAATGTCTGACTGCTGATTTAGGCCCAATCCCTGTAAACCAGCAGTAGGACATTCCTCGAGGGGTCCCAGATTGAGAAGTTGCAGGCCGTGCTGAGGGACACCCTCCTCCCATGCATGAATTTCGTGCACTGGGCCTCTAGTATTAAATTTTTCTAAACTTGTTCTTGTATACATGTTCCCTAGTCCAAATCAACAAATTATAAACCCCTACATCTAGAAGTGATTAATCTACTGCATTTTGGTACATGGACAGGTTCCATAAATTCACCTTGTTTTTTTTTTTACTCCTGTCCCCAATATGCATCAGAAATATATTTTTCTTTAAAGTTTGTATGTGTTATACCAGAGGCATGTACATGTGAGTCCCCAAATGTCCGGATAACAGTTTCCAATTCAGTGGAATTCTTTCCTAAATTCTAAAACATCTGTATCAGAAAGGTCCATCATCTGAGAAGGGAAAAGAAGTGTTTTACAATAGTCACTGCCAAATCCACAACTTGTCTCCCAGAGTTATATATTTCCATCTTCTCAAGAAAAAAAAAGAATAAGCTCTTCAATATAACTGATATAATATAGACATTGTTACATTTAATATGCTGTATTTATATAATTAAACCTCCTTGCAACAATTACCCATAATGTCTTATTCTAAATTTGTAATCATCTTGCAACAGATTTGTTAAGGTTCATAAAGTGTGTAAATCTTTACCTCGGACCATTTGGTGGACTTTTTTAACACTTCGGTAATGACCCAACATATATCTTTCACTTCCAAGAAATAAGGTAGAAAATTCCATTTCTAGATTACCTTAAAGCCAGGGAGCAGATAAATGATAAAGTTTCTATCAATTACATGCATTGTTATGATATTTGGAATCAGAAGTGAGTGAAATGAAGAAGTAGTGGAGGAAAGTAAGTATGAGTGGCAATTTCCAGTTCATTGAGGATAAAATAAGCAGAATGCTTTTTTGCTTCAAGTCCAATGTGTTTATTCCATAAATCTAAGAGTCAAAGGTGGGGATTCTGATTATTGCTAGTTTTAAATAAAAACAATGTATCCAATTTTCAAACTCTATTTTCACTTAATAATATTGTCAAGTATTATGAAAACAAAACTTGTTCTGAAGTTGTGACAGGTGAATGATCAAAAATATCGGCTAAATAAACTAAATTAAAGAGGAAGGCAGGGGAGGGTGGGAGGAAGGGGAGAGATCAATGAAAGGACTTGTATGCATGTATATAAGCATAGCCAATGGACACAGACACTATGGGAATGAGAGCTAGATTAGGGGGGATGGGAGTTAATGGGGGAATAAGGATACATGTGTAATACCTTAATCAATTAAAAAAACCAATTGATTTATATATTTAGGGGAAATGGAAAATTAAATGCTTTTACCATGTTTGGAATCTTTATTATTACGTATTTTCATTTCTTCATGAAAGGAAAAACAAAAAATGAACATGAAACTAATTCTATTTTAAGCTTGAAAATCTTAACCATAAATAACCATTCCCATGCTCAGCAAAAAGGGTCTACAGTTAGAGATGGAAACTTTCTAAGTTACATTCTGTTAAGTATTAAATTTCTATTTTAAAAATAAATATTTAAATGGAAAAAAAATATTTCTAGTTTCCTACATTTACTTCCCTCTGGTGCTATCCCCTTCTTAAATCCCTTACATAATTATCAATGCATGTTAGACAATAACACTAGCATAACCCTTTGGAACAATAAGGGAGCTGACAGTGCTTTCCTGAGTTCATTGCTTAGAATTTATGTTGTATTCGATGTAAGTTTCAAAGATGTAGTGGGTTGATGTTAAATTATGATTTATAAAAATTTCTTTTCTTAATTCCCACTTCCAGAAGATGGATTAAACATAATTTTTTTTATTTCTCTCATTAAGTACAACTAAAATCTTTAGACATTACCTATAAGATAAACATAAGACTCTGAAAGATGGAGAAAAGAAAGCAACACTTTTATAGAATGACACAATGGTGAGCTCTCTGGGTTTTCTTTTTGCTTCATATATCCTAGTATGGAGCAGAAGAAGGTGGCAACAGAAACACCAATGGTGCCTACAAAATTACCCCAACAAAATCTTGGTTTCTTTGGAAACAACCCAAATTTCTTCAATGGCTGAATGGTTAAGTAAACTTAAGAATAATCATGGATTGCAACTCAACAGAAAAAAGAAACAAACTACTGATAAATGCAATAACTTAGATGGATCTCCAGAGATTTATGTTGAGTGAAAACTTCAATTCCAAAAGGTTTTTTACTGTTTTATTCTATGTGTATAAGATGCTGAAAATGACAAAACCATTGAAGTGGTTGTCAGGGATCTAAGGAGGGGCTGGAACCAAAGGGAAGTATGTGTGTCTATAAAAGTGCAACAGGAGGGATCCTTGTTGTAATAAAATTTTTCTATATCTGTAATATATCAATGTCAATATCCTGGTTTTAACTTTACAACACTATAGTTTTTCAAGATAATAGCATTGGAGGAAGCTGGGTAAAAGGTACACAATCTCTATTATTCCTTTTACAACTCTATGTAGATTACCTCAAAGTAAGTTAATTAAAAAATTATTTCTTTTATTTGTGCTTCTCAAGTTGATTAATCCTGTCTATTAGTGATTCTTTTGTAATATCTACAATTTGCAAATTGTTTCCTATGTGAATACAGGCCCAGAAAAAATATGGTATCTATGACCAAAATTGATGATTTCATGCTACTCTGAGTCTCTTAAAATATTTTGAAATTTGCATTTCTTCATGCCCATATGTCAAATTTCCTACTGTTAGTCTCCAAATTCCTGGGGTAAAATATACAATTCCTTGAGGAAATAGTAATGTGACTTAATATCCAGGATCACCATATATGTCTGTGTACATTGTACATAATGCCGATCTGAACAAAGATGACTACCAAGAAGTGTGAAATCTAGATTTCTCTATCCTCTCCAATAATCCTCCCAGTACTACATTAGCCTGAAAAGAAGTGGCACTTTATCTAATTGTTTTACCAGAGAGCTCTCCTTCTTCTAATTGGCATAGAGTTTCATTCTGTGCTATCCTTGTGTCCTAGTAATAAAATTATTGAATAAATACTCACTGGATCCTGACATCATGTCATTAGTCTGGCATGGACTGACAGTAAAAAAGAATAAATGATACAGGCTCTGAGCAATTCATCAATTAACTCATAATCTAATTTAAATGATGATACATGCAAAAACATAACTATATGATTAGTGTACAAGTGAAGAAAAGGGAAAAAATCCTATAAGCCTCGGGGATCTTAAATTTTCATAGAAAGGAAATATTTTAATAGCATACATCTAGTATAAATTATTATTTATTTTTCTCCTTTTAAAGATAATTACTATTTTTGGTATGATACTTTTTCTGTTTGGTTTTATACAATTAAAATGACATTATTATGGTTATAAGGGCTGATAGTTGTAAAAATGATAACAATATTTAGCT
The DNA here is from genome assembly GCA_011751065.1 of Lasiurus cinereus. Lineage (NCBI taxonomy): Eukaryota > Metazoa > Chordata > Mammalia > Chiroptera > Vespertilionidae > Lasiurus > Lasiurus cinereus. The sequence goes on from JAAGEH010002531.1 coordinate 34,108,627, forward strand.
TCCTTAATATTAGAGTATGGAAAGTATTTTATAATCACATTCTATATGATCCTCACAAGAACTCTACAATAACGAGTGTATGATGGTTAATTTTATGTCAACTTGACTCTGTCTTGGGATGCTCAAATATTAAACATTATTTCTGGGTGTGTCTGTGAAGATGTTTCTGGGTAAGATTAGCATTTCAGTCCATGGGATGAGGAAAGCAGATTGCCCTCGCTAGTGTGAGTGAGCATCATTCAATTCACTGAAGGCCTGAATAGAACAACAACAAAAAAATAGAACGGGAGAATTCACTTTTCCTGTCTGACTCATAAACTGGGATACTAGTCTTCTCCTATCCTAAGACAAGAACTTACACCATCAGCCCTCTGGACCTGGGCTAGAATTTATACCAGCAGTTATTCTGGTTCTCAGGCCTTCTATTCTTAGTCTGGAGCTATTACTAATTTTCCTAGGTCCTTAGCTTATAGATAGCCATTGTGGTACTTCTCAGCCTCCATAATTGTGGTAGCCAATTCCTTACTAAAAAGCAAACAATCATCCCCCAAAACTCTTTATATATATACATAACATAGAATATATATTATTAATATAAAATGTTAATATGAATTTATGAATTAACTAGAAGCCTGGTACATGAAAATTCCTGCACTGGAGGGAAGGGTCCCTCAGCCTGGCCCATCCCCTTCACAGTCTGGGAGTCCTCAGGGGCAGGAGGTGACCGGGTGTTCAGGGGAAGGAAAAGCAACTATCATATCTCTACTGCTGCCACTGCCAGCAGCACAAGCTTTGGGCCAGTGCTGGTTACCTGAGCCTCGGGCAGCCCTGGGTAGCTAGGCAGCCACCATCTGAGGCTGGCCTATGCCTTGGGCCAGACCAGACCTGGGTCACTGGGGGGCTGAGGAGACTGGGGGGCTCCAGAGGCAGGCATGCAGATGGCCAGACCTGCTTAGGCACGGGGCAGGCCATGCTGCATGCCTACCGCCCTGGAGGGGTGAGGAAACTGGGCACCGCCATCGTGTGGCTGTGGGTGCCACCATCTTTCAGGGTATAGCAGTCAACTACCATATTCTCTCCTTATTGGTTGTGGGAAGTGCCATCTTTATAATGGTATGATGGTCAATTAGCATATTCCCTCTTAATTAGATGGAGTTATTGGATAGGATATATAATTTTGATCTGTTCTATTTTTCTGGAGTACCTGACTAATACAGAGTATAAACATAATTGGAAAATTCACTTATATATGTAGTTAATACTCTTATAATTAGCTGACATAAATAAATAATATGAGAATATCAGTTCTCTTTTAATATACAAAACTGGAATCTAATGAACTTAAAAAAGAAGTTAAATAGAATATATGTAATATTTTTCCTCATAAATATAAGTGATTAAATAGCCATGAATTGATAATCTAGAAATACAAAGTGTAAGAATTTTTTGTTTTAAACCTTTGGAGAAAATAATTATTAGATTTAATTGTCAACTTTCTCCTTCTCTGGGAAATTCAACATTTTTCTGCAGTTTGAATGGCATAACTCATAATTTTTTAATTTAATAAATCTTTATTGTTCAGATTATTACAGTTGTTACTTTTTTTCTACTTAGCTCCCCTCCACATGGTTCACACCCCAGCCTATAGGCTTATCGCCCCCTCCCCACTGTCCTCATACAGAGGTGTAAGATTTCTGCCCAATTTCTTCCTAAACCCCCACAGCCCCTTCCCTCTGAGAATTGTCAGTCCACTTCCTTTCTATGTCCCTGAATCTATTTATTCTGAGTTTATTCAGTTCATCCAATTTTTTATTCACTTGATTTTTTAGATCACTTGTTGATAGATATGTATTTGTCACTTTATTGTTCATACTTTTTATTTTACCTTTTTCTTCTTCTTCCACTTCTTAAAGAATACCCTTCAACATTTCATATAATACTGGTTTGATGGTGATGAACTCCTTTAGCTTTTTATTATCTGTGAAGCTCTTTATCTGACCTTCACTTCTGAATGATAGCTTTGCTGGGTAGAGTAACCTTGGTTGTAGCTTCTTGCTATTCATCACTTTGAATATTTCTTGCCACTACCATCTGGCTTGCATAGTTTCTGTTGAGAAATCAGCTGACAGTCATATGGGTACTCCCTTATAGGTAACTAATTGTTTTTCTCTTGCTGCTTTTAATATTATCTCTTTGTCTTTTGCCCTTGGAATTTTATTCATGATGTGTCTTAGTGTGGTCCTGTTTGGATTCCTTTTGTTTGGGATTCTCTGTGCTTCCTGGACTTGTAAGTCTATTTCTTTCACCAGGTAGGAGAAGTTTTCTGTCATTGTTTCTCCAAATAGGTTTTCAGTATCTTGATCTCTCTCTTCTTCTGGCAGCTCTATAATTCAGATGCTGGTATGTTTGAAGTTGTCCTAGAGACTCCTTATACATCTTCATATTTTTTGGATTCTTTTTTCTTTTGCTCTTCTTGTTGGGTGTTTTTTGCTTCCTCATATTTCAAATCTTTGACTTGATTCTTGGGACCCTCTAGTCTGCTATTGGATCTCTGTATATTATTCTTTATTTCAGTCAATGTATACTTAATTTCTGAATGGTCCTTTTCCTTTTTTTTTTCTTTTTTTTTTCTTTTTTTTGCATTCTCACTAAGATCCTTGAAGGTCTCATTAAGTTTTTAGGAGGTTTCTAGAAGATTCTTGAGTAACCTTATAATCGTGGTTTTGAACTCTATATCCAGTAGTTTGCTTTCCTCCATTTCTTTTATTTGTGACATGTTTCTTTGTCTCTGCATTTTGGCTGCTTCCCTGTGTTGATAGAGTGGCCTTGTGTGTTAGGTGTCTTATAGGGCCCAGTGGCTCAGCCTCCAGAAGTGGATGCTATTGGTGCGCCACTCTGTGGACTATTTGCACAGTCTTGTTGTAGTTGAGCCTTGATTGCTGTTGGTGTCACTGGGAGGAATTGACCTCCAGGCCAACTGGTTGTGATGACCAGCTGTGTCTACACTGGAAGATCTGTTATTCAGGAGACACCCTTAAAGGGCAGGACTTGCTTCAGTAGGGCTTTGGTGCTCACTTAGTCTTCCCCTTGAGTGTGTCTCTTATGGATGCAAAGAGTTGTAATCCGATATGGTCTCACTCTGACCACTGGGTACAATAATTCTTGAATCTCCAAGGATGTGCAAGGTCGGCCACTTCCTGGGACCACCCAGCAGGAGCTACAGAGACATCTGCATATTCCTCCTCTTTGTATGGGGTTTGGAAGTCGCCCAGATAAGGCCCAGCTCTGAAGCAAGGCTGGTCAGGCTTTGGACCTTCTTTTGGAAGCTCTGGTGCTCTCTGACCCAGCTGCAGTTTGTTTTAGGTGAAAGGGCAGGCCATTCACATGCAAAAGCTGCTGAGCACAGCTTGGATGGGGTTGTAAATTGGGTAGGCATGGTCTTTGGGAATCACCAGGGTGGAGCAAATAGCATTGGCTGCCAGTCAGCCCTAAACCAGAGAAGTCCCTGGTTCTCTGTGTCCCATGCCTCTTTGTAGGAACAATGATCACTGCAAGGCCCTCTAAGAGAAAGCTGCTCTGGAGTTCCTGTCAAGATGCCAGACATACCAGAGTCTCGCCCAGAACTGGAGTTCACAGCAAATGGGAGCTTGTATATCCCTCCTGGTTAAAAGAGCAGCACATTCAGGTGCCAGCACTTTCTGCACCTCTACACCTCTTACCAGTCTCAATGAGCTTTCTTCACCTCTCTAGTTGTGAAACTTCTACTCAGCCAGCTTTTTTGTGGTTCTAGGTGCTAGTTGTTCTGCTGTTTAGTTGTGGTTTTGCTATGGTTGTGAGAGGCAGCAAGTATATGTGTTTACCAATGATATCATCTTGGTTCTCAATCCATAACTCATAATTTTAAAGGAAAGTTTAAAATATAGCTCAGGCATAAATATGATGCATTTTGAAAATTACCACCTAGCCAATGTTGCTCAATGGTTGACCATCAACCTATGAACCAGGAGGTCACAGTTTGATTCTTGGTCAGGGCAAATGCCTGGGTGTCAGGTTTTTACTTGTACATCAATTCATTCCCAGTAGTTGTACAGGAGGCCGCCAATCAATGATTCTCTCACATTATTGATGTTTCTCCCTTTTGTCCTCTCCCTTACTCTATGAAATCAATAAAAATACATTTTTTTTAAAAAGGAAATTATCAACATTGTATCTTTTAATTCCTTAATGTGATGTCTAGTCACATGTTCATTTATGTTTATGTACAACTAGCAGCTCATCACACAATATCGTGTGCAGTTAGCTGCCCACAGCTTCCATAAGAGCGGGCGGGAACCACAGCATGCAGTTGGGAGTCACGATGCTTCCCTGGGAGCGGTGATGCCAGCATCTGCAGAAGCTGGGAGGGAGCTGTGCTGCTGCCATGAAGGGTGGGTGGGCACGTTCATTCCATGGGAGGCGGGAGGGAGCTGTGCCACTTCCAGTGGAGGCGGGAGGGACCCGTGCTGCTTCTGTGGGAGGCAGGCCTGCCGTCTCCTCTCCGGGCTTGCACTTGGCTGGGGAGGCTGTGGGCCAGCCCCCCTGTCCCTTTCCATTACTGCTCCAGCTCCAGGGGGCCTTCCATAGCTGGGTGCAGCAATGAAGCAAGCATTCCACCAGACCGCTCACGTTGCCCACTCTCAGCAGCTGTCCCCTGGGACTAGGGGATTCCAACAGGGCTGAGGGAATGGGTACCATCATCTTGTGGCTATGGGTGCCGGCGCCATCTTTGTGATAGAGTGATGGTTAATTTGCATATTACCCTTTTATACAGTCACTGATAAAACTCATTTTTAGTAATTTTTCCTACTTTGGGTCTCTGATTAAATGGATCATTGATATTTGAAAAATGAAAACTATGTGCAGGTATCCTATATAACAGATAACAGTAGAAATTTCATTTAAAATGGGTATTGGGAAAATAGCTGACAAGCAGTTCTTCACTTTCAAAATAGCCTTCTATGCCCTGTTCACATTTTAAATGAAATTTTTTTTCAGGTTCATCTCTAAAAGAGAGAAACATTAAACCATTAGTGTAGACTGCACCTGTAATAGAAAGCCAAGGGCTGACAGAACTCTTTTCAGCATTTTTGCCTCCTGGTAAGAACAGAGCAACACATTTAAAATGCATATTTCCACTTTAAGTAGCCCAATAAAACCAGAGTCAACTATAAAATTACCATCACATAAGTCTTTCAAGGGTCAAAATATTTAAGAAAATAGTAAACCAAAAAGTATTTGTTCTTTTACTTTTAAAGAATTGGTGAAATTAATTTTCCATGTAGTATAAGATTATCAAAATTAGGAACAGGAGAGGGAATCCAAACTCTCACTATATTTATATTTAGAACAAGAACTAAATCCTCTTTGCACAACAGGTATGCTGATATCTAAAACAATTATTTTAACATAAAGACTAATGGTAATATTTCTTTCAGAAATAAGTTGTAGGTTCAAGTTTGATTTTAAGCAATGAGAATTAGGGATATGATCATGAGAAGTTTTATCCTCTCACAGTCATAATAAAAAGTTAAATTAATGTTTTTAAACTCAAAAAGTGGCAATGTTAGCTGACTGCCCTTTGATTAACATCTGCCTACCTACAATCAACACTTTGGTCCATTACTGACCCCCTCCCTAGTAAGCAAACATAAAGGTAACAGTCTAAGAAAAGAAAATGAAACACCTCCATGTCACTTTACTACCATAGGTCAAAAGTTTACTTAATTGTTTTTTTAAAGCCAAAACATATACACATTGAGTAATTATCATATACACAGTATACTGGACTCCAAATGTAGCTATGCATAGCTGAGGCTCAAAATATGGGAAAGCTCACTTTCTGTAACTATAAAAAATGCTACTTAAAGCTGTGACCTGTATAGCTTAAGGAACCTTGAGAAGTGGTTCTGCAGTTTATAATTCTACTTAAAAGGCATTATAAAGCTGAAGATGATTAAGGCACAAACGACAGGGAAATGCTGACAAAGAGCTCACAAATATATATAGTTAGATGGAAAAAAATGTTCATTTAAAATTTATACTTCCCCAGATGCTTCATTTATATTATTTTATTTAATCTTCACAAGTTAAAGTTTAGGAAACTAGGAATCCCAGAGATAACACAGAGAGAGTAAGGCTGGATATGGATTCAAAGTAGGACTTGTCTGACTCTAAAATCATATTTATGCTACATCTTGTTCATTTTCACAAATTCTTCAGTCAGTACTAATAAAATTAAAATTTGGTTAAGGGGCTAAAATAATATACAGATTTTAAGTCACAACGGTGTGATTACTCTTCTCCATTAGAATAAATTGTTTGTGGTACAAATCAGTGAGAGATACTGTTAAAAAGCTAGATAGTGAAGGCTCAGATAATAAAAAATCTTGGATTTCTGAGTAATATGTCTCTACTTTGGCCTTTAAGTGTTTTTTCTCCCCATCATAGATGTGAATGAATATCACTTATATTAATTTAAATATACAATTATGGCCTCTGACTGAAATCTTCTGAATCAGAATATCTGGAATCAATGTTTTAGTTTACGAAGAATGGAAGAAAAAGTAAAGTAGTGATTTTCTAGAGGTAATATTATACTAAAAGTCATGAAAAATATGATACAACCAAGAGATTGGCATGATAAAAACTAAAGGGCTTAAGCAAAATAATCTGGAGTTAACTGTCTAAAATGCCTTGAAGTGGGCTACTCATAAAGTCATGTTGGCCTTGACTATTGACTTTAATTTTCCTATGGAAATGTAAAGACCAGGTTTAGAGTTTACACTCATTCATACTGTACTTGCTCTCAGTTCCCCAAAGATGATATAGTGATAGGAAAGTTGTAATTAAATACACAGAATTTATTCCAGGAATGAACATTCTTTCTGAAACATTCTGGTGAACCATCCTAAAATACAGAAAAGAAGATCTGAAAATTATTTTCACTTTTTTCTTCAGTGAGAAAATATAATGTGCTAATTACCCCCTTATTCCCTTAAAAAAAGGGAATGCTTCCATTCTTTATTTCTATTGTAGTCTTTAGGTCAATCTCATTCTTTCTTTGTCTTTATTAAGCATCTAGCCTAAGTTATAAAGCATAGGTAAAAATGTAAATAAAATGTAACACAAGCTTCCAGAAATATACAGACTAGGAGAAGAAAATTGTATTTTTAAATCAAGTGTCATTAATACTAAGATGAAAATTTAGACAAGGTATAGTACAAAATCTAAAGAGTGCTAAATTCTACCATCATGGCCACGAAAAGCATCATAGAAAATGTATGCTGGAACAAAATATTGCAATTTGAGAGATGCTTTCTATGAAAAAGGAATATGGATATATTCTTGCCTAATACCATAGTATAAAAAAGCACAAGGATGATTCAGAAGTTATGAATATATGTCTAAAACTGCAGTATGACTTAAAATGGGTTGGAGTCAGGTGGTGATATATAGCAAGGTATAAGAGGGATTAATATACATACTAGTTGCTCAATTATGTATTGCTCTAATAAGGAATTGATGATTAATCCTATAAGCAATGGAGAACAAAGTTACTTTTTATTAGATTTTACTTTCTGAAGGATCACTTAGGACACTTGTAATACTCCAAATGGGAGATGTTAAACAAGTACTGCCAGTACCAGTGATATTAAAAGACATCTCTAAAATTTCAGTCTCTGATATAATCATCCAGATTATAATGATATTTGCCTTAGATTATGAGGCAAATACCTAGCTTATTTTTTCTTCTATCTTCATAAGACTCATTTCAATTTAATTTTGAAGGAATACAATTTTTCCAATTTACTTATTGGGCAATTTGTTCATTTTCCCATCAAATATTACCTTTTCAGTCACTATATAAAAAATTGTCAATATTACATTTGACTTGTCCAGCATTTTGTGGCTTGTACTCACCCTTCAGAAATGCACGCTTTGTGGTATTTTATCTTTAAAGGAGACATGCAAATCAAAGGCAATGTGCTCAAAGTCAAAGTGTCCTCTTTTTTACTTCACCCTGGGTCAGCATGCAAATAGGATCAGCAGTAAAATACGAGTTGTTGAGGCGGCAGTTTGGCTACCTCTATGCTTAGCATTAGCAAAATTATAACCCTTCCAGCCTATTGGAAATGAGACACATGGCCAAGGTCAATAAAATATGTCTTCACTGGGCTGCTCTAATATTTAATAAATAAATGCTATTAAGAAAATCTTTGATTGAAATGCCTTAAAATGATTGAGTTAGACTTATATTTTATCATTCATAATGATGAGTATTACACAGCTACATCTCATCATAATTTCTCATCTACAAAGTAAACATTAAATATTTGTTGAATGCATCCTGATAAGTTAACTACTTTTAAAAATTCTGCATGAAGAGAACATGCAAAGAAGGCTGATATTCCAGAGAAGTAATCATATCCCCTTGGGTGTTATATTTTGTCTTCTATAGAGTTTAATTGTGATCACTGACTTGCTATCTGATTATGAGAGTCTTTTCATTTTTTTTTTTGAGCAGTTGTTTTATAGTTAATTTTTTTTATAATTGCATTAACAGCTACAATTTTGAAACGGGATTAATTTATAAGTAATTGCTAACACTCAATTCTCCATTAGACAAATAAATTTTACAATGACACAAAGTTATTTAATAAACTAATAACCTTGAAGAATTACCAATAGGTATAATGAATATTGTCCTGTATATGTTCATTATTTCATCATACAGAAGCTATTACTGCTTTACTAGGATAAGTATTGTGCCTTTGGCAATCAATTAAAGAAAGACTTAAGGAAAAACACATATTGAAACAGTATACTTTGCAATGTCACCCTTTGCATTTATATGCAGTTCAAAATGATTTACAAATTTTCTTGTGTTATTGACAGTGGTAGAGAACAAGTATTAAATATATTTTGAAAAAGGGGTAAGTTTAGCTTATGAATTTTACACACCTGAGAGCATATCAAAAACCGCATACTTAAAAACCTTTATTTTGAACATACATAAAATAGAATATTTTTTCAGAGTCTAGATCATACTGTACTCTGATTAATGTAAAACATTTAAGAAGAATCAGGAAAACTGCATTAAATTTCTGTTACTGAACTGCAGGGAAGATATTTTCTTATACGATAGGGCATCTCTTTGCCCTGCACCTTTTAATTTTATTATGTATTATTTTTATTGATTTCAGAGAGGAAAGGAGAGAGATAGAAACATTAATGATGAGAGAGAATCATTGATTGGTTGCCTCATGCACATCCCCTACTCTGGATCAAGCCTGTAACCTGGGTATGTACATTGACCGAGAACTGAACTGTGACCTCCTATTTCATAAGTTGATGTTCAACCACTGAGCACCAATGGCTGAGCTGCCCTGAATATTTTTATATAACAGCTTCCAGACCAAGATTTCTTCTCTTATTTTAGAAAAACAAGCAACAAAACATAGCATCAATATATAAAAACAAAACAACAACAAAAATAATTCTTTCTGGAAGAAATGTATTTTTATTTAGTATTTCAGGTAACAAAAATTTTGAAGTCATATGGCTTTCTTATCCTATGTAATAAAGAGATAATATGCTAATTATATTGGATGGCAGAATAACCTTCTGGGAGACCTTCTGGACTGACCAGTGGGCAGGGGGCAGGGTCGGGAGGCAGCCAGGGCTGCTGTGAGGGTTGAGGCCCTTGCACAAATTTCATGTATCAAGCCTCAAATTGTGTATATATTAAGCTCCTAAGAAAAGGAAAAAACAGATGTCTGTTGTGTCACCTTTTGCCTTCAAATACATTAACATTTTTATTACTATACTAGAAGCCTGGTGCATGAAATTTGTGCACTTGGGTGGGGTCCCTCAGCTCAACAGTCTGGGAGCCCTCGGGCGATATCTGATTGACACAAGTCGTGCATTAAGTGTCTGCCACCTGGTGGTCAGTGTGTGTCATAGTGACCAATTGTTCCACTGTTTGGTCAATTTGCAGGTTAGCTTTTTATTTTATAGGATACTAAAGTCCTGGTCGAGCATGGTGGAGCCTGCTCTGTCTCCAATCTGGGACCCTTTGAGGGATGTCCAACTGCCCTACCTGGATCGGGCCTAAAAGGGCAGTCAGACATCCCTCTCTCAATCCAGGACTACTAGCTCCCAACTGCTAACCTACCTGCCTTCCTGATTGCCCCTAACCACTTCTGCCTGCCAGCTTGATCACCTCCTAACCATTCCCCAATTGATTGATGCCTAACTGTTCTCCTGACAGCCTGTTTGCCCCTAACTGCCCCCTACAGGACTGGGTTCCCCCCAACTGCCAGCATGGTCACCCCCAACTTCCCTCCTGTGCTGACCTGGTCACCTCTAACTGCCCTTCCCTGCAGGTTTGATCACCCCCAACTGCCCTCCCTTGAAGACCTGGTCCCTGTCAATTGCCCTCTCCTGCTGGCCAGATCACCACAATTGCCCTCCCTTGCAGGCCTGGTCCCTGCCAATTGCTCTCCCTTGCTGGCCATCTTGTGGTGGCCTCTTGTGTCCACATGGAAACAGAATCTTTTGACCACATGGGGGAAGTCATCTTGTGTGTGGAGTGATGGCCAATCTGCATATTACTCTTTTATTAGATAGGATAGAGGCCTGGTACATCAGTGGGGGCCAGCTTGTTTGCCCTGAAGGATGTCCTGGATCAGGATGGGGGTTCCCTTAGGGCATAGGATGGCCTGGGCGAGGGGCCTGTGGTGGTTTGCAGGCTGGCCATGCCCCCCGGTAACCCAAGTGGAGGCCCTGGTACCTGGGATTTTTTTTATCTTCTACAATTGAAACTTTGTGGAGCCAAGTCTTCTGCTGGCACAGTCATTGAAACTTTTTGCCTTAAGTGGAGGCCTGGGTACAGGGTGTGGAAAGCTTGGCTTCCTCCATCTCCAGGGGCAATCCAAGCCTCCCTCCTGCTCTCTCTGTGGCCATAGTCATCTTGGTTGGGTTAATTTGCATTATTGCTCTGATTGGTTGGTGGGTGTGACTGGTGGGTGTGGCTTTGGTGTAGCAGAGGTATGGCAATTTGCATATTACTTTTTTATTAGATAGGGTAGGCTATGTGTTCAGCTTATTAACTGGTGATTTCCTCAATACTTTTATAAGCTATAATTTATCTCAAATTTGGATATATAGTAATAGAATTAAATAAGCCCATTATTAAATTACTACAGGCATACCTAGCTTTATTGTGCTTCACTTTACTGCAATGAGATACATTGTGTGTTTTTTTTCTAAACTGAAGGTTTGTGGCAACCCTATGTCCAGCAAATTTATCGGCACCATTTTTCTAATAGGCTCAAGTGATAGTACTTTTAGTAATAAAGTACTTTTAAATTAAGATATGTACATGTTTTAGAGATAATACTCTTGCACACTTACTAGTAATTGACTATAGTATAGTAGAAACATCATTTTTATATGCCAGGAAGCAAAAAAAAAATTAGTATGACTTGCTTTATTGCATTATTTTCTTTCTTGTGGTGGTCTGGAACCAAACCCACAATATCTCCAAGGAATGCCTCTGTATAAAATTATTTGAGGTTCTTTTATTAGACAGAACTTAGTAATTTTATTTGGTTAGAAAGGTACTTCCATAAAACTTACAATTAATTAAATCACAATTTTGCAATTAAATGACTTGGCTACACATTTGTTTTTTTGCCCATATTGGCTGAGTGGTGAAATGAATAATTTTGCAAATAATCCTCTCAATTTTCAATCTCACATAAAGAAATATGCATTTCCATGTAAAAAGGCTACACCTCGCCTAGTACTCATAGTCCCATCTTAAATGCAGACCATTAGTAAACTTGTTGAAACAAAATAGGTATTTAAACAAAACAGATCTCAGATCATTTCATTCTATCGCCCCTAAGTACTCAGTTATTCTGAGTACTATATACTCAGTATCCTCTCAGTTCTATTCAATGAAAGATGCTAAAGATCATGGGATCTAAAAATCAAACTAGTTATATTCTAAATTCAGTGTTGAGACTGGCTATAAGTGATTTTTCAGATTGCTTTAGTTTTAGAGAATAAATATGTAAGCAAAATGTTATCTTATTATTTTCTTTTCTCTAGATATTTCTTTAAATCATATAAGAAGTCGACAGAAAGATGAATTATAAATATTTTAATTTTAACCCATTATTTTCTATACACACCACCATACACTAAGATGTCATGGATGTGAAATGAATCATCCCTTCTATTCCTTTCCTCAAACTTTGAATATAGCTTAGGCCAATTCAGTATTTTTTAAAAAAACTGACTTTTATTACCCATACATGTTTCTTCTCACTAGAAAGACAAACAAAAAAGTCAAACTAAAGTCCTGGCTCATGAATACATATACGTATGCCCATTGAATAAGATCAGCAAATAGCATAGTTAAGATATTTTCACTTTGATCATGTGCTAAAGAAAATAAAAACAGAACATTTTAAATGGTGTATGTTCTGAACAATGTTTTATTTCCTTATGCAGAGGCAATTACACTGAAACTTTTCTAAACAAAGACTCAATATTTCTATCATTCAAGAGAATATCTTCAAGTCCATTCTTTTCCTTTGAAAATACCTGTTCTAATAGCTCATGCCTAGCATAAGAGTGCCAGGGTTTTCCAAATACTTTCTTGGGATGGACAATTTATTTGCTGCTAAAAATATATACATACGACAAAAATAGGAGCATGCAAAAACATTTGGAGTTTGGAAAATATCAAGGAATTTCTCACAATAGTTATATTTTTCTTTAATTTTGCTATCAATCCTATTTCAAAGTAAATTGGATAATATATATTTGTTTTTATGCTTCAACTATCACAAAATATTATTTGACAAAGATTTTCTGATCCATATAAGCTTTCTGAGTATTCTCATGCTTCTCAAAAGTATTGTTTGAATAAAAAAAGTGTTATTCCTATGGCTAAGTGACCTATAAGCCAGATATTGTTATAGAATATAAAATTACACCCCACAAGTTTGAGCCATGTAAACCCAGTAAAATATGCTTCCAATGAGAAGAGTTTCTCCAGTGAGAGGGGAAGTAAGTCACTGCTGCCATAGTCACCATTTAGTTCAGAAAGTTATCTTTATGCAATCATGTTTATGACACTTATCTAAATAAACATAAATATTTAAACATTTTAGACTGGGAAATCTAAATTAACAAATCTAAGCTTGTTCATTTAATTTCCATTTTTTTATAAGTGGAGCTATATCTTTCAATAATAATATCTAGGAGTGATGTCATTAAGATGGCATATAGATCATCTCTGACTTCAGTCACCCTAACAAAAAGATCAACAAGCAATTATGCATAGACAAGATGTCATTGTGATGATTCTAGAACATGGTGGTGAGACTAAAGCACACTTCTGGAGCACAGAAACCAAGTATGACAGCATCAGAAGGATAAGAAGAGCCACCACACTCTGATCTCATCGCACTTACCCTAGCCAGTGGTTCTCAACCTTTCTAATGCCACAGCCCTTTAATACAGTTTCTCATGTTGTGGTGATCCCCAACCATAAAATTATTTTCATTACTACTTCATAACTGTAATTTTGCTACTGTCAATGAATCGTAATGTAAATATTTACATTACGATTCATTGACAGTGACAGATGGTCTTGGGCCTGTTCTGTCATCCTTTCCAGGAAGCAAAGCTAATTCACAGCTTCTTCTACTATGGAATATAGTACCCAGTTCTGTCTACCTCAAAAGCCTGGCCAGAGAATCCAGATAGCCATGGAGCCCATTCTGCAGAGCAATCAGGATATAAAATATAATAATAAAAGTCATCTGAATTAGAAAAGAATAAAATTGTCTCTATTTGCAAATGACATAATTTTCTATATAGAAAATCCTAAAATCACCATCAAACTGTTAGATCTAAACATGAATTCAGTTGCCAAATACAAAATCAAAATAAAAAATCAGTAGCAAGTTATCTGAAAACAAACAAACAAACAAAAAACATACCGAGAAAGAAATCTCATTTACAATAGCATCAAACAATAAAATACATATGAATAAATTTAAAGAATTGAATGATTTTTATACATAAAATGATAAGACTGATAAAAAACTGAAGACATAAATAAATGGAAAAAAATTATATTCCAATTCTTTAATAGAGCACCACTTATTATTATGGGACAAGTGGAAATGAAGGATAGCCAATCCCTTTTCTCATAGGGAAGATAAAGAGCATTACTTATACAAATAGCAATATATGTATAAAGTCATTTAGTACATAGAATGTGACAATGATTAATAGTTAATTTTAAAAAGAAATATAGTGGATAAATAAACAAGCAGAGTTAACTGGATAAAGCTGAGAAATTTTCCAAGAAAAGGATTTTTGGTTGGATCTTAACCAAAGTTTCCTCCCTGCCCTGTAATATGTCATATTTATACATATAGATATGCTATGTGTATTTATCACTTTGAAGGGCATATATATAAATCTAACTGTACCTGTGAGAAAGGAATCTATTCTCTCTGCACTTTCCAGCATCTCATAACAATTACACAGAAAATTTGCCACAATACTATTTTCCATATTATACAGATTCTTTTCATGTTCTTCCCCTCACCTCATCCTTACTGGACGGTTATAATTGCTGTATATTAGTTGAACTAATGCGATTAATGAAACAAATTGAAGAGACTTGACTGCCACCAACAAAATAGGTCTAATGTGGAAACATTCCACGTAAGAAATCAACTGAAACCAAATACTGGGATGACATATATGTCATCTTCTCTGGAAGAGTACTTAGGAACAGTGGGATAATGACAAGAGCCATTAAAGTAGTGCCGCTCATTTTGAGTTCATTGCTAATTGTTACAAAATAATTTCTTTTTTCATAACATGCAACTAGGTCCCCCAATGGAAATAATCTATTATAAAGGGAACCGATATTCCAAAAATGGCCTTCTATGATAAAAATCTTTTTATCTGCTTAAGAGGTTTGCATTTTGAATGTAGAAAGACAGTAAATTCCTTTTAAAATGTTTCATTTAATACAGAAGGAAGAAGCTTAGTGCAAAATAGAATAGTAGGTGTAACAACAAAACCGGTAATCTTAGAAAAGTCTATAATCTTTCTCAATATGTTATTTTATATCAGCGCTGACATTTGCAGTATGCTCTATTTGCTGAGCAGAATTTAAAGTCTCAAAAAACAAACGCACTTTGCGAATTTAAATGTATTTCTTCAGGGACCACTCTAACCATCATAAGAATAGCTCTTGCATTTCACCCCCAAGTAGTTACAAATGGAAGTGCAAAATAATTTTAAAAGGTAGGTAAGAGATGGTAAAAATCACTAAAAGTAATAGTTGCTACAAAGGGAAGTTAAGTAGGCAAAACATAGCCATCTGAGAATTAGGTAATTTGACTAGGGCTCTAGGATGGAAATTCCTGTATTTCTTCATTAAGATTAAAATATGTTACACTTTGTGTGGTCAATGGATTCGTTTTGTTTTGTTTTTCCAGGTGAAGCTTTCTGCTTAATTTAGCTATTCAGGCAAACATAAAGCAGAATGGCAAATAAAATACTAATTGTGTATTATAAGGTAGAGATAAAAATAATACATATTTTACAAAAAATGTGAGTTATAATCTATGTTATATTACGGAAGCTAATTAGATGCTGTTTTGTTATTTACTCATTCATTCATCTATCCATCCATTCACTGATGTGGCAAATATCACAAAGGGTCTCTTTATACCTACTCTGTTTCCCTGAAAGTAAGACATCTTCCGAAAATAAGACCTACTTCCAGTTTTGCTTCTCGCTGTAATATAAGGCATCCCCCGAAAATAAGACCTCCCCGATAATAAGGCCTCCCTCGAATATAAGGCCCTTGAAGCTACCTTAAGGCTTTTGACTCCTGATTTAAAGAGACTTCGCACTGCCTGAACAGCTCCGGCTGTGCTGCGGCCAATCAGTGAGCTGGTTTGTGATGACAACTACTACTTCATTGTATACAGTTAATAAGTTTCCTTTTTTTTTTTTTTTATTCAACAATAAATGTGTACCGTATTCTTCTTCATGGAAAAATAAGACATCCCCTGAAAATAAGACCTAGCACATCTGGGAGCAAAAATTAATATAAGTCACTGTCTTATTTTCGGGGAAACAGTAATTTAGGTGGAGTGGAGGGGAATGCATGGTGAAAGTTGATATGTCTCACTCTGAGTTAAGGATTTTGCTAGTTTAAAAAGAAACAATTGGAAGCATCTGAGACCCTAATATAGTCTGATACAACAAGCAACAATATTTCTCATCAATGGGGCATGAGGCAATTATATTTTATTTTGATCTGTGCTATGTCATTAGAACAGTGTTTCTCAACCTTCCTAATGCTGGGACCCTTTAATACAGTTCTGCATATTGTGGTGACCCCAACCATAAAATTATTTTCTTTGCTACTTCCTACCAGTAATTTTGCTACTGTTGTGAATCGTAATGTAAATATATGTGTTTTCTGATGGTCTTAGGCAACCCTTGTGATGGGGTCGATGGACCCCCAAAGGGGTCGCGACACATAGGTTGAGAACTGCTGCAATAGAATGTTTCCACAGGAAAAGCTTATGTTTCATCAAAAATATACACATCTACCTATTTATTACTACTGTGAGGAAACACACTTCTAACTTCTCAAGTAGCATTTTATTTAATTAAATATTTAATATAAACACACAGAACATGAAAGACCTGCAGATAGCACTTACTGTAGTTACATATCCTTAGGAGAACTCAAAGCAACATAGAATGGAAGCAGAAATAACAGAACAAAAATACTAGAAAGCCTAGATTTCTCTCTGGAATAAACTCATTCTTGAGAATAGTAACTACATAAAACTGAACATTGGGTAGTTACATTGCACTGTTCTATGAGTTTGAAGCTGAAAGAGATGCAAGAAACTAAAAGCCCTGTGAACATTTAGCTTCTTTGTTGTCTTATTACAAACCATGCTTATAAATTTAAGGCATAAAGTAGGTTCTTTTAAAGTTGAAGACCCCAAAGATGATTTATTTAGGCTTCTTTTCTTCTTTACAAAGTGTATTGTCTTCCTATCTTATTGGTCTCTAAATCTTACGTTTGGGTCTTTATAACTTTATAACATCTCTGAATCTCTTTTGGAATCTTATGTATACCCCTTTGCTAAAACTCTAAAAGAAAATACTTATCACTGCTCTTGAACACAGGATGCTGATGAAGCTCTAAGCAAGTTCATCTCTATTTTGTGAGTTGATACTGTAGCCCCTCTGGTTCATAACAGTGCATGGAGTCTCTAATAGAAAGGTGCCCCGTTTCCTTTCTAGTTCAGTTTATGAACTGTCCTTGGCAGTACCCGTGGGGAAGAAATGTTAGCATCTTCATTGACTCAAAGTCTCTCTCAATTTATGGATGCTTTCTTCTTCAGTAAGTACTCATTGACTGGTTGTTTTATTAATAAACTGAATATATTTCTTTATTAATTATTCATTTGATCTTCTTTTCTTTGTCTTCCTTTCCCTCCTCCTTTTGCTCCTTCTTCTTTTGAGTCTGAATGCTCTTTACACTTCTGACCAAGTTGGAAGGGCATCTACAAAATTAGAAAATATTGGATTCCCTTCATAATAAAAATAAGAGTTGTCAGAGGGGTTATTAGAACAAATGAGTACTGCATTTGATACTACTAAAGGCATTTTCTCCCTTTTTAAAATAAACTTTAGTAAAAAAAAAATCTGCTGAAATGGCTGAATCTTCTAAACTGAAGCTAAAACCTTATAAGGAAAAAGAACAAAGGTTTTTTAAAATGGCTACCAAGTGAAGCCTTGCTGAGAAATACACTTTGCATCATACTACTAGATATTAAAACAAATAAAAGACATATTCGTTACCACACATAAAATTCTAAAATGGTACTGTTAAGTTCTAGATTTGTTTAATTGATCAAGACAAATATAGATTGAAATACTAGATTCTCACTCAGTACTGCTATTCCTTAGCTTCCAATATATTTAAATGCAAATATATTGGAAGCTATATATTTAAATGCAAAATTTAAAAAACTGTAATTGTTTGCTTATTGTTGTTGTTGCTCTACTGTTGTTATTTTGTTTATTTACATCCTTGAATTGGGCGACAATCCTGATTAAATCTTCAGATTCTTAAGAGTTTTATTTAAACTGCATTTGACTCAGACTATACTTGGAGGATGCTATTTATCCCACTGTCCCTAAGTACTCTTCCAGAGAAGATGACAAGATCAGCTGAATTCCATGATGAAGTAAATGGTTCTATGTAGTGTATTTAAGGAAAATTTTTGTAGGATGCTTAAAATAGAGGTCATTTTTTAGTTCCTTTGCATGATATCTATATAACATCTTCTTCCAACCAGTCTATATTTCTGAGCAAATTTATTTTGTTTTTAAAAAGACAAATGCAATATAAATTGCTTTATATGTTAATTTATATATTGGAACCAGAACTCCAAATATCACAATGTGGCACAAATTGTTCCTAACATTAAAATTATTTTATTTCCTTTAATAATTCAATTAAAAATGTTAGTTCAAGATGATGGTCTGAAAAAGTATCCTTAAAATTGTTTCCTCTCTAAAATCCCACTGAAAATGCAATAAATAGTTATAAAATGGAATGGGGGATAAATCCAGAAAAACTGAGAATATTACAAAACTAACTTGTCTTAATCTGTTCAGGCTGTTATAACAAAATCAGTATAGACTGAGCATCTGATAAACAACAAATATTTCTTTCTCACAGTTTTAGAGTTTGGGAAGTCCAAAATCATGGCACCTGAAGATTTGGTGTGTAATGAAGGCCCACTACCTAGATAGCTGTCTTTTCATGATAACCGCATATCCTGGAAGGATAAAGAAATCTTTCTAGATGTCTTTTATAAGGACACAAATCCCATTATGAGTGTTCAGCCCTTATGATCTAGTCATTTTCCCAAAGCCTGACTTCCCAATACTATCAACTTGGAGATTAGGTCTCAACACAGGCCTTCTGGGAAACACAAACATTCAAACCACAGCACAACCAAACAAGTTTTATTTTTAATCTCTAGGTAATATAAAGCAGATGCAGTTGAGGAAATAAACTAGACTGGACAAAAATCACATAACAAACTAGGCACAGAACTACCCAAAAGATGTAGAACCCACTCTGCTTAATGAACCCAGATATATTCAGAGTCAGCAAATAGAGAGGATTGTGTCCTACAGAGTGGCTGGTGGAATGATTTTCTCATTAAAAATGAAGTGATTTTTCTGCCCTTTCTGATGTGACTCAGTTGGTTGGGCATCTTCCCAGGCACCAAAAAAGGTTGCTGGTTTGATTCCCAGTCAAGACATAACCCCAGATTGCAGGCTTGATACTGAGTAGGGGATATGCAAATGGCAGATGGATGTTCAGTTCTCACATGGATGTTTCTCTTACTCTTTCCCTCTTCCTTCTCTTTCTCTAAAAATCTATCTATCTATTATCTATATATCTATCTTTTAAATACAGTAGTTTTATTTTAAAAACAAGTTAGAAATTAACTCACTTCTAAAAACCTAGATCCAAAGTACTAAAAAAGAAGTTTTAAATTGAATAAAAATAAAAAGTAACACATCAAAAAATTTTGTGATGTGTTAATAGCAGTTCTTAGAGTGAAAGTTAGAAAGTTATAGCATTAAATGTTTGTATTGGAAATGAAGAAACATCTCAAATTAGTAGTACAAGTTTCAACCTTAAGAAACTGTAAAAAGAGAAGTGAACTAAACTCAATACAGACATAGCAGAGAAAGAATAAACATAACAAATTAATTATATTTAATACAGTAAAAGAACAGAAAAAAATTCCAAATTTCAAATACTTTAATAAAACTGATAAATGTCTATACAGACTGACCCCTGAAACCCACACAAATGACCAATTTATGGTAAACTCTCAGAACCTTTGAAATGAAAGGGAATTCCTTTACCTGACGAGGGTATCTAAAATAACCTACTATTAACATCATGCTTAAAAGTGAAGGCCTATATGTTTTATTCCTAAGTTCAGCATCAAGGTAAGAACAATTTCTCTCCTGATTCATATTCCACATGATACTGGACACTCTAGCCAATGTAATGATCAAGTGAAATAAACTAAAATCATCTATACTAATAAAAAGGTAATATGCTAATTAGACTGGGAGACCTTCCAGCAGACCTTCCAGATGTCCTTCTGGACAAAGCCATGGTGGCAGAGCCAAGGCAGAGGTGGTTAGGGGCAATCAGGCCAGGAGGGGAGGGCAGTCGAGGACAAGCAGGCCAGCAGTGGGGGCAGTTGGGATGAGAAGGCCAGGAGGGGAGGGCAGTTGGGGACAAGCAGGCCAGCAAGGTAGGGGGGGAGTTGGGGCAAGAAGGCTGACAGGCAGAGTGGTTAGAGTAGATCAGGCAGGCTAGCAGGTGAGCGTTTAGGAGCCAGACATTCCGGATTGCAAGAGGATGTCCGACTGCCCACAGGGATCGGGCCTAAACCAGCAGTTGGACATCCCCTGAGGAGTCCCAGATTAGAGAGAGTGCAGGCCTGGCTGAGGGACACCCTTCCCCTCTGTGCATGAATTTAATCTAGTATAAATATAAAACATTGCTTACTCCCAGATGAAATGACTTTCTTTGTAGAAAGCCTCAAAAACTAATTTTTTTCTAGAATTAATTGTTTATCAAGTCTTAGGCTACAGAATCAACATCAAATATCAATTTTATTCCTATCAACAAGCAAAAGCAATGAAAAAAATATTTTAAATATAATTTTCTATAGCACTAAATACAATTGGAATATTAGATAAAAACTAACAAAATATGTTTAGGATCTGTATGTTGAATATTATAAAACATGATTGAAAGTAATTAAACAATAAAAATATGAAGAGCTATACCGTGTTCTTGGATTGGGAAACTGCTTGAAAATTCCCAAGTAACAAAATAAACTGATGAATAAACCCAGTGGATCCAGAGACATGGAAGCATGGCCCAAAGTGTGGAATCCCAGAGGGAAGCAGGGGAAGGTGGGTGGGAGGTAATCAACCAAAGACCTTGTATGCATATATGCATAACCCATGGACACAGACAATAGGGTGGTGAAGGCCTGGATGGTGGGGGAGGGGATTCACAGGGGTCATGGGGAGAAATATGTCATACTTTCAACAAAAAAAGATTTTTTAAAAAAGGGAATTATTCCCAACTTGGCCTGTAGATTTAGTGCAATCCTAATTAAAATTCCGGCAGCATTTTTGTAGATATCAAAAGGCTGACTTGAACATTCACATGGAACGACAAAGAAACTTCACGAGACAAGAATGATTTGGAAGCTGCAGAAAAAAATCTGGAAGATGCACACATCTCAATTTTAACGTTTACTTGAAAGCCACAGTAATTGACTCGTGGGGCATCGGTAAAATGCCAGATCCACTAGGCTATATACCGTTGGAATAGAATGGGCTAAACTAGAAAGAGATTTCCCAGGATTTTTTTTATTTTTATTTTTTTAAGAAAGTTGTAAAGCAATCCATTTGGATGTCTCTCTCCATCTATATTCCATCTATACTTCACAAGTGTTTACCTGTATCTATACATCACAAATTAGGCTAGCTCTCTATATAAAAAGTTCCATCTCTACCTGCATCCCGGTGGGGCGTCCAGGCAGCCCAGGACGAACACCTCTGCAGGTGCACCTGGCGGCGGCCACCATCTCCAGGGCCTGTGGGAGGCGCTGCATTTACTCAGCATCGCACGCTCCAGGGAGAGGCTCGGGGCGCTGACCCACAGCCTCACGGGCAGTCCCACAGGCAGAAAAGCCCAGAGCTCCCGGCCTCCTCCTCCTCTGCTCCGGGCCTGGGGGACGGCTCCACACCCCAGGCTGGGCTCTGCAGAGGCCTCTGGGTGAAGGACTCTAAGAAGACAGAGAGTCCAAGGGGAACCACAAGGCCCCCCATCCGGTGCTGAGACGTGGGCAGGCGGGTGCCCGGCTTCCGGGGCCCCGCTCCAGTCCGCGCAGGCCTGTGGGCAGAGTTCACAGCTGCCCCGGTGCAGGCCGGGAGAGGAGACGCTGGCGGCGCGCAGGCGCAGACACGTATGTGGGCAGGGCGCGCACAAGCAGCAGGATCTGCTCCCCCCCCCACACACACACACACAGACACACCCGCTGTGGCCACAACCGTGGAGGACCCGTTGGATGGAGTTCGCGAGGCGCTGCGAGGCCTGGGCTGGATCTCAGAGGAAGATGCTGTCTTGCTGGTCTTACGGCTGGAGCTTCCAGGCCTGAGAGAGAGGAAGGCTCGACGTTCCAGAACATTCTCTGGAGGGAGCTGTCCGTCAGAGTCCTGGTGAACATGCCCATCTCCAGGAGGATCTGCCGGACCTGGGTGTGCACGGGGCAGGGCGTGCACGTGGCCCCGCCACGGAGGGCGCTGCGGGCTGAGGAGTGTGGGGCCTCAGCTGGAAGCCGTCTGCAGGCCCGGCTCCCGCCTCCGGCTTGCAGACGCTGGCGCCAGGGCGCTGCTGCCTCGAGTCACCCTGTGCGGCTTCAGGCCAGCTGCTTCCGGTGCCGGAGCTCGCCCCTCTGCTCTCACCCGGCTCCGCGCAGACTGCCTGCCTGCCCTTCACGGCCCGGCTGGGCCCCCATGCTGTCCACCACCCCGGACACCTGGGGCCCAGCGGCTGCTTTTTTATGCACGTGGCGCCAGCCATTGGTGGGAGCGGGCCTGCCTGGGCCCCTCCCTGGGCAGTCACATATGCTCGCTCAGGCCATGTTCTTGGATGGGGAAACTGATGGGAAATTCCCAATTTCCAGGGGACGCTGCACAACGATGGGGCCTCATGGCCGCTCTCCCTGGCCGTCTCATGCCGGCGGGGAGCGCCCACCACGGGCTTGAAATACGAGAAAATGTTGCCGCCTCCGAAGGCGGTGGACTTTGCGAGGCCCCCGCCCGGGGTTGCGCGGTCGCAGGGGGCTGTTTTGCATAGAGCTGGGGCCAACCACCGGACAAACTAACCGCTGCTCTTATTTGGACAGATGTTTACCTGTTTACCTGTTTCCGGACATGTGACGTCGGAACATGACAGCCATGATCAATTAGTGGGGAATGACAAGATGAAATGGGGGCAGATTTCACTGTTGTTAACATTTACTATACCAAAGTTAGCGTTTTTAGTTTAACGAATACTATACCAAAGTTAATTTCTTAGTTTTGATAATTGTGCTATTTTATGTAAGGTAAATATTAACCAGAGTAAACTGGGTGAAGGATACAGTGAAACTTTTATTTTTGCTACTCTCTGGTAAGTCAAAACTCCTAAGATGGTTGTTGGTGGGTTTTTTTTTTTGGGGGGGGGGGGGGGGGGTGGTTTTTTTTTTAAAGTTTTGTAAAGTAACCTTGAGAAAATTTTCCTGAATCATGAGCAAAAAGAAATATGAAAAAACATCACGGAAAACTGGTAGATTTAAAATACAAATCCCAGTACAATTAGAATGAGTGAAAATATAGAAAATAATGGAGATAGTATTAGAAACAAATGAGCACAACGTGCCCCATTAGATTAAATGTGTCTACTAAATAAAATAACTGTTAAAATCCCTTTTCTTCATCACAGGCAACTGATTTTCAAATCACTTGCAAAAATATTGCATAGCTTTTTAAAAATGAAAGCACATGAATAATAAAAATAGGCAATGCCAGGCTTTGATTGAAAATATAGTGTAGGCCCTCACCGGTTTGGCTCAGTGGATAGAGCGTTGGTCTACAGAGTGAAGGATCCCAGGTATGATTCTGATCAAGGGCATGTACCTTGGTTGTAGTTTCCACCACCCACCCTGGTCCGGGTTCCTGCAGGAGGCAATAAATTGATGTGTCTCTCTCATATAGATGTTTCTCTCATCTCTCCCTCTCCCTTCTGCTCTCTCTAAAAATCAGTGGAACAATATCCTCATGTGATGGTTAACAAGAAAGAGAGAGAAGGGAAAGAGAGAGAGAGAGAAAAATATTATGTGATATGCAACAAAGGAAAAATTTCCTCAGTATTTTGAGAGAAATTTTGAACCCATAATTATATAACTAGCAAAAAATTCAAACCAAAAAGGCAAAAAAAAAAAACCACAACAACAACAAAAAAAACAATAAACAAAAATCACAGAAGGTCTTAAGAGTACATACTAGTATGTCTGAGATCTAGCATGTCTCATTTCCAGAAAAAAAGATTACTTGAATAAATGGCCCAGCAAAATGAAAAAGGAATCAAGAAAATGAAGAATGAAGAACAGGAATTCCCACTGAAAAACATTACAGGAATAGATGGGCTAGACCAGTAGTCAGCAAACTGCGGCTCTTCAGCCCCTTGAATGTGGTGCTTCCACAAAATACCACGGCCTGGGCGAGTCTATTTTGAAGAAGTGGCGTTAAAAGAAGTTTAAGTTTAAAAAATTTGCCTCTCAAAAGAAATTTCAGTTGTTGTACTGTTGATATTTGACTCTGTTGACTAATGAGTTTGCCGACCACTGGGCTAGACCTTTAGAAAGCAGTTGATGTTATACAGAATATTAACAAAGTACTATGATAAAGAATTTGCATAATGTCATGGTAAGGTCTATTAATTCTACCTAAGCTAAGAAGTAAAAAGTAATTAGAAGCCAGGAAAAACAGAAGCTGCACAAAAATTATACTCCAGCCGTGGCTAATGTGGCTTAGTTGGTTGGAGTGTTACCAGGTACCTAAAGATGGCAGTTTGATTCCCAGACAGGGCACATGCCCACTTTGTAGGTTCAATCCCTGATCGGGGTATGTGAAGGAGGCAACCAATCAATGATTTAGAAATTAGCCAAACTGGCAAACTCTTTAAGGTATAATTACTACGAAGGGCTTCAGCTTATTAGAACAAATTGTATATATGTCATTTATATATATCATGCATTGCAGTATATTTGGTAGGTCATCAAATTAAAGTGGAAAGAACTTTAAAAACACATTCCAATTCTAATTTTATGGCCCTGAACAAAATCACTTAACCTCCCTGCACCATAGCTTTCTCATCTATAAAATGGAGCAGTATAATACTCACTTTGTAATGTTATAGTAAAGATTAAAAATAAAATTTGTTAAGTACCTAGCATAGTACTGATACATAATTGGTAGTTCATGCCAGAATGTGTGCAATAATTCTATTCTATGTAAGTTGCTATGGATTAAATGAGATAGCCCACTGAAAGAGCTAGATGTACTGCCTGGTACATAGCAATATTCTTTAGGCAGTAGCTATTGTCATTAGTTATTTTTAACTTTTTTTGTTATGACTGTGGGTATAATCATTGACCTCAAAGAAATCCTCTTACACTTCTTTCCTCATGTGGTTATTGTAATGTGATTTACAGGTCTTCTAAAAAGCAAGGGACTATTATAAAACTTGAGAGTCTAGAGATGGGTGCCACCAGATGCCTCAGCTGTCTCTACTCAGGAATTCAATGAGCCTGTGTCCTTAGAGCAGATGATGAAACATTACTGTAATAAATACACTTGATTATTTCTGCAGTGGGCTTTTATACCCGTACTATCCCTAGGGAGTTGCTTTTGTCTGGAAAACTAACGTGGATATTTTGTTTCTCCATGCTGGTCTTCTGTGCTAGAGTTGCTGTGTTGAACAAAGAGCTCTACCCAAAATCATTCTGCAGCAAATCAGTATCCTCTTCCTTTGTACAAGCAAAATACCAATTCACTTTTTCTTTTTGTCTTTTTTCTTAATCCAAAAGTCATGCTTTTCTGTTCCTGCTGTTGCCTGAAAACAAGATGATCTGGACAACAATCAGATGTAGTGGTTTTGTTAAAAAAGGGATTGGGTTAAATTGGATTTTGTTTGCTTTTGTAGTGTTTTCTCAGGAAATATATACTTAGATTTTCCAATATAATACTCGTGTAATTTTCTAAGTAACCGTGTAGTGTAACTTAGTTCTATAACATGATAAGGGGATTTTAGTTTCAACTATTTTATCATGCATTGATCATATCTGGCTTCCCTCCTGTAATCTCCTAGCTAACATTTATAAAAATGACCTCTTTGCTGTTTTCCTTGTCTGAGAAATATCTTTTTGAATTAACAATCTCTTTTAATTGTGATAATAAAATGATGAAAATTCAACACAAAGTAAAGTGAATCTATCGAGAAAAAAATAAATCAATACGATTATAAATTTCTTTATCAGACTTGTAAAGCTCAGCAAGACAAAGCTTCTTGATTTAATTGTGATAAAATTTAGTAGACATACACACATAGGATTTTTATTCATTAAATATATATCCACTTTATCATGCCTTTGTGAACTATATTTCACTCTTATCTCTTCTCATTTCTCTGCATGAGACCAAAAGACCTGAAGATAATGAACTAAGGATAAGCAGATGACACTGAACAGAACAAAGGTAAAGATATAAACAGATCTTTGATGGGGATATCATGTTTCAAATATTCCTTGATGAGTACAGTGTGCAGATGGAGGTGTTAACGTAAAAGGAAAGGTAGCTCAAATCTTTGAGTTTAGGAAAAAAGTTATGGTAACATCCACAAAAAGATCTGTTTTGATAAAATCAATGGCAGCCAAGAAATTTATAAGACATGCTGATCTTGAATTTGTCACTAAAAGAGAAGGAAATGGACTTATTGTAGGATTGAATAGAAACTATTGTATATTCATATGTCTCTTGGCTTTCTGTATGTCCTCTTTTGAAAAGTGTCTATTTAGGTTTTTTGCCCATTTTTTGACTGGATTATTTATTTTGTTAAGTTGTTTGAATTCTCTACAAATTTTGGAGATCAAACCCTTATTGGAGATAACATTGGCAAATGGCAAATGTGTTCTATGCAGTGGGCTTTCTTGTCGTTTTGTTGATTTTTTTTTTTTTTTTTTTTTGGTTCAGAAGCTTTTTATTTTGATGTCCCATTTGTTTATTTTCTCCTTGGTTTCTATTGTCCTAGGAGATATATTGATAAAGATATTGCTACAACATATGCCTGGTATTTTGCTGCCTATAGATTCTTCTAAGGTTTTTTATGGTTTCACATCTTACATTTAAGTCCTTTTTCCATTTTGAGTTTATTTTTGCATATGGTGTGAGTTGGTGATCTAGTTTCATTTTTTCACATGTATCTGTCTAATTTTCCCAACACCATTTATTGAAGAGACTGTCTTGACTCCATTGTATGCTCTTGCCTCCTTTGTCAAATATTAATTGAGCATAATGGCTTGGTTCAATTTCTAGGTTCTCTCTTCTCTTCTATTGGTCTATGTCTGTTTTTGTGCCAGTACTAGCCAGTTTTGAGAATAGTGGCTTTATCTTGATATCTGGTATTGTGATCCTTCCAACTTTGTTCTTCTTTCTCAAGATGGCTGCAGCTATTTGGGGTCTTTTTTTATTTCAAATGAATTTTTGAGAGTTTATTCTAGGTCTTTGAAATATGCCGTTGGTATTTTAATGGTTATTGAATTGAATCTATAGATTGCTTTGAGTAATATGAACATTTTAATGATGTTGATTCTACCAATCCATGAACATAGTATATTCTTCCATTTGTTTATATCTTCCTCTATCTCATTTTTCAGCATCCTATAATTTTCCAAATACTGATCCTTTACCTCCTTGGTTAAGTTTATTCCTAGGTATGAAAACATGCTCAAAGTCACTAATCATCTGGGATATGCAAATCAAAACAACACTTAGGTGCCATCTCACAACTATAAGAATGGCTATCATCAACAGATCAACAAATGATAAGCGCTGGGGAAGATGCAGAGAAATAGGAACCCTCCTTCACTACTGGAGGAAATGCAGACTGTTGCAGCCACTGTGTAAAACAGTATGGAGTTTCCTCAAAAAATTATAGAGGAAACTCCCACTTGACCCAGTAATTCCATTTCTAGGATTATATACCAAGAAATCAGAAACATCAATCAGAAAGGATGTATGCACCCCATGTGCATAGCAGCACAACATAATAGCTAAGATTTGGAAACATCCTAAGTGACCATCGGCAGATGAGTGGATTAAAAACTGTGGTGCATCTACATAATGGAATACTATGCTGCTGTAAAAAAGAAGGATTCTTATCATTTGCAACAGCATAGATGGAACTGGAGAGCATTATGCTAAGCGAAATAAGCCAGTCAGAGAAATATAAATATCACATGATCTCATTAATTTGTGGAATATAATGAACAACATAAACTGATGAATAAAAATAGAACCAGAGACATAGAAGCATCAAACATACTGTCCATCCTATGAGGGAAGGCGGGTGGTTGAGCGGATAAGAGATCAACCAAAGGACTTATATGCATGCATATGAGCATAACCAGTGAACACAGAAAATAGAGGGGTGAGGTGAGGGCATGTGCGGGGGGATGGGACCAGCTAGAGAGAGGGGTGGGGGAGGAGACTCATGTAATTCTTTAAACAATAAAGAATTTACGTTAAAGTGTAATGCATAACTGAAAAAAGAATCCATTA
This sequence comes from Lasiurus cinereus, assembly GCA_011751065.1. Lineage (NCBI taxonomy): Eukaryota > Metazoa > Chordata > Mammalia > Chiroptera > Vespertilionidae > Lasiurus > Lasiurus cinereus. Next base: position 34,137,250 of record JAAGEH010002531.1, read on the forward strand.
TAATTTGGAGGGGATAAAAGGAACAAATGAGTACAAACAATAGAGAACTGATAAGGCTGGAGATATTTTGAAGAAAAAAAATTGGTAGTATTTACTGACCAACGCAACATAGAGAATGGAAAAGCTCTAAATTGATACTCTTTTAAAAATCCCAGATGTTTTTACTCATAATGAAGTGATTTTTTTTATTAGTACAAGGCTAGCAATACCATTTTTTCTTTTTATTCTTAATGATCTCGTCCGTTCCTGATTTCAAGTCCTCTCCAATACATTTGTAATAACTTTTATCATAAATGTAACCTATCTCTGGACTCTAATTTTGCCATACTGCCAACTTCAAGCCATCTACCTATAAATAAGTCTAACTTCTTGTGCCTCAGCACTAAATCCATGAGCACTGCAGGGGGACAACACACAATTATTCAAATAACCACCCATAGTTTCAATTTAATTTACTACTATGTTTCAGTCCTTCTCTAGGAGTCCTATTCAGCAATCTTTCTCATTCAGCTAATTTTTCATATACCAAACTAATTTTTAGTGGTCTTCTTTGTTTCTTCACACACACACCCTAACACAATGAGGGCATCATCCAGGAATTCCCTCTGTCTTTATGTCCAAACCAAATGTTCTTCAACCACCCTCCCTCATTTCTCATTTTTGTTAGTGTAGTTATTTAAAACAGGTAACCCATCTGTGTAGACAACCTTCTAACTTGTCTCATTCTCAGTGGTTTGGTGCTACATTAATCATACAGATTTGTACTAACCTTCACAATATAATTTTGTTCTATCTCCTTAAATATGTATATTATGCATATTATTACATATAGATAGCAATCCTTTCAATTATTCCTTACTTTTGCTTGGTCAATTTTATTCTCTGTTGCCTTATAGGCCACCCATTTAATGTTCACTTTGGTTTCTCTTCTTCATTGCCTCTTCTCTTGTATTAAAATTATCCTTCCTAGGTTAACTCATTCATATTTATGATTTCCACTCAACATATCAAGTCCTGATGATGTTCAAAAATTTTAAGCATGCCAAACTTATCTTCAGGTCTGTATACTCACTGGATATCCATTGCCTCCAATTTAACAATTTTATATTGAACTCAAAATATCTAGCCTCCTAACCTTAACATTACATACAGCCAACATGCTCTTCTTATATTCACTGTGGTACTAAATGACATCATTCTCCTCTCAGTAGTTTAGATGTAAAATAATATATTTAAAAAGTTATTTTCCCTGTTTTAACACCTAATCCTTGTCCATATTTTGTTGATATCACATCAAGAAACTTTTCAATCAATTTTATTCTCATTTTCTTTATTATAATTTTTAGTTTATTTTTAATTCATTGTATTTTTCTCCATCACCATTTATCCCCTCTCATGTGCTCTTCCACATCCACCCCCACCCTATAATCACACCTTGTTGTACATGTTCATAAATTTTCTATCTCTTTTTCCCCTCTTTTTTTGCTCAAGCTCTCCATTCCCCCTACTCCCCTCCCAATCACCATCATCATAGTTTTCTGTTTACTCTCTGTTTATGAGTGTCTCTATTTTGCTTGGTGGTTCAGTTTGTTCATTCAATTTCCCATATGAGTGAAATCATATGGTACTTGTCTTTCTCTGACTGGCTTATTTCACTTATCATAATGTTCTCTAGGCCCATTCATGCTGTCATAAAAGGTAAAATTTTCTTCCTTTTTAGGGCAGAGTAATATTCCATTGTGTAAATGTATCACAACTTCTCCTTCTCTTTCTTCTTCTTTTTATTTTAGTCCTCACCCAAAGATATTTTCCATTGATTTTTGGAGAGAGTGAAAAAGGAAGGGAAAAACAGAGAAATATTGATGTAAGAGAAACACATTGATTAGTTGCCTCCAGCACATGCCCTGATCAGGGTCCAGACCAAGGAGGAGCCTGCAACTGAGATATGTGTTCTTGACCAGAATCAAACCTTTCATTCACAGGCCTTTGGACTGTATCATAGTTTTTTTTTAAATATTTTTTATTGATTTCAGAGAGTAAGGGAGAGGGATACAAAGAAACATCAATGATGAGAAAGAATCACTAATGAGCTACCTCTGGGGATTGAGCCCTCTACTTGGGCATGTGTCCTTGACCAGAATCAAACCTGGGACCCTTCATAGGCTGACACTCTGTCCACTGAGCACACCAGCTAGGGCTGTACCACAGCTTTTTATTCACTCATCTAATGATAGACACTTGGACTACTCCCAAATCTTGGCTATCCTATCTAATAAAAGAGTAATATGCAAATTTACCATCACTCCAAAACACAAGATGGCTGCCCCCATGAGGAAACAAGATGTCCACCACAGGGTGGCCTGCAGGGGAGGGCAATTGTGGGCAGTTAGGGGTGACCAGGCTGGCAGAGGAGGGTAGTTGGGGGAGAGCAGGCCTGCAGGGTAGGGCAATGGGCAGTGGGGGGGACCAAGCTTACAATGGAGGGCAGTTGAGGGGACCAGGCTTTCATGGGAGGGCAGTTGTGGGGGGCAGGCCTTCAGGGAGGGCATTTGGGGGGGACCAGACCTGCAAGGGAGGGCAGTTGTGGGCAATCAAGCCAGCAGGGAAGGCAGTTAGGGGTGACTGGGCCAGCAGAGGAGGGCAGTTGGAAGAGACCAGACCTTCTGGGGAGGGCAATTGTGGGGACCAGGTCTGCAGGGGAGGACAGTTGGGGAGACCCAAGCCTGCAGGAGAGGGCAGTTGTGGCTGATCAGCCCAGCAGGAAGGGTTGTTAGGGGGGACCAGGCCAGCAGGAGAAGGCAATTGGGAGGGACTAGGCCTCCAGGGAAGGGCAGTTGGGGGGAACCAGGCCTGCAAGGGAGAGCAGTTGAGGGTGGGACAGGCCTGCAGGGGAGGGCAGTTAGGTGTGACAAGGCTGGCAGAGAAGGGCAGTTGGGAGAGACCAAGCCAGCAGGGGAGGGCAGTTGGGGATGGCCAAGCCTGAAGGGGAGGGCAGTTGGGGGCAACCAGACCTACAGGGGAGGACAGTTAAGGTGACCAGACTGGCAGGGGAGGGCAGTTAGGGGTAATCAGGCCTGTTGGGGAGCAGTTAGGCATTGATTAGGCTGGCAGGGGAGTGGTTACGGGGTGATCAGGCTAGAGGCAGAAGCAGTTAGGAGCAAGAGGTAGGGGAACAGTTTGGAGCCAACAGTCCTTGATTGTGAGAGGGATTTCCAATTTCCCGGTCATTCATTGCTCAAGGGGTCCCAGGTCTCTAGTTATAAATAATGCTTCAATAAACATATGGGTACATACATTCTCTCGGATTAGCATTTCAGGTTTCTTTGGATAAATTCCCACAAGTGGAATCTCTGGGTCACAAGGCAATTCCATTTTTAATTTTTGGGGGTAACTCCACATTGCTTTTCACCGTGACTGTACCAATCTATATTCCCACTAACAGTGTATAAGAGTTTCTTTTTCTCCATATCCTTGCCAATACTTGTTGTTTGTTGATGCTATCCATTCTGACAGGTATGAGCTGATATCTCACTGTGGTTTTAATTTGTATTTCTCTGATGATTAGTGATGTTGCGCATCTGTTCATGTGTCTATTAGCCATCTGTATGTCCCCTTTGGAGAAGTGTCTATTCAGGTCTTTTGCCCATTTTTAATTGGATTATTATTATTATTATTATTATTATTATTATTATTTGGTGTGGGGTTTTATAACTTCCGTATAAATTTTGGATATTAACCCTTTATCAGATGTGTCATTGGTAAATATGTCCTCCCATTTAGTATCTAAAGTGTGTTTTTAAGTTTTTAGTCAGAGTTTTCTTTTCCTAAAAGAAAAATCTGGTCACACTATTTTATTGCTTAAATCCCTTTAGTCACTCCTCAGATTCTTCATAGTCAAATCCTAGGGCAAAAATAACTCATTCCCTCTACCCTACATAAACCTCATATCATGTCTGTTACACCTGTTTTTTGGGGAAAATGTCCAATGCTTTCTTAGTTCTTTTTAAAAAATGTTATCATTGACATTATTACAGATGTTCCATTATACCTCTTCTACCCATATCACCCAGCCCCTATCTCCTTTCTTCTGGCCATCACCACACAGTTGTCTTTGTCCATGGGATATGCATATTATGTTCTTTCATCCAGTATCCTCCGTACCCCTCGATTCTTACTTTTGTCAGTCTGTTCCATGTATCTATGCCTCTGGTTCTATATTGTTCATCAGTTTTTTTTGTTCATTAGCTTCCACATGTAGTGATATCACATGATATTTGTCTTTCTTTCTATGGCTTATTCTGATTAGAGTAGTAATTTTCAAGTCCATCAATGCTGTAGGAAATGTAAGAGTTTCTTAATTTTTAGAGCCACCTAGTATTCCATTATGTCAATGTACCACAGCTTTTCTTTTATATATGCTCATCTACTGATGGGCACTTGGCTGTTGCCAGATATTGGCAATTGTCAATAATGACATAGGGGTGCAGGCATTCTTTCTGATTGGTCTTTTGGATTCTTAGAAATGGGATCAGTAGGTCAAAAGGCAGTTCTAATTTCAATTTTTTGAGGAAACTCCATATAGTTTTCCATGGTGACTGCACCAGTCTGCATTCCCACCAAAAGTGCACAAGGGTTAGGAATAAACTTAAGGAGGTAAAAGACCTGTTCTCAGGAAATTATAGGACTTTAAAGAAATAAGTTGAAGAAGATACAAATAAATGCAGGCATATACTACCATTTGCATGTATTGGAAGAATTAACACCATTAAAATGTTCATCCTACCAAAGCAATCTATAGATTCACTGCAATTCCTTTTGAAATTCCAATGCCATATTTCACAGATCTAAAACAAATATTCCTTTATTTCTTAAATACCCTGTTCCATTTTTCAGAGGCATCATTTCTTCTCTCTACCAGCTTATTATTCTAACTTCCTAAAACAACATATATATATATATATATATATATATATATATATATATATATATATAAATTGATTTTTTTACAGAGAGGAAGAGAGACGGATAGAGAGTTAGAAACATCGATCAGCTACCTCCTGCACGCCCCCTACTGGGGATGTGCCAACAACCAAGGTACATACATGCCCTTGACCGGAATCGAACCTGGGACCCTTCAGTCCATAGGCCGACACTCTATCCACTGAGCCAAACTGGTTTCGGCACAACATTTTTTTTTTAAAGGAAAACACTTAGAGATATTTTTCAATAGATCATTTTTTTGTATTATTATAACATCTACCAGGCATGAAATTCATGTGCTGGGGAGGGTGTCCCTCAGCCCAGCCTTTACCCTCTCCAATCCGGGATCCCTCTCACAATCCAGGACCACTGACTCCTAACTGCTCACCTGCCTGCCTGATTGCCCTTAACTGCTCCCTTGCCAGTCTGATGGACACCTAACTGCTCCTCTGCCGGCCTGATTGCCCCCAATTACTTTCACCTGGTGGCCTGATCACCCCCAAGGATTTCATTAATATAGATATGACCCTTCACAGAAAATTTTATTAACCCTACTTTACAATAAAGGCTTGATGATTGAATCATTGGGACCAGACACCTAGATTTCCTTTCTTTGAATAGTGGAGGGAATAATTATCTTGTCTTTATGTTGCCCTGAAATTAAAATAAGATAATGACTTAGAAAAGTATAAAAGCACCATATAAAGACTATTGTCTTTTTCATGTATTGAAAAGATAATAAAGTGGTAAAACGAAAAACACTATTTTAATCTCCCACTTCCTTCCTTTACGGCCTTTATTTAAACTTTGAAATTTATAAAAATTTCACTTCAATTTTTATGTCTTTACATTCAATATTATTTTGTATTGGTTTCAGATTTTATATTAGTTACAAAATAGTGGTTAGACAATCATATACTTTACAAAGTGTTCCCCGATATTTCCAGTACCCACCTGGCATTATACATTATTACAACACTATTGACTATATTCCCTATTTAAGTGACAATGGGTTTATAGGTTCCTTCCAGTCTTTTTTTTGTGTTGTTTGCCTTTCCTTTTCTTTCTTACTTCTTCCCTCACTTTCCTTATAGAGTATCTCAATTGACCATCAAATCTCAGTGGAGGCACTGGGACATGCTTAATCCATTTTACAGATCAGGAAACTGAGGCCAATTCCAGTTGGCTGCTTGACTCAGTGTACAGGGAGCCATCAGAGCCATGCTCTCTACACTTCCTAAGGGGCAGCTGCTGGGCAAACAGAACAAATCTTCTCATTGGGCTTCCGAGCCTCTTTCTCAAGCCCCTCTTCATTGCAGACACTCCACATTCTTTCCTCTCCCGGATCCTCTGCCCCTGTTCTTTACTGACCCCCTTCTCTGGAGCAGGTGGAAGGCTTCGCACTCACCGCCAAGGCATGCTAAGGGGCAGGGCAGCAGGGGCTTGCTTTTGGGTCAAGGCGGGAGCAGGAGTCGCTGCCTCTGAAGTGCGAAGGCTGCCTGGGCGAGGCCGGTTAGCACTGGGAGCTTGTCTGAATCATGTCAGTCAGTCTGGTACCCTGCAGTGGAGGACCCCTCCACTGAAATGGCACTGCCCCTCAACCCCCTCCATCTGGCATCCTTCCATGCTTCTTAATCCCTGGCCTGGCCCACCCGCATCTTGGAGCCACTGTAAAACCTCTCTCTTCAGGTGAGGCAGATCCCTGCCCTTGGTCTCCTCAAAGCTGTGAAACTGTGGCCAGAGGCCCGTCTGGTTCTCAGCAACCCCATGCCTGCAATGTTCCCAGGGCCTGGGACAACTCTGGGACAGTGATGTTCCTGGGATCCCATGGGAGTAGCTAGGCAGCAGGCTGTGCCACCTCAGGCAGCAGTATTCCCGGGACCCCACTGGAGTGGCTAAGCAGGCCAAGCCATGCTTCCCCAGGGCAGTGATGTTCTCTGGACCCCATGGGAGTAGCTAGGAAGCCGGCTGGGCCTCCCCCAGGGCAGCGATGTACCTGGAGCCCCATGGGAGTGGCTAAGCAAGCTCAGCTGCTCCTCCCCAGGGCTGCGATGTTCCCAGGGCCCCTCAAGAGTGGCTTGGGGGGCTGCTGCCCCTCCTGGGGCCTGCGATGGACCTGGAACCCTTGGGATGCGTCTGGTGCTACCCTCCCCACCTCCCTGGCCCGATGGAGGGCGAAGGACCCAGAACCCCAGGAGTAGGCCATGGCACTGCCCGCCCTGCCTGCATATGCAAATTAACCTCCTTCTTTGTTGGGTTAATTTACATACTCACTCTGATTGTCATAGCAGAGGTAGGGTCAATTTACATGTTTCTCTATTATTAGGTAAGATGATAGTCTCCCTGTTAAACACTGATTTTATTTTCTGTACATGCTATACTTGTCTGAACTAAGAAATCATACCTTAATTATCTTCTATGCCAAAAGTCTAGTATATTTATGGCATTTTTTGTGCACAATAAGAGGTAATCAAATGATTTAATAACAGAAAAGATTTAGATGAGGGAAGGATGGAAACATTGAAAAAGAAAAAAAAAACAAAAAAACCCACCTAGTTTCCAAGCAAGCCAAATGCAACTAGGTCATAACAGCCTCCATAAACCCTCAATTGCTGAAAGTTACAAAGAGACAAATTAAAATATTTTAAAAAATTACAACTATCAATACTGTTTTGTATTTTTAATGCAAATTGCAACTTAATTAGAAACACAGTTAAAATGGCAATTTTTATAATGGGTCTTTTTTAAATTTAAATGTTTCATGTTGACAGTATTTCAGGAGTCCCCTTTCTCCTCCCATCCTTTTCACCTCCATCCTCCTTATCAACCCTTCCTTGGCCTTAACTAAGTTATTATCTGTGTCCATGGAGTATGCATGTATATGCTCTTGGAATCTAATGAACAAAATCAACTGACAAACAAAATGGAATGAGAAGCATGACTACATAATGGGTCTTTTTAAATGTGGTAAATTCCTCTGGAAATTTCAGAGATGATCATTTAGTGAAACAAAGATTTGAAATTATTCTTTTCATTTACTTATTTGTATTAATTTATGCAATTCTTAATTTAGTCAGTCTAGTTGTTTGGAGTTGCCTATTTCAAATGAGTAACATCTGCTTTCTTGTTTCATTAAAAAAGTGTTGTATCTGAAATTTTTATATTCAAATTGCTTATTAAGAGATTGAAAATAAAAGTAATTACTGTTAAATAGTTGAATAAATTTACCAAAGGATAATTTGATTATTGTCTAGAGTTTAACAACTCCCAGCATGTACTTTTTCAAAATTGCAAATAATGGCAATCAATCTTTATTTAAATAGTATCTTAATATAATCTTTATTCAGTTAGTATTCTTTATTATTCCTTTTTGAAACCAAAGTGGGTTATTGGAGTCCAAGTGTATTATCTCACAAAACCGAAGAGTGGAGTGGATTTGAAGACTAAAATGGTTAGCGGAAGCAAAGTTTATTGAGAGAAGCCAGTCATGGAAAAGTACAGCTGGGATTCCAAAAGCAGGGGGTGGGGAGAGGAAGAGGAAGCCAGCACTTTTTTATCTATTGGTAGGTACATGCCTTGCTAGCTCCTGATTGATTTTTTCAAAGAATTCTGCTTTAGCAACATCATTGGGATTGGTTTATATTCCTTGCTTCCTTGCAGTTGGTTGGTTATTTGCAAGCTGCCTGTCTTAGCAACATCCATACATTTTTTTAAAGCTCAAGTCTTTCATGCATGCTCTTCTTTCCTGCCCAGCTCTGTTGCCTTAGTAACTTCTGTCAGCTGGGTTCTGGGTTCTACTTCCTTCCCCTCATTGTCCCATCCCTGTCTACCTACTTTCCCTCTGTCTCTTCATTTTGATGCTATAACATATAACAGAATAGAAAGTCATAGTTATATTTGGAAGATATTTTTGGATCATCATTTATTATGTAAGCATAAATTAAAATATAATATATCATAGAACTATGTAAGGTCCATAAGTAATTTAACCCTAAAGTATTCTAACCCAAGCACTCACTCACTCACTCATTCATTCATTCATTTATTCTTTCTTTTAATCAGCATTTATCAAATTCCTACTTTGTTTCAAATACTATTCTATGTATGAGAGATTTAATAATAAGAAAGGACACCAACAAAAACTAAACTAAACCCAAATAATTTCTTCCTTCATGAATCTCTGGAACTTAATATCTGTATAAATTAATTTTCTTACATAATTTAACAACATACATTCTAGAAAAAGAATATTTGACTGTATGCATATGACAATGAAAAGCCTACTGTTTAATTTTATCATTGTAATACTTTGATAAAATTTTATAGACAATTTGATTCACTTATTTTCAATGTGTAGAAGACAAAGCATAAACACATTCCATTATGCATAATATCCTTTAAATATTTGAAGACAAACTAATATTTTCCCTTTTTATCTATAACCAATGGTAGACTCAAATTTAGATTCCCTTTAACTTTTTATCAAAGTAATACAATAATAAAATTAAATAGTGAGCTTTCCATTCTCATTATTTTAATTTAAATGCAGAGCTTAGATGTATTTCTCTAACAGTCTGTCATTCATCTTATTTAGTATGTCAACCTGCCAAATGTGTTTTGAATCATGGTTGTATAACTTATCAAATTATTCTTTTCTTTTTTATTCCTAAAAACTATAAGCTTGAATAGCTATCATTTTTATATTACTCTAGATGACAACAACAACAAAAATGGTGTTACAGATTTTTTTTTCACTTCTTTGGTTTATGGAATCCTACTCTTCCTTAAAGACCCTACTCAAGTACCATATATGTATATTTTTTGAAGCTCCCTACTATTTGAAACACACACACACACACACACACACACACACACACACACACACACTGCCTTAGTTTAATTTTTTTCTTCAAGGCTTATTTCATGTGTCATCCCAAAATAATGTTTGGCCTATTTTATGTTTAATTATAGCAATAGCAAATTCTTGAAAGACAATGTAATTCTCATGTATAACCACATTTGCTTTTATGGTATCTATTACTTATCACTCTATTTCTTCTCTTTGAAAGCTTAAATTTGGAAGTAAATATATTTTATGTAATACTATTGGCACCAGTGCCAAAATTAAACTATGAGTTAGTAGGCAAAATTTAAATTATAATCAATGCCAATCCTTGAAATGCCCTTTAAGCAAACCCTTCTTACTGGTATTATCTAACACAATAGGTAATTTTCTTCCTAATAAAAGTTTTATTTGCTTCTTCCTGGAAGTAAAATATAGTATCAGGCTATGAATTTAATGATTATGGTTTTTTTAAAAAGGTACTTCTTTTTTCATTAAAATTTATGTCATCTATATGTCTGGTGTTTGTGCAGCTACTAAAAGAAGGAAGTGGTGTCCAATGTAATATTCATAGCCATGTGCATCCTCACTCCAATGTTCTTGACCCTGCCTGAGGTGCAGCTAGTTTCTTTCAGGGATTATGGGTGCATCTGTTTTCACTTTTGTGTTCAGACTAGGTCTGATTTTGAAATGAGATAAACATACATAGTATGCAGACATAAGATGAGTTCCATATTGTTCTGTGCTAAAGATGAATTATTTTGTGTGGAAAACTGACTAATCTTTCCATGTATGTCTCATAAAGGAAGTTAACACTTCTATATACCTATAGAAAGCCTATCTATATTATACTTTGCCCAAAGAATAGAATATCCATATTCCCATTGTGTCATAGTATTCAGTATTTAGAGTAGTATTATATCTTTATGAATTGGCTTTCAGTTAACATCATACAATGTTTTGGATCATCTCATTGGGATAGTGCAAATGACTAGAACAGGATTTATAAAGGTTGGTATTTAGAAGTTGAGTGATATGTTGAGACAAGAGAAAAATGTGATCAGGAAAATAATACCTAACAATAATATGATTTCAAATGTTATATTATTTTTCTCTTTGGAAATTATTTTTTTTATTTTCAAAAGAAATATACTATACATTATAAATGGACATTTTCTATGTAGAAGGTTCATAAGCAAAATTAAAAATGCTGCAATTGATAGGACTACTCACATTTGACTGTCAAGGAAGTGGTCTATTCTAGAAGGTTGTGCCATGATGGGATTCATTCATATGTAGATGCATTGCATAAGTAAGTGAGGGACACTATTGTAGTTGGAATAAATGTTCTAATGAGGGGAAGTACTTATAAACTAAAAAGCAAGTTCAAGAGAGGGTTTTTTCCCTGATAAAATAATATAGATAATAGTTTTCAAATTTCCAATAGTCAGAAAAGAAGATTGACTTATAAATTATGGAAGGGAATAAAGGTCACTGAGATTTGCTAGCAACTCAAAATAAAGGTATGTAAATTGACAATAAATGAAAACTAATATGTGATTTAGAATTAATATTGTACATAATAAAATTAAATCTTTGAAATACTGTAAGTAGGTGAACATTTAAATGTATGCTAAATTAATGCATTGGTTATTAGTTTCTCCCTAAAATACCTTTTAACTGTTCTTACTATTGTCACAACCTCATTTACTAGTTTGCATTTAGTAATGAGTAAATTGGTTGTGGTCACTGAACTAAAATATTGAACACAAAGTAATCATAGTGCATACTGTTATTCTTTCTTCAATTTCTTCTATTCCAGATCTACAAGTTTTAAATCTTATTTTCAATCCATGCTCGTTCTTCCCGCCCAGTGGTCAGCAAACTGTGGCTCACGAGCCACATGCTGCTCTTTGGCCCCTTGAGTGTGGCTCTTCCACAAAATACCACAGCCTGGGTGAATCTATTTTGAACAGGTGACATTAGAAGAAGTTTAAGTTTAAAAAATTTGGCTCTCAAAAGAAATTTCAATCATTGTACTGTTGACATTTGGCTCTGCTGGCTAATGAGTTTGCCGACCACTGTTCCAGCCTATGCTTAGGAATATTCTGCCTATTGTGAAAGGACTTTTAAATCCCAATAGGGGTTATTCAATTCAATGTCAGACATGCAGAGTTAAGTTCTTATAAAAAAAACAACAACAAAAGCATACCACTCTCCTTGGGACACTAAGTAAATGAGTTTGACTGTATATTCTAGTCACCTAGAGTAGTGGAAAATAGTCACATACTGTGTCCCCTAAGAATGAGGTTATTAGCACACTGTGAACCCTTGAAACTTTATTTTTGTCTTTCATATAAATGTTTTATATACTGCTTTACTATAAAATTGAAAAGCATATTTAAAGTTACCAAAGATAAAACAAATAATTAGATTTTAATTAAAATTATTTCCTTTTCAATAATATTTTTTACTCAGATTAATAGAGAGCAAAGTCAATTACATGATAATTTAATAAATTATTAAATACTATTAAATATGGGAATAGCAATCACTAACATAGTTCTGGCAAAATTCAGTTTTCATTTTCACATTAAACACACTCAAATACTGAAATGCTTATTTTCTTTCTTACTGGTTGCTTAATTTTAAATGCTTAAAAGAAATTTACTCTAGCCCTAGTTGGTTTGGCTCAGTGGATATAGCCTTGGCCTGAGACTGAAGGGTGCTGGCTTTGATTCCCATCAAGGGCAATACCTTAATTGCAGTCTCCATCCCAGTCCTGGTCAGGCGCAGCCAATTGATGTGTCTCTCTTACATCAATATTTCTCTCTCTCTGCCTCTCTACTCCTTTACACTCTCTAAAAATCAATGGAGAAATATCCTTGAAAGAGGATTAATAACAACAATAAATAGAAACTCTACCATCTTAGGAAAAATATTAATATAATGTTTATTTTTATTTCATTGTATCATTTTTGATAAAACATTAATAGATTAGTTAATGGTAATTGAATATTAGTTGTTTATTTCAGATGAAGTCAGGGTATTCAGTAATTATTTGTCTATTTAAAAGCAAAAAGAGACACAAATGTTCAAGAAAAATAACAAAACTCATTTTACTATAATATGGAAGTAGTTTTCAAATATTGATGATCCTTCCTTCAAAATGTGCCACAGATTTACCTTTTCTCTAATCTCATACTGAGCTTAAACAGCGACCTTTAAAAAAGACCTCTTTGCTTTGATACTTCTCCTTCTAGCTATTTCAGTATTTTTAAAAAATTCTAAACACTTTTTGTGATAAAGTACTTAACATTCTATTTGTTCTCTTAACTTTTTAAATGTAAAATACATTATTGTTGACTATAGATACAATGTAATATTTTTGATATTCAGCCAGATTAATGGATTTCATTTACTATTTACATGATATAACGCTTTTTAAAAACACCTGAGATTCTCTTTTCTTCTCTTTAGTTTTATGTTATTGGTCCCCACAAGATAATTATATTATCTCAACTCAAATTTATACTTTATTACTCACAAAAAAATATTCATTATTATAGCTTCATACATCTCTCTTTATCATATAGTTTCTGCTAACATTTACCTTCTCTTTGCTCAGGCAAGTTTTCCCTTCTGGATAACTGTGCTTCCATTACCACCCTGCCCCTATCCACACCCCTATGTAAATTATATGTACTTTTAGAAGCTAGCTTAAGTATTAATTTTTTTTATGAAATCTTTATTACTCACTATAATAGTGAAGGTATCTTATCCCTGCAATGTTATAATCTGTGACAGATGGATTTCATTTCTGTTCTATTTAGTAAAACACTGTGGTCCTTACTTCTCCCTCCCCTCCCCTTCCCTCCCTCCCTCCTTCCCTTCCTTCCTTCCTTCCTTCCTTCATTCCTTCATTCCTTCATTCCTTCATTTCTTCATTCCTTTTTTTTCCCCCCTCAGATAGGTTTCAAAGTTTTTGATAATAAGAACCAACTATGTTATTGGTCATTCTTATGTAGTTCCCATTAAATAAGTGCCAGAAACCGATCATTGTCTTGCTAATAAAAAGATGTGGACAGGAAACGGGAAGGCTGGTCAACCTTAATTGCTCTGAAAGGTCAGAACTAATCACTCATTGTTTAGTTGAGACATTGATAGGGAAGCAGCCTCCACCTGTTTATCTTATGTAAATTTCTGCTGATTGGCTACTATTGGAATTTCCTGTCTCAAGGTTATAAGTGTATCTATCCCATAGTCTTAATAAAAGGGATAGCAAGGCCAGAGCAGGGTGTAGTCCTCTCCCTAGAGGTGGGTTCCCACCTGGCCACCAATATTCCCAAATTAATACTTTTCTAGCCTTCTCCAGAACCTGAACTCTGAACCACACGGCCAAGAAAAGGGTTCCCACAAATAAGAAACAAGAAATTGATAGGTTATTATGAAGTTCTAATTAGGAAAATGTGGCATATATTTTCTTATTTTTTTTAATATATTTTATTGATTTTTTACAGAGAGGAAGGGAGAGGGATAGAGAGTTAGAAACATTGATGAGAGAGAGCATCAATGAGCTACCTCTTGCATGCCCCCCACTGGAGGTGTGCCTGCAACCAAGGTACATGCCCTTGACCAGAATCGAACCTGGGACCCCTCATTCCGCAGGCTAACGCTCCATCCACTGAGACAAACCGGTTTCGGCATGGCATATATTTTCATCAGAAAAAACTAACATTTTTTATTAATTCTGTGAAATATGTATGCTCTCTAAGTCTAGACCTTAATATTTTTAGAAGTTGGGAGAACTATGTTTTAAAAATTGAAAGCATTTTATACTTCTAAATATAGCAACTAATTTTATCTTTGAAATCAAAATTTCATTTGAGCAGAAACAGAAAGGTATTTGGGTTTACCTTTCAGGCATATAAACACTCTTTCTGAATTGGTTTATTATGGTTCTGAAGAATGAATTGCATGCTACCCTAACAGGAAAGCTATCTCTAGGTTAAGATTTTTATGCTAGTACATTATACTTTACAGAGAGAAATATTTCTATTCAAGTACGGTTTTTGAAAGTCACATTTTCTTATTTTATATTTCAATTTTAAAGACATAATGTAAAGTGTGCTTTTCTGAGGAGGGGCTTGACAGACCATAAGAATGCTACTCGAATGGATTATCACAGGTGTAAGTACCTATAGACTATTAAAGATAGTCCTGCAAATTCTTGGACATCCTGATACTGTTGTAAGTAGCCTATTTATTAATAGCTGGAGGCCCGGCACACAAAATTTGTACATGGGTAGAGTCTCTAGGCCTAGCCTGCAATCAGGGCCAATCTGCCCTAGCTGCCAGCAGCTGGTCTTTCTTTGTGGAGTGACCAGCAGGGCGATTGGGGCCCCAGCACCATCCACATCCACCACCACCCAACCTCTAGTTCCCAGTTCCCCATCAGGTGATCAGGGCCTGTGGGCTGAGCCAGCTCCTCCGCTGAGCATTTGCCCCCTAATGGTCAGTGCACATCATAGCCGACTGGTTGTTATGCTGTCCAGTCATTTTGTATATTACACTTTTATATATATAGATAGGAAAGGAGCAAAGGAAAAGCCAGATATTATAGGCATGTGATTTAGGCATGTTCACGAGAAAGTTACAACTTTACACTGCCCTGGGGACTGGACAAAGGGAAGATAGTCACACATGCCCAAGGAAAGTTGGGGTGATATAGGTAAAATATTTGCTGTAAATCACACGTGGGAAGAGAAATCATTGGCCAGAATGGGCATGACTACTGCAAGCAAGGGAAGATTTAATCCCCTTAACAAAGGGATTCACTGTCTTATACTCTTGGAACCATTGGGAATCCTATTTCTTGGGTCATACTCTCCTGCATTCTCCCATGTGGCCTATGGCTATGTGGACCCCCATACACAATGGACTAGTGCACTGCAGCCAGCTTGAGGTTGACTTGGACCTGGCTGCAATATGAAATGGAAAATCTGGACTCTGACTCTGCTTCTAGCTCTATTGAAACCCCAGCTACACTTCTAGGACAAGACTAAGGGAAATTGGACTTTAGAAACCCTGGGATGTAATACCATGCAAGGAAAGCTTTCTACCATATCTTATGTTCCAATGGGGGCCTCCACAAATGCTTATTCCAGTGGTACCCCAGGAACCCCACTTCCATCAATAGCTATCCCACTCTTGAAGAACAGGGAACTACTTTCTCCACCCATGAATTTGTTCTGGCCTGTAACTTTTAGGCCCTAAAAATAACTGGCATCTTCTATTTGGTCCTTTGGAGCCTTAAGTTACTATATTATTATTCTATTGGAGAGATGAAGTCAAAAGACATGACCTATATAGAAAAGAAGAAGGGATAGCTGATTCCAGCTTTTGTACTTCCCTGTCAGGATGCTAGGCACATGAATGAAGTGATCTTATATTCTCTAGATACCAAGCTTCATTCCACAGCGTGAACCCAGTCAATGCCTCACAGAGCAGAGAAATTGACAAAACAAACTCTAAGATATTCCCAAAATTTAAATAATGTTTGGGGTAGTTTGTTATATACTGTAGCAGATAACCCAAAAATTAGATTAAAGTCAGGGATGTTGGCCCTAGCACAGCACCAAGTGATGTGATGAACAGATAACGTGGAAACATAATCAGTGTTTTTCTGTGCACAAGTAACACAATGTGATAGGCACTTGGAGGGGTTGATAAATGGAAATCACACTGGTGGAGACTTAAGCCTTGTAAATTTAGAATCTCAATATATATTTTCATGCATTTGATTTTTTATTTCATTGTGTTGATTTAATTTAGTTAATTATAGCTAAAAATAGCAGTTAACTCTAAAAGAATCCAATATATTTACCTTAGTTTTATACTGTTATTAGGAAGCAAATAGAAATAGTAATGTTTTTTTATAAGACTGCAGCTTTTTAACAATTTTAGAGACCACAAAGAAAACACTTATAATCAAACATGTATGTATTAGAGTAATTTTAATTCAAAAGCTAAGTGAGCTGAGACTTTATTATACAAAGGCTATAAGTATATTATACACATTTATATTACATATAAAATATATATTCACAAATATTTTTGCAGTTTCTATTATCTGTCATCTATATCAATTTATCTTTCCATCTATCTGTTACATTCTCTCATTTTCCACCCCTTTTATTTATTTTTTTTAAATATATATTATTGATTTTTTTACAGAGAGGAAGGAAGAGGGAAAGAAAGTTAGAAACATCAATGAGAGAGAAATATCAATCAGCTGCCTCCTGTAAGCAGGAGGGGATGTGCCCCGCAACCAAGGTACATGCCCTTGACCAGAATCTAACCTGGGACCTTTCAGTCCACAGGCTGATGCTCTATCCACTGAGCCAAACCGGTTCCAGCTTTCCACCCCTTTTAAACATAGACATAAGAGCTGTTTCTAAGAGATAATCTAGACCATTAGTCTAAGATCAACTGATATATAAAATTAAATTTATGAAACAAACATGAATTTTAAATATTGGGGTAATTAGCACACAGTGATATATGGAAGACCCAATATTTAGGTTTAAAACACTTTTAGGGTAGAGAAATCATATATGTAAGATGATCAGTTTATTTTGAATCATTAATATCATTCAGTTATTTAATCCCATTTTTTGTAGGTAACAAATTATGCTTTTCTCACATTTATTCATGAATTGAGGTTTCAAGAACACCAGAACACATGTTTTGGCTTGTTTAGTTATTTTATATCATATAAATTTTGAAGTACCTGATAAGATGTAACTTCAAGTACTAATACTTAAAATTGAAAATCTTAACCTAATCTTATCCTGATATAACTTTAAGAGGTGCAGGAAGTGAGATTATAAAACAGGCATTTCCAAAATACTTTATAAAATTAAATATAAGGTATAGTGAGATTTTTTAATAGCAGTGGTCATTTGATCAATTTTAATCCATCAAAATGTATTCTCTTACTTTATATGTGTACTTCTGAATATAGATTGTTATAGATTATTCCAGTTTTACTTTGTGTTTTTTAGTTCATTCAGTGTAAGAAAACAAAAATCAAAAACGTTTTTACATTACAAAATTATATGATAGAATATCTGAGTTTCTCACTCTGTCTCAACATACATGCAAAGCAATAGGGATTAGCATATTTCTCTTTGAATGATGGCTTTGTGTCTTTCAATTTCCCTGAAGACCAGTTGTAATATTCCAATGAGCTGATCAAGGACGCTTGTGATGTCAGTGATACTCTGGAGACTGTCACTGGACAGCAGAATTAAATACAGGTTTACAGTTAATGAAGTAGAAGTATATTGTAAAGAAGAACTTGATGAGTTTCTTCAGCAGCTGTCACGGGCAAAGATTTCATTTTGAATTGATTAGCCTCACTCTCATTCAGCTAGTTGAGAGTTATGTAGTAAAATTGTGTTTGAAATGTTCCTGCCTGTAAACTCCAGAGGAATAGTACCCCTCACCCCCAGCATGTTCCATTTTTAAAGCTAGTCTCTACAGATTGGAAAGGTTAAAGTCCATAGCTAAATAGCAATCTCAAAAGGTGAATAAAGGAAACTGAAATTACTTAAAGAAAAGAGGATGGGGATATCCAAACGGAAGGGCTACACAGTACTTAACTGGATGGTATTGTGTCGATGATGGGAGCAAAAATATACTTAGGATAGTGAAACAAGGAAGGTACCTAGAAGAAGCAACAGAAGAGCCTAGGCTAGGCTGCTTTGGTCACTGGGAAATCAGAGAGAAGAGGACCTTAGGTTCAAGGGGTTTTAGCCTGGTATGAGCTGCCACTGCCCATTGCTCACCTGGTTGCAAGTCTCATGGGGTCCTTCAAAGGGAAGAAGGGAGAAGGGAATGGCTCAGGTGTGCTCTCCTGGGAGAGTGTGCACTGGGTCCTTCATTCAGCATATTTGTCTCTCTCTTGCAGGTGGAAATCTTGGAGAGGTCTCAAGGGAGGGACTTAATAGGATATTAATCAGTTTTCCAAGTGTGGTCTTTCAGGGTCATAGTCTCCACTGATAGATTGGTGTGAGGGCAAGGGGTCATTCTTCCATGCAGCTGATCCTGAGGCAGCCATGGCATCACTGTTTGGTTTTGCTGCCTTTCTGGGCCTGCAGCTGAAGTACAACTAAGGCCTTGATATGATTGATGTTTAGGGAGGAAAAGGTCAGGTGGTCTAAACTTCATGACCAGCAATATGAAAGAACAGGGGTCCAAACTGCATGAGTGGTGATATGCTAGGAGAGGA
Source organism: Lasiurus cinereus (assembly GCA_011751065.1). Taxonomy (NCBI): domain Eukaryota; kingdom Metazoa; phylum Chordata; class Mammalia; order Chiroptera; family Vespertilionidae; genus Lasiurus; species Lasiurus cinereus. The sequence continues at coordinate 34,156,368 of JAAGEH010002531.1, forward strand.
TAGGCTATTCAGGGGGAGGGGAGTGGGGGAAGTTCCTGTTTTCCCAATTTTGCCTCTTGCTAGACATCCAGGTGTTTCTGCCCTGGTCAGTTTCTGTACCTGGCACATTGCCATTGCTCTCCTAGTCTGTCTAATTGCCCATAACAACCTCAGTGTCACATGTAGTACATTATATATTCCCCCATTTTATTAAAGGCTTTTTTTTATTCACAGCCCTTATGTTTTCTAGGCAATCTTTCTATCAGTTGGTTATTTGTTCAGAAAAATAATATTTGAAAAAGAAAATTAACATACTCTTTTAATAACCAAGTAAAAGATTATTTAAACAAATTCTTATTTAAGGATATGTTCATTGATTTTTTTTTTTAGAGACAGGGAGAGATTATGATGAGAGGGGGAGAGAGATGAGAGAGAGAGAGAGAGAGAGAGAGAGAGAGAGAGAGAGAGGTAGATTGGTTGCCTCTCATTTGCATCCCAATCAGGAAATGAACTAGCAACCTAGGTATGTGCCCTGACTAGGAATTGAACCCATGACCTCTTGGTGTATGGGACAGTGCTCTAACCAACTCAGCCACACTGGTCAAGGCCCAAGTCAAAGGTTTTTAAATCAAATTGATCCAATGCTAATATTGGTATTTATTTATTTTATCAAAATGGAAGGGATAAATAATGAATATAAATTGAAAAATATTCCAGGATTAATGTATCATGTATGAACATATTTAACAAAAACGTGTTGAATATTTCCCGGGCATTTTTGGAGAAAAACAGTGATAAATTTGGTTATTTATTTTGTTATGCTTGGATTCTAGTGGTTGATATACACACATATGCACACACCTACACACAAATGAAAAAGTGATTTCAGATTTCCAATTTCCAGCCCAGATTTAAGGAGGCTGGAAGTCATTACTCCCATCCTCACAACAAGAAAAATCTAAAATAAAAAATCAATGACTATTATTAGATTCAGCCTCTAGAAGCCCAAGAGCAAGAACCTCTATGTGAACAAGTGACAGGGTAGGAAAACCATAACTATAATGGGCAAATTGCTGGAGGCTCAGTGTGGACAAGTTTTAGAGTTGAAAACTCTAGGAGTACTCAGTCTTTTTTTTTTTTTAATATATTTTATTGACTTTTCACAGAGAGAAAGGAAGAGGGACAGAGAGCTAGAAACATCAATGAGAGAGAGACATCGATCAGCCGCCTCCTGCACGCCACCTACTGGGGATGTGCCCGCCACCAAGGTACATACCCTTGACCAGAATTGAACCCAAGACCCTTCCATCCGCAGGCCAACGCTCCATCCACCTGAGCCACACCGGTTTTGGCAAGGAGTGCTCAATCTTAATGGGCAATCCTCACATTTTTGTGAGTTGGCATCCAGGAGGCCTACCTTCCTCTCAGTGAAGATTGGACAGTAATCTCCTTATGCTTCTGGCAAAAGGTGGACAAAGTAGGCATTTTAAGCTCTACTGCAACATTCTATTCTTAACAAGACTTGCCCTCAATAAAAACTATTTTACCAAAGCCTAACCTACTGGGGTTATCAGAGGCTAACTGGCCTGGGGAAATAAACAATCCAGCTTGCTCTAGCCTTCCATCTGAGGTAAGGGAAATATGTGCTTTCCCAACTTGGGGCAGGGGAGTGGCGGGGGCTGAGAAACACTTGAGATCAAAGGAGTTAAGGCTCACTAAAAGACAACCTATAGAACTACAAAACTCTTCTTGGCCTTTTCTTACTAGCACACGCATAAAACTCCTGTATAATAACAGAGGAAAACAACTAAAAGAAAACCTTCTTTTAGAAGTCTACAGCCCTCGTTGCTTTAGCTCCATGAATACAGCATCTGCCTGTGGACTGAAGAATCCCAGGTTCAATTCCAGCCAAGGACACATGCCTGGGTGGAGGGCTCCATCCCCAGTAGACAGTGTGCAGGAAGCAGTTGATCCATGATTCTCTCTAATAATTGATGTTTCTCTCTCTCTCTCTCTCTCTCTCTCTCTCTCTCTCTCTCTCTCTCTCTCTCTCTCTC
>JAAGEH010002531.1:34158413-34347953 GCA_011751065.1 Lasiurus cinereus
CTCTCTCTCTCTCTCTCTCTCTCTCTCTCTCTCTCTCTCTCTCTCTCCCTTCCTCTCTGAAATTAATAAAAATATATTTGAAAAAAAGGGGGGAGGGGAACTCTGCAGAAACACTGTAAAACAACAAGGGGGACAAAACTAAAGTCACTAGAGGGAGTTTTTGCTTCTGACACTTACAGCTGCAACAAACAGAAAATACAGCATTACTCCTAGCCAGATAACCAAGAACCTATCTACCTCTACTCCTTTTACCCAATACTTTATGTCTGACTTTCAAAAAAAATTGGAAGTTTTGTACAAAACACACAGTTGAAGACAAAGACAAAAATAAACAGTTTGAAGAAACAAAACAAGCATCAGAATCAGACTTAGATATAGTACAGATGTTGGAATTATAAGACAGGGAATTTAGAACAACTATAATTAATATAATAAGGGCTCTAATTTTTAAAAAATGATAATATGAAAGAACTAAATGGATAATGTAAGTGGAGTGATGAAAATTCTAATAAAGGATAAAAAATGCTAGAAATCAATAATATTGTAGCAGAAATTAAGAATGCTTTAGATTGGCTCATTCAACATACTAAAAACACCCAAGACAGGTACCAGTGAGCTTGGAACTTCCAAAACAGAAATGCAAAAGAGAAAAAATAATGAAAAAGATGGAATAGAATATCTAAGAACTATAGAACAATTCTAAAATGTAAAACATGATTAGAATACCAAAAGGAGAAAGAAAGGTAGTCAAGAAATAATGCTTGAGAATTTTCCAAAATAAATAATAGACACTAAACAACAGGAAAAAACAGTATAAATACACCAAATCTATAATTAGCCCTATTTTACTTAAACTGCAGAAAAGCAAAGACAAAATATTGAAAGGAGCTCAAGAGAAAAACAACAACAAAATACTTACCTACAGTAGAACAAGAAAAACATTCCTAATTTTTATTATGTTTGCTCTTTAACAGTTAATGCAATAAAAGTCTCTATTTCAACATTTTAATTTAATTTTGAAAAACTTTATTTGTTAAAATATTTCCCTGAAATTATTTAAACATTAAGGATTAGATTTCTCAAACTTTAAAGAATGAAATACACTGTAATGTGTTTGAATTATCTTTAGCATCTTAAAGGGAATAATATATTATTTCTCCTTTTAAGATTTGAGATATAGCCTGTTAAATCCAGGAAATATATTGTTATTAAAGGAGACCTCAAAATGGAGATATTATCTAATAGTTTATTCTAATCATTCTCAGGCATAATTTTAAATTTCATAATATTTCTATAAGTCCAAATAATATATAATTACTATGTAACATTAATGTTCAGCTGAAATATTAGTATTTTATAATTCTATATATTCTACCTATAATTGTTATATCTCAGAACTATAATTCTTAGTTGACAAGTGTAGCTATATAAGAATATCATTTATTCTTATATTTAATAACCATAAACCTGACGCTAAGCCCCACATCTCCTCTGTGAAATATGCTAAGGTTATTGGGTCTTACACCCAGTTTTAAAAAGTAAAGGATATTCTTCTTGTCATGTTATCTGTTCAGATTCCTTACCTGTGAGACTCCTATGATACAGGATTACATGATTTCTCAGGATTAGCATCTCTGTGGCTAACATGTTACTCTTGGCATTTCTCTCTGAAAAGTTGTGTGACATTTAGGTCATCATAACTGGTAATTAAAATTCATTTGAATTTCAGAATGTCATTTTACTTCTTGAAACAGAGAGAGACACTCAATTTCTGGATCTCTGCTGTGAACTCTTTTATAATTATCATATTTATCTCCTTTTAATTAGAATACTCTCATATTATGAAGTCTGATAGCCAGAGGGAAAAATTGAGATTTGAAATAAAACTGAGCTTGATTTCTGGCTGTAACTTTTGTTAGTTGAATTTTATTTGGGAAAATTACTTCAACTCCCAGCCTCAGTGCTCTTCTCATCAGTCTACTTTTATTCATGAGGATTAAAGAGATGATATATTTAAATTATTGGAAAAGTTCTTGGCATATAGTAGATTCAATGTCTTGAATATATGTTACTTCAAATGAAATAAATCTTTTTAATTTTCATTATTTTTATTGAATTATTGGATAGCATTGGTTAATAAAATTATAGAGATTTCAGGTGTACAGTTCTGTAGTATATTACCTGTATATTGTATTGTGTGTTGACCACCCAAAGTCAAGTCGCCTTTCATCACCATTTAGTCCCTCTTTACCATCTTCTACCATTGGCCTCCTTTTGCTTTGGTAATCACCATGCTGTTGTCTGTGTTTATGAGGATTTTGTTTCGTTTTGTTTGTTTGTTATGCCTCACCCCTTCATCTTTTTCACTCAGCCCCACAAACTCCCTCCCTTTTGTCAGTTGTCAGTCTGTTATCTATCTGTGGGTCTGTTTCTATTTTGTTTGTTAGTTAATTTTGTTCTTCAGTTTCCACGTATGAGTGAAATAATATAGTATTTGTCTTTCTCTGACTGGCTTATTTCACTTAGCATAATACTATCTAAGTCCATCCATGTTGTCACAAAGGATAAAATTTCATTCTTTTTTTACAGCAAAATACTATTCCATTGTGTAAATGTACCAGGGCTTTTTTATTCACTCATCTACTGATGGGCACTTGGGTTGTTTTCAGACTGCCTATTGTAAATAATGCTGCAATGAACATAGGGTTGCATGTGTTTTTTTACAATTAATGTTTCAGGTTTCTTCATTTATATCTAAGAAGTGGGAAAACAATTATAAAAATAGCCTATTTTTTATTTTTTTATATCTAATGTATGGCTTTTATTATTCTCAGGAATATGTGTTTTGGAGTAAATGATGAATACAAAAGTCATGTGCTTTTTCAGTATTTATTCATAGAGCCAGTTGGGTGATAGTAAAAATTTAACAGGCCTAACTATTCCTCTTTTAATATCTATATGAAACTTATATAATCTTTTATATTTTATATATTTATCTCCTGTCAAATTTATGTGCTATTTATTGTCATTAAGACATATCAAAATAGGTTATTCTAAATAAGTTTTAAGACATTCAAGATACTATATAATTTGGTTTCTTATTTTCTGAATCAGAATTTTTATTTGGCTGTTATATATTCTAAGTAGATGTTGAAACAAGTTAACAATTTTTCCTCAAACAAATGCAAATAGTAGGAAAATATGCTTCATCCAATAAGATAAATTAGGAGATAATCTACTTACTTGATGGGTTTGACAAAACAAACTCAGTTATTATATTTAAATTCAACTCTCACACACAAACATTTGATAGCTAATTGTGCCAGGCAATTTATAGGAAAAAGAAAAAAGAACAAAAGTTGTTTAAAATAGACCTTATGTCCACAAATAGGAATTTTAATTTCATAAAAAGAACTACTTTAAGAATCTCTGTAAGGGTCCACCATTGGAATTGTCTTCTTTAACTATATGGTTCTTCTTATCAGAAAAATATTCAGTTTACTGAAAAATTTACCCAGGGTTTATGGACATGGAGTCTGAGTTAAACTGGTAGGTCCATGTCCTGGCTCCTCCCACTGCTGGAGATTGTGGGTTAATTATCCAACATCTCTGCACATAATAGATTTAAAAAAATCATAGTACAGTCTTAGCCACTTTGCCCAGTGGATAGAGTGTCATCTCTTGGCCTTGGTTCAATTCTGGTAAAGGGTACGTACCTCAGGTGCAGGCTGGATCTCTAGCCCTGGTTGGTGCTCATGCGGGAGGCAACCAATTGATGTGTCTCTCTCACATCAATATTTCTCTCTGTCTCTCTCTCTTACTTCTATTCTCTATTACTATTAATGGAAAAATATCCTCAGGTGAGGATTGACCAAAAAAAAAAAATCATTGTACAGCATCTGGCATAAATATTCATTAAGCATGCATTATCTATTATATTCTGGAGAAATATATTTTCTTATAGATCATAAATTATTAAGCAGACTAATTTTTTGTATCACATTTTACTATGAAACCTTCCATTACATATTTTATTCCTGATTTTAAGGGAACTGATTTCACTAACAAGTTGAAAAGAAAGTTTTTAAATATGGTGGCCTCTAAGGACTTTATCCTATCTAATAAAAGAATAATATGCAAATTGGCCATCACTCCAACACACAAGATGACTGCTCCCATATGGACAGAAGATAGTCGACACAAGATGGCCAGCAGGGGAGGGCAGTTGGGAGGAACCAGGCCTGCAAGGGAGGGCATTTGGGGGTGATCAAGCCTGCAGGGGAGGGCAGTTAGGGGTGACCAGGCTGGCAGAGGAGGGAAGTTGGAGGCGAATGGGACTGCAGGGAAGGGCAGTTGGGGGGAGTCAGCCCTGCAGGGGAGAGCAGTTGGGGGGGACCAGGCCTGCAAGGGAGGGTAGTTAGGAGAAAACAGGCTGGCAGTGGAGCAGTTAGGCATCAATTATGCTGGCAGGAGCTTTGTAAGGGGTGATTAGGCTGGCAGGCAGGAGTGGTTATGGGCAATCAGGAAGGCAGGTAGGCAAACAGTTTGGAGTCAGCAGTCCTGGATTGTGAGAGGGATGCCCAACTGCCCATTTAGGGATCCAAAATTGGAGAGGGTGCAAGCTGGGCTGAGGGACACACACCCCTGAGCACAAATTTCATGCACCAGGCCTCTAGTATATTATATAAATAGCCATATTGCCATTCTTTCAGTAGTCAAGGGTGTCACCCTGAACATACTTTCAAGAGAGAGAGAACCTCAAAAATGAAACAATGCATTTTGTCAGAACTGCCCTGCCCTATAGGCCTGGTCACCCCTAACTGCTTAAGTATTTGGATTTCACAGTTAATATTACTGGAAAAATGAATCTGTAAGTTATTTTTACTAGGTTTAAAATAATGAAAATCTAAACTAGTACAGAAAATTTATTTCATCTCATAATGAAATCATTTAAAATTAATAAATAACACTAAAATCTTGTTTATTATGTAATATATGTGAATTCAAGAGTACATGGTGCAGTTAGGTTGCTTTTAGCAAGTTGTATTTACATACTAAATGAAGCATATATTTCTTTATAATTAAATATAAATGCTAATTTATCTCTTAATTACTACAAGTTGTCTCAGCAGGCAAACTCAGTATCCTCTGCTAAATAATTATTAGCTTCTGGAGATACTTTATTCTTTAATTTGCTTGTAATAAAAAATGATTTTTCTCTATTCCAATATTAAGACTTGTGAGAGTGAACCAGGCCTTGAAAATTCTTTTATATATCAGGTACTTATAAATACAAGCATCTTAAAAAGGTTTTGCTGTGTTTAAAGATTCATGTGAATTTAATTGTTGAAGTAGCAAATAGCTTCTATTTAAGTAAAAGATTCTTTCTGTGAGGACATCAATAAATATGCCAAAGGTCATCAGTTCATACTGATTATGAATAAGTACATTTTGAAATAGCTCTAATTTATTGCTCTACTTGGAGTGTCAGTTTAATATAGACTGTTTAATGGGAATGGATTTTTGCTTCTTTTCTATCAGAAGAATTCTGTTAACTTTAAAAGGATTAACGGAAGATAATTAGAAAACAAAACCCTCATTAACTCTCAATTATATAATTTTACTTTACATCTTTATTTTACTATTGTAGGCTGTTTTATATATAAAAGTAAAAGTAAATAACAGTAATTTATAATTATTTACATATATAAAATGTAAAAATGTATTTTATAATGATGTGTCGGGGACAAGCATCAGTTGAGAGTTGAAGATTTGATTCCACCTCATTGAGATTAGACTGTGTCAGTTCTGGGTATGTGGTCCTAAAAGCAGAGAGAAAAGAAATAAAAAAGATGTTTGCTTTGCTTTAATACTTTTGTCTTCTAAGATTATAGTATTTTTAATCTTTTACCTTCCCAAAAGTTAGGTGATTATGAATCAAACTATATTTATTTGCAAAGTAACATAGAAAATTGAGTGAATTATAAGAAAATTTAAAAACAAAACAGTTATTCTATTTTAATTATCTAAATCTTTATTAAAACTTTTTTAATATTGACATAATTGCAAGTATTCCTCTTCCTCACTCTTTGCCCACCTTCACCCACCAGCCTCCCTTCCCTGGCCTTCATCCAACTTTATCCTTGTCCATGAGGGTATGCATGTATGTTCTTTATCTAATTCCTTCATCTTCTTTAACCCAGTCACCCCGTGTATCCCTCCCTACCTTGGGCACAGGCCAGTCTGACCAATGTATCCATGCTTCTGGTTCCATATTGTTCTCCAGTTTATTTTGTTAATTAAATTCCACATATTAGTGAAATCATATGGTGCTTTTCTTTTTCTGACTGGCTTATTTTACTTAACATAATACTCTCCATAACCATCCATGCTATTGCAAAGGATGAGTTCCTTCATTTTTAAAGCTGTGTAGTATTTCAATGTATAAACATACCATTGCTTTTTTTTACCCACTCATTTGCTGGTCTGAGTATGTGTATGTGTGTGTTTAATAAACAAGCATTTTTATTTGCCACTTAAATTTGCAGAATAAAATTTTAACTTGTATGTAACCTGTGTGACACAGTCACATAAAAATCATATGTGTTAGTATATGGATATGTATATTATTTCACTTATATATGGGAAAATATCTAAATCTTAGGAATTCAGATTTATTTATAAATGCTTTTGATACACAAGTACTTTTTTTAAGGGCTAAGGTGATAATAATAACTATTTTCTACCTGAAGAAAAGGATTGAACTAATTTTCACCTAAAAAAAAATAGTTGAGTTGATTTTTCCAATGTTCACCTTTTTTTGTTGTTTCTTGACAGAGTTATATATAAAGCTATACATATCATCACTCTTGGATACATTGTATATAAAATTACATATTGCATACATTAAGAGGAATTTCGCAAAATAAAATGTGAGATTTGATCATGAATTAGTGTCTAAAGGATGTATGATTTATTTTAAGTGGAAAAAAAATGGCTCAAACTGTCTGATTCACCCTTTTTTCATCCACAGAAAAATTATATGTGATATAACATAAAGACACATTCATTTTATGCTATGGAATTTATAAAAGAAAAGATTTACTTCTAGTGGTGAATGCTAGAAGTAAAGTTAGTAACTGATTTACGTTCTACTGGAAAGACAGTTACTTTAAGAAAAATAGCTTTAAAATACCTGTGATTTAATTCAAGAAAATAACATTTAACATAATTCCTGGAATGTTGCTACCTATATCAATTATTCTTGTCCATCACAATTTATAATCATTATCAATTGATAAGGCATGCTGTTATAGAAGCTAATCTCAGTGTATGAGAGAAATGAGCTTTTTATATCTTAGAATTTGTTCTTGAAGAAAGCTACTCTCTGTAACCTCTTAAAACTCAGTTAAGGCCATGCATGTATGTAAAGAAGTTGTGTTTTGTTTTTTCTGAGAGGCATTCATCTTTCTAAGCATTAAGTTTATTTTATTTTAGTCAATGTTCAATTCTTCTTTAAGTAATGTAATAAATAAACAACCTATTTCCTAAATTCAGTGTACCACTTTGATGTAATTTATAATATTGAAGTCAAATCAATAAGAATAATATAATCATTTTCATATTGGAAAATTTTATTTCATTTTGACTCATTCCTATGTTAAGATCAGAATTGAAGACCACAATCCTGTGTGCACGTTTATTACTTTATTATCAGGTTTGCTATTATGTCCATTTTGCTGTAAGGAACTTTCTTTTTGTTCTGGTCTTCTATTTTTTTCAACTTTACTCTTCTTCTTCAAGTGGTTTTGCATCTTGTATCAGAGTTCCAGTTACAGAACTCCTGTTTTCATCCTCACACCAAACGCTCTCTCTTGATTTTTTAAGCATGGCCTTGGTGGCCCTTTAAATATCACTGTGAGCCAGGAAGGTATTTTTACTCTATTCTTTTGAAAATAGTTGAGGCTTATCTTAAATCCTGTTCAGATTACTTTATTCACTCTTCTGTTGTTTATTTTTTCTTATTCTTCTAATCTATATCTTTCTACATTGTGACTGTATTTCTTGATATAACATTATCTAATATTCCCTTGCAAGAATCATCTTTCTTTCTCATTTGGGTTGGCAAATGAAATTCTCTGTCCCACTTTTTCTCCTGATGAGTTGATGTCAATGTATATATTGAGGATAAGGGGATATATCCTAAAAAAAAAAGTCAGATGTTATAGTCTGAGTTGAAAAACTCATTTGATTCATATAATCAGAAAGTTTTGCCTCTCAATGAATCTCTGTATCACTGACAACGGCAATGCTACTTCTGTAAAGCTTACTCTAGATGATTGTAATTACTTCACAGAGTGAAAGGAAAGGGATGAGAAAGGATAAATCAGGGACATGCTTAATGGATTGTACCATTTTTTGTTGTTGTTAATCCTCCCTAGAGTATATATTCCCATTGATTTTTAAGGAGGATGAAAGAGAGAGGGAAAGACAGAGAGAAACATCGAGATGAGAGAAATGAGAGGAATGTATTGTTTAGTTTTCTCCTGCACACACTGGGGAAGGGCCTGCAACCAAGGTATGTGCTCTTGACACAAATCGAACCTGGGACCCTTTGGTCCATAAACGGAAGCTCTATCCTCTGAGAAAAACTGGTTAGGGTTTGCCTTTACTCTTTCTTTTCTACCCCCATCCCAGACTCACTTTAGTTTGTTTTATATGATGTTATTTTTTCTAGCTGAACTGGGTTGATTCTGAGCTAGGCTTCCTGTGCTTTTCTGGTCTTTGTGGAACATGTAAGGAAAGGAGAAGAGTACAGTTACAAAGCTCCAAGCCCTCTCTTGGATGTTAAAAAGCCCCAAGCTCTATCTCTGGTATCTGCCCCATGTTCACTATAGGCTGACATTCCAGCTACCCAGACATTGGAGCTAAGCACTATGTATAAGTCTTCTAACATATTTGTCACATGAATTAAGTGGATTTCAGGGATATAACAACTTCTCTCTTCCTTCTGTTGGATCATCTAGGCTCTTACACCTACTTCAAATATATTATGAGAAAGGATTATTTGTTTGATCTTTTGTTCACTCATCGAATTATAGAAAATATTCTAAAGTTTTTGTTTATTTTATTACACTATCTGTGCTTGTTAATTATTGCTCTCCTCTGGGATTTGTTTAATTTTAGACTTTCACAAAAAGCTGAAACTAATTGAACATTGATTCTAATAAAGTCCTGGTAGATCACTAGTCTAGTGGTAGATCATGGTCTTCTATCTGAGAAGCACATTTTATTCAGTAACCTATTCCAAGGAACCTATACCTTGATTATCACAAAGTTACTACTATATAAATAATTAATTGGATGAAACCTATTTTATATCAATTATTATTCTTTTCAAGAATATGAGTGTTAGGTTAAATTATTTCATATGGAACATTTAACATTATGCTGCAATTAAAATGTACCCTGTTACCAGGTATTTCCCCCTGTAACTTATTTATCATCAGTGAAAATAGGCAAAGATAGAAGCAGTCTATACTTCTCTTTTGATATGCTCAAGGACCATAGAGAGTAGATAGTCTTTCTGTTGTTCATCAGATTCACTTACTTGTCTTTCAGAGGGTTGGGATCATTAGGGTTAAGGTAGAATGACAGTGGGAGGTAACTACTTGAATTTTCATTTTTCCCTTTTGCTAAAATGTATCAACCAACCTTAAAAACCAATAAACTTATAATGCACAATAGTGGAAATATCCACTGGAAACTAGACAAATGAGAATTTTTTTTTCCATATTGACTGTGGGACCTGGAATTCTTCTGTTGTTGTAAAGATAAGTTAGGTCAGTCTGATTACTTTAGATTTATATATTTTTCCAAATATGCCATCCTTACTAATAAAAGCCTAAGTAGTCATCATAAGATGGCTGTGTGCACAACAGAGCTGGGAGGAGGTGGGTTCCCTGGCTCCATTAGGTGAGGCCTGCCTGGGGGTCCCCCAGCTCCACCTGACTTCAGCCTACCTCTTTGGGGCAATCCATCAAGGAGCCCCATATGAGGGCCTACCTCTTTGGGGTGATCGATCATGGGGCTCCTGCACTGTGACAGGGCACAGGCCAGGGTAGGGACCCCCCTCCCCCAAGTGCACAAATTTCATGTATCAGGCCTCTAGTATCTATACTGATAAAAGGGTAATAGGCAAAATGGTCACGAAGCCCTCACAATAACAGCCAAATGGCAGGCTCCATGGGGCAATCAGGCCAACAAGGGGGGGGCAATTGGGGGTGACCAGGCAGGAGGGGGGGCACTAGTGGGCAACCAGGCTGGCGGGGGGGGGCGGTTAGGGGGACCCCCGGGCCAACAGGGGGGCGCAGGTGGGGGTGATCAGGCTGGCAGAGGGGGCAGTTAGGGGCAATTAGGCAGGCAGGTGAGCATTAGAAGCCAGTGGTCCCAGATTGTGAGAAGGATATCCAACTGCTGGTTTAGGCCGGATCCCTGGGATCGGGCCAAAACCAGCAGTTGGACATCCACCAACGGGTCCCAGATTGGAGAGAGTACAGGCTGGGCTAAGGGGACTCCCTCTTCCCATTCACAAATTTCATGCACTGGGTCTCTAGTGTTAAAGTAGAAGCCTGATGCACAAAGATTCATGCTAGGATGGTCTTTCCTTTCCCTGGCTGCCAGCACCACCTTTCCACCCCAGCCCAGCCCCTTTCTGCTCCTGCCTAAGCTTCTTTTTCCACTCCAGGAGCCACCTCTTTCTGCTCTGGCTCTGCTTTCCCATGCTGCCCAGAGGCCCTGAGAGACTGGGAGTGGGGTAGATGCACTTGTTGCCTGTGTATGCAAATTAACTACCATTTTTGTTGGGTTAATTTGCATATCACTCCTGATTGTCTATGGGTGGAACAGAGGTGCAGTCAATTTACATGTTTGTCTATTATTAGGTAAGATGAATAGGTGCCAGTGATCTATGTGCCCGTGTACCATGGTAATGACCATTTATCTCTTTACTGCTAAGTCAACATGAGGCAGCTGACCCAATTCTTTGCCAGGATACCTGGATTTGGAGGAAGACACTCCAAAGTCCTCTCACTCAGTGGACTACTTACCCCATACCTTATCTGGTTCAAGGCGCATGGACAAAGTATTTCAAAAAATACTTTGAAAAACATATAATTATGTTTTGAAATGTCACGAGTTATATTAAGTGCATGAGAAAATATCCACTTTTTATTTATTTTACCGGCTTGGTATCAAAACAACTGTATCATTCAGTATGTTCTGAGATTGTACTAGTATATCCTGAGGCCACTTGGGTTCCAGGAGCCTAATTTTATTATTATAGATAGTTTTCAATTCATTGTGACTCAGAGTGACTCTCTAATTGCATTCCTGAAGACTTTGCCTTTATTTTTATGTAAAAGTCTGCCTTGTTTCAGTTGTATCACATGATATACAAAATGAATTATATTTTACTTTGAATTTATTATTATAAATCTAATAAGATAGATAAAGACATGCAGGTACATATTCCTTTTACCATTCCCTTAGTAATTGAATTCCTTTTCCAATGTAACTGTATTATTATTATTTTAAATATATTTTTATTAATTTCAGAGAGGATAGGAGAAGGAGAGAGAGATATAAACATCAATGATGAGAGAGAATCATTGATTGGCTGCCTCCTGCACACCCCCTATTGGGGGATCAAGCCCACAACCTGGCATGTTTCCTGACGGGGGATCAAAGTAGGACCTTTTAGTCTATATGCTGTGACACTCTATCTATTGAGCCAAACTGACTAGGGCAACATTGTATTATTTTTAATGTTTAAATAAAGATGTTTTTTTATAAAATATGGATATTCAATATAATTTCTGTCAAAATATCTCACAAATGAATATATTTTTAGCAACAAGATTTTTAAAAACAAGTCTTAAGTCAATAATAGTATCAGTGATATCACTGTACCTTATAATGTTGAAACTTAACTTTTCTAGTTATAAAACTCAGTTATTCAATGAATATTACAGACAAAGTAAATAAATCTATATCAAGAGCACACTGTATATTTGAGAGCTCTCTGGGCATGCTAATCAGTTTGTTATGAATATATGATGGAAAACATGCTTAAGATTGAGATTTACATTTCTATTCTGTGTTAGGACACCCTTTCTGATAAAAGCATTTTAAATAAAATTATTTTTACTTTGAAAAAATTAAGACGCACTCAATTGTTAGTTAGAGAGGGCTCACAGACGTGTTTGCTTAATTAGCAGTAGGTTATTAAAGAATGAAATTGGATAATAAAGGTACTGTTTTCATTTATCTTTTCTCAAAGTTTTTGTCACCAAGTCCAACTTCTAGGACATATGGTTGAGGTATATAAAATTCTTAACCAATCCTATCTAATAAGGAGGGAATGTGCAAATTAACCATGACATTGTAACAAAATGGTTGTGCTGACAGCGGAGGCAGGGATTCTGTAACACAAGATGGCTGGGCCCACAGTGGAGTCCGAGTTCCTGTAACAAGACTTAATAAGTAATCAGCAGGTACCTGAGGCTGTGCCCCCCTGCCTAGTGGGGCTTGAGAGGGAATCTCAAGCCATGTCCCTCTCCCCAGCACCTGGCTGAGGGACCTCAGGCTGTACCCCCAGCTTGGCAAGGCTTGACAGGGGACCCCAGGCCATGTTCCCTGCCCAGGCACTGGAACAGGAGACCTGAGGCCACGCCTCCTACCTGGTGGGACTTGATGGAGGTTGGCCAGGTCTGGGTCTTGCATGATTTCAAGGCGCATGTGGGTGGGCAGTGACTTGATTCTGGTTCCTGTGGTATGCCCGAGACTCCTGACAGGAGGAAGATTTTCATATACATTTTACTAACTTTCATCTCTGACACTTCTATTATAGAGAAAGGGCAAATAGCAATATTAAAATAATTCCTCTATTTAATCCCCTTTTAATGTGCACAAATTAATAACTGGATCACTAGTTATTAATATTTGTCATAGACACAGATGGCAATTATTAACAAGCTTATAGAAGTATATTTTATAGTGTATTATATGTTTTCTATTCTGTAAGTTCTTGAAGAATGTATGAGTCCCAATCTATATTACATACTCTGGATGTACTTTCTTCATTTTTATTTTATTTTTTTATCCTGACCCAAGGATATCATTATTGATTTGTGAGAGAGGGAGGAATATTGATGAGAGAGAGAACCACCCATTGGTTGCCTCCCATGTGTGCCCCAAGTGGGAATCAAACCCACAACCTAGTTATTTGCCAAGATCAAGAATTAGAGCCACAATCTTTTGATACACGGCCCAGTGCTCCAACCACCTGAGCTTCTTGGCCAGGTCTGGACACACTTTCTTGTTTGTTTCTTTGTTAATTGTTTATTTAGATATGAAACACCCAGTAATAAACCACTTAGGCTGAGATGTGCTAAAATTCTAAGTTAAGCCCTAGTTTTTGTTTAAATTGTTCCAGTCTGTGAATTTTCTCCAGAGTTATGATCTCCAGCAACTAAATGATTTCAGTGAATCTGACACTTTTACAAAGCGATTTTTTGGAACATACACAGGGTTCTGATCTTACCTTAAAGGAAATTATCTTATTGGAAATTGATATCCACATTATTTCTCTGTCAGTATCTACATGAAGTAGTTTACTTAGGTTGACTTTTAAGAAACTAAATATTAAGGTTTATTTTAAAACTGGTTCAAATCAGTTCTCAAAATGTTATATTACAATAAAATATTTCATCAAAGCTTCTTTAAAAGAAAGGCTTACTTAAAATACATAAGAGTATTATTATATTCCTATTTGAACTTACTAAAAAGATGCATAATACTCATGATATAAAAAATGGAGTAGCAATGATTTTTAAATCCTTATCATGATAACTATCTGCAGCGTCTAACTTTCTAGATAAGTTAACAGTTGGCTATCCGTCTGTCAATTGTATGAATGTGAGCCTTCAAAATTTGTTTGTTAAAACCCAACTTCTACCCTGGCCAGTGTGGCTCAATTTGTTTGAGCATAACTCCATGCACCAGAGTATCATATATATTTCAAGTATACATTTCTATAATTAAGAACTGTATATTAAACTGTGTGCCCACCACCCAAAGTCAAATAATTTTTTTGTCACCATATATTAGGCCGACTTCACGCATCACCGCACCATGTAATTGAAATTTCATACCCATTTGTTATCAGCCCCCAATTTTCCTATTCCCTAACCCCTTGGCAACCCCACAATTCTATTTTTTGCTTCTATAATTTTGACTATTTTAGACAGTCATGTAAATTTGAATTATGTAGTATCTGTCCTTCTGTGACTGGCTTATTTCATTTAGCAAAATGTCCTTAAGACTTGTTACAGATTGCAGGAATTCCTTTTTCTTTCTTCTTCTTCTTTTTTTTAATCCTTACCTGAGGGTATATTTTTATTTATTTTTAGAGAGAGAGGCAGGAAGGAAAAGGGAGAGAGAGAGAGACATTGATGTGAGAAACATTGATCAGTTGCCTCCCAAAACCACAAATTGGATATGGGACCTGATCTAGAATCGAACCTCCAAACTTTTGGTTTATAGGACAACAGTACAAATGACTAAGTGCAGGATTCCCTTTTTTTATATATTTCACTTTATATATAGCACATTTTAAATAGTCCATTCATCCATCAATGGATATTTAATTTGGTTAGCCATCTTGGTTTTTATCAACAGTCCTAAAATGAACACATCTTACATGTCAATTAAATGAAATTTTAAATTTGAAAACATTTGGATAACCACCAAACAGATCAAGATTTGGAAAAGTTTTAGTACCCAAAATCTTGTTCTTGCCTCCTTCCTCAACTCTTCCACACACATAATAATCACTGATCTTACTTCTGTTACTAGATTAGTTGTGCCTAAGACAATAGTAAGTATATTATCTTTCTATAAGTGGAATAATACATAAATATCCTCATATTTATTGCTTCTTTTCCCTAAAATCATTTGATTAATCTATGTTTTTTCATGTTATTATAGCATGATTCTTTTTTTTTCTTTATTAAACAAGGCTGTGATGTTTTTAATTTTTGTTGGAAATTTGATTTTGAATAGTTTCTTAGAACAGTTTATAGATCAAGTGATATAAAAGCATTTAAATAATATGACCAAGGTTTTCAAAATGATCATGTCAATTTATATCTCACTAACAATATATCTTTGTGATAATATATATGTATATTATTTAGAGTCTTTAAAGTGTTTCCATGGTTTTAGGTTGTTCAGCAGCACTCATAAAATGTAAATTCATTAAGGTTTGTAATTATAACTCCTTTTTTGTATGTTATTCTATCTCATCTTCTAAAATATTTAGTATGAAGCACAGATTGAAGTTGTGTTTTTAAATATCTAATGAAATAAATAATGGAATATAGTATGGTTTTAAGGTTGAGTGCCCCTTTAAAAATGAAACTGAAATAAGAAGAGTAGGTATTACTAAATTAGACTAAGAAGAATGATTGAAGGCTAATCATTTAATGGATTTAAATTATGTTTTTATCATTTATGACTTCAAGTTTCTATCTACAGGTAAAATTATTTTCAGATTGTTTCATTATTATGGAAAGGTGATTAAAAAATCTGCTGAGCTGTGAAGCAGGTTTTTGGGAATAGGAAAGCATGAGATTAGAAAATATTACTGAGGGATTATAAATATCTAATAATGCTAAGCTTTCTGCAATTACCTCTATGGGAGTTACAGAATAAAATTGCAGCATTAGAATAAACAAAAGATTACACTGTACCAACGTGTTTGTTTTTTTTAAAGATAAGCACTTCTTAAGGACAAATTCAAAGTCATCCTTTTTCCATTATGGTATTTCTGTTTGTTACACATTGTTTTCCTTTATTTCAATCACTGATTCTCTAATTTAATGATGTTTGAATTAAATAGCATGCTATTGGAACCTAATGAATTATAAGACCATATAATAGTTTGATAAATTTGATTTAATCTCCTTATTTGATGATCTTTAATTTTAATTGTTCTATATTTAGAGTTAATAAATTAGCTGATACAGTATTGTATAATTTTGATAATTTTAAAGTGACCAAAATATATTATTAAGAACATATTAAAAGACTTCTTATTCATAATATGAACTGGGTAGCTGTAATTATGGAATATGATAAAGAATAGATAAAACTTTAGAATAAATAATTTTCAAGTCAGATCTGATAACTTTCCATCAACAAGAATTATCAAGCTATGTTGGTCATGCTTAACATTTTACTTTATGTTTTAAACAAATGGAATACTGAACTAAATAATATACTTTATTGATAGAAATATATCTTGTACATGATATTTAATTGGTGATAATTTGGTTTTATATTATTACCATTTATTTCCTTATGCTTTGCAAGTTCGTATCTGCTAAATTATATAATTTAGAGAGCATTTAATCTAGTATTGTGCCTCATTTATTTACTGCATTCCTTTTTACATGCTAATTCTCCTTCAAATTAATACCTCTTTTCACCATTTATTGATGATCTTTGTTTGTTTTTCCATATGTGACATTATAAAACTGGAGCACAGACAGTTCATGTATAATACTTAGGTATTTGGGGCATTTGAAGAGTAAAGTCTAAATATAAGCTAAATATAGGATGTAAAATGGACCAAAAAGTATAATCCAAATTACTCCGAAATTTAAATTTTAGCCTTAGGATAGCCCTGAATATTCAACATGGTGAATTAATTTAAAAGCATAAAATGTCTTACCTTATACCTATACCCAAATAGTTGATAAGATTTGAAGTATATAACTACTTTTTGTGTTTTACAAATATTTTTGCTGTGGGGTTTCTATTCAGAGTAGGAAAAAGAGTCTAGATAGATGAGAATGGATTTTTTCCATTTGACCACAAGCAGAAGTACATTTTAAAAATCAAGATTAAGTAGTCTCCTGAATCATATTTCATCAAGGTTGTACTTTAAACTTAGAAGGTCCATATGAGTTTGTATAGAAATTACTGTTCTACTTTTGCTACACAATGTGAAACAGAAAATTTGGTCAAGTTGACAGAAATGTACTTAAATTAAAATGCAGCAATACATTTTTTATCTGTGACCAATATGATATTTCAATTTAGTAAAACAAATCCAGAACTTTACTTAAATATGTTTTATGTATTATACAATGTAATTGAATATTATATAATTTAATGTGTTTTTCTCCAACACCTAATAGTGATGACCAATCATCTTTTTTCATTGTAAAATGACCCCAAATAATTTGACCAGACAAAGGCATTATATTTTTTAGGGCATTAAGTTTTTCTAATTGTTAATATTGACACCAATGATAAATGCAGGTAATGGTTATTGATTTTCCACAATCTTGAGTCCAGATTGATAGGAATACTTCTCTGAGCAAATTTTGCAACACATACAAACTTTTGGGGTATGTGTGGGTAGTTCCTACAGTCTGCTATTTGGAAGGACTTCATGAAGTTCCAGCTCTCTATTAAATTTCCGGATTAAAATTTACATGAAATGCCCAATTGTTGAAATAAAAATATATACTTGAGCTACTAGATCTTCAGACTTTGTCATATAAAGAAAAAGGGCATTTTTACTTTATGCAATTCATTTGAATACCATTCATTTTATCTTGATACCGAGTAATGAGCTACTCATTTCACCAGTGATACTTATTTAGGGTTTTTACATTTAATAAACAAAAATACAAAACAACCAGTTAAATCAAAATTTTAAATAAACAAATTTTAAAGGTATAAATATGTCGTGTTGCTGTAGTTGTAACATACAATTAATGTATTCTCTGTTTTAGCTGAAATTTGTATTTAACTGTTTTGTATTTTACTGGCAACTCTATACCTATTTCTAACAGACATTTCACCAAAGAAGATATTCAAGTCACAGATAAGGATAAGAAAAGATGTTTCACATAATATGTCACAAAGAAAATGCAAGTTAAAAAAAGTATGTGATACTCCTACACTAAAATCTATTAAAATGGTCAAAACACAGAATGTTGACAACATCACATGCTGACAAGGATGTGGAGCAACAGGAACTGTCATTCATGGCTGATGAAAAATAATTTTGCAGTTATTTACAAAATCAAGTGTATTATTATCATAAAATCCAGCAATTGTGCTCCTTGAGATTTACTCAAAAAAGTTGAAAATGAATATTAAACATTTATATTTTCTTTACTTCTTTGTTATATTTATTTTTTAGCAACAGTACTTTTATATATCCACTGGCTCATCATTTGAGGCAGATGATGGCTTGCATTATCTGCTAAAGAGTAGTAATCATTGTGGTTTTGGAGGACAGTGGGTAATGAAGTTCCAGGCCTTAACTCTTTTTAAATTTATTATTAAGAACTAATATGAGAACTGCTGAAGCCTAACTAGGATACCTATTTCTATTTGTCATCTTTAGGAACAAAATAACATTTAACACCTTCAGAAGAAAAGTTTCTATGAAATATTTTGTATAATCAAACCTTTATTAAAATCAGACCTTTTTTATCTGTTATTAAATTTATATATATATTCATTGTAAATCAGAGAATTATAAATAAGAAAAGTAATGGTCTCTCATATCAGCCATTAAATGTAATCACAATTAGTGATGTATTTTGGTGTTATTCTTGGAGGAGGAGTCCAGAACATGTGTTTGTTTTGTATTCTAATATCACTTCTTATGAAAATGTAGTTGCCTTTACCATCTAGAATTTGACCCTTTCTCTCTAATTATACTGCTGTCAGCTTTTTTTTTTAATGACATCCTAATCTCTTAAGAGTCTAGTCTCAATAGCCAGACAATGTGATATTTCTGAAATGGAAATTAATTCATGTCACTCTGGGAAGTGCCCTTCAGTATCTCCCTATTTTACCCTGAGTATATGCAAATTCTTAATATATTCTGGGGAACAAAAAAAACCTAATTCAAAAATGTCAAAAAATAATCGCTATGTGGAGTGGAATAGACTTTCTTATGGATAAAGAGTTCCGTGGTGAATTACATACTCATTCAACTAACAAGTGTGTGAGTATTAGGTACTTTGTAAGATGAAAAAAATAACAAATCTAATCAAAATGTAATTAGTCTTAAATTTTCTATATAATCATTTTATAGTATGGAAAAAGGAACATTAATAGCATACAGTTCCAGGAGTGGACTAATGGATGACAGGACAAGGTAACCTCTGAAATTTTATGAAATTAAAATTCCAATAAACAACTGATGAACAAAAACAGATCCAGAGACAGAGAAACATTGATCAGACTGTCAAACCTCCGAAGGAAGGTAGGGGAGGGTGGGGGTAAGGGAGAGAGATCAACCAAAGGACTTGTATGCATGCATATAAGCCTAACCAATGGACACAGACAACAGGGGGATGAGGGCATGAGTGTGGGGGATGGAGGGGCAATGGGGAGGATAAGGACACATATGTAAAAACTTAATAAAGACATTTAAAAAATTCCAAATGAGAGAAGGGAATCAGATTATTAATGTACTTGGGAAAGGAAATATTGTATATCAAGTATTAATCTAAGTTATCAGAAATCTTGATATAGATCTCACAAAAGGAAAACAGTGGTGAGGCTATTTTGGATGTGGCATTTTTCTCTAGTTCAGAAGGAACCAGCTTGTGAGGTAATCAAAATGAGTTTGACATTACTGTACAAAAAGAAAAGGTAGTTTTCTTTCTAAAACATGTTCATTTTTGTGGTTCAGATTAATTTAGTAAGAAAGATGGTAGTTGTGATTAATACTGATTTAATAGGAATATAGGTTTCTCCAAGATATTGGAACTATTTCAACCTATGAAATCTTGTATCTATTTTAGTGTTGTTTTTTCTGACAGTCATGTATGTATCTTGCATTTTATGTAATTGGACAGCTATGAGAGAAAAAAAATGTTGAATTTAAACATTATATTTTAATGTTGAGTTAAAATGAATCTTACTGTTAACTTTACTCAGCTTTAAATCTCTTAAGCCCATTAGTTTATTGTTACATAAACAAATGCCTCATGAAAATTTAGGGAAAGGAAGCTCAAATGGAATATGAAAGACAAAGAGTACATATATAATGTTATAAATATAAAATAATTTGTGTTCTTTGAGATACTTACATAGTTTTTGTAGGACTCCATACCTAATATGAGTACTTTTACTGGCAAAAATTTTTTTCCTGGACATAATACCTACTGATTAAAATTAACCCTTCACAAACATCCTCAACAAAATGTATTGAAGGCTCACTGTATCACAAACAATAAAAACATTATCTTCTTCTGTGAAAAGAGTCATCTGGCCATATGCCATAAATCTGGAAGGTATGTGCTAGATTTTCACTATGACTGACAATGGCTAATAAGCTATTCATATGTTCTTTTGTTTTGTTGTTATTTTTATCTTAAGAGAGAGTATTTTCTAACCTACAAGAGGAAAACTAAAAAGAAGGAGATCATAAGAGGATAACAGATGATATGTCTGTTTTGAAGTCTATTTGGCACAGCAGAGAGAATGGGAAAAGGCATTTTTGAGTATTTGCCTCCTTCCTACATTAATACATGCACAGAGTTTCATAAAATGTAGAGGGTGTTATATAATTGAGCAGCATTTGGAGGCTGGAGTGTATGTCTGAATGGGTCATAGTCTGGGCAGAAAAGAGTGACATGTCTATTTCCCATGACCATTTCCCAGCAGTATTTGTACCCAAAGATCTCATTTAGTGGAAAGAGAAAATTAATATCCGTATGATGTGAGAAAGTGTTGCTGGGAGCACTTTGTTGAAAAAGGCCCATTTGTTTTAAAGTTCATCATGCACATATTATGCAAATACCCATGAGTGGACTGTTAACTCTAACATGCATTTTTAGTGCAAATTAGTGTCTTCATTCTTGCCATTGCCCCTTTATTCCTGGAAGCAAGTTATTCATTGTCCACATCTTTGACGATTCTTTATCTAATCATGTAAAATTAAGATGTATAAAGCCTTTCAATTTCCCCTTTTTTTGCTACTGCAAGGGGTAATGAAAATTCTAATACTAAACACTTAGCCAGAAGCTACATAGCACCTTCAAGTAAAGTTTTTTGTGTTTTTTTTTGTTTTTTTTTTTTACTATCAGGATTACTTTATTTGAGTCACATGAGTTTATTGTGCCAAGGCCCATAAAGTACTTCTCATTTATATTAGTCTACACTATTGTTTTTGTTTTGTTTTGTTTTTTAATTAAATCTTTATTATTCAGATTATTACATTTGTTTCTCTTTTTTCCCCTCCATAGCTCCCCTCCACCCGGCTCCCACCCTTCCCTCTATCTTTACCTCCCTCCCATTGACCTCATCCATAGGTGTATGATTTTTGTCCAGTCTCTCCCTGTAAACCCCTCACCCCTTTCCCCCTGAAAATTATCAGTCCACTCCCTTTCGGGTTCTCCCGATTCTATTATATTCACCAGTTTATTCTGTTGATCTAATCTTCAATTCCCTTAATTTTCAGATTCACTTGTTGATAGATATGTATTTGTTGTTCATAATTTTTTATATTTTACCTTTTTCTTCCTCTTCTAAAAGAGTACCTTTTAGCATTTCATATAATACTAGTTTGGAGTTGATGAACTCCTTTAGCTTTTTCTTCTCTGTGAAGCTCTTTATCTGCCCTTCAATTCTGAATGATAGCTTTGCTGGATAGATTATTCTTGGTTGTAGGTTCTTGCTATTCATACACGTTGAATATTTCTTGCCACTCCCGTCTGGCCTGCATCGTTTCTGTTGAGAAATCAGCTGACAGTCGTATGGGTGCTCCCTTGTAGGTAATGAACTGTTTTTCTCTTGCTGCTTTTAATATTCTCTCTTTGTCTTTTGCTCTTGGTATTTTAATTATGATGTGTCTTGGTGTGGTCCTTTTTGGATTCCTTTTATATGGGGTTCTGTGTGCTTCCTGGACTTGTAAGTCTATTTCTTTTACCAGATGTGGGAAGTTTTCAGTCATTATTTCTTTAATTAGGTTTTTAGTATCTTGCTCTCTCACTTCTTCTGGCACCCCCACAATTCTGATGTTGGTATGCTTGAAGCTGTCCCAGAGGCTCCTTACATTATCTTCACATTTTTTGTATTCTTTTCTCTTCTTGCTTTTCCAGTTGAGTGTTTTCTGATTCTTTATATTTCAAAATTTTTACTTGATTCTTGTCTTCCTCTAGTCTGCTGTTAGGTCTCTGTACAACATTTTTTAATTCAGTCAGTGTATGTTTAAATTTTAGTTGGTTCTTTTCCATCTCTAGTTGGATCTTTTTCATCTCCTCTTGGGTCTTGCTAAATTTATCCATCTTTTCTAGGATATTCTTGTAAAACCTTATAAACGTGGTTTTGAACTCTATATCCAGTCATTTTTTTTCCCTCCATTTCTTTTGTTTGTGATCCCTTCCCTTGACTCGGCATTTTCACTATGCCGGGAGAACTTCTGTGTTGGATTCTGCCTTATGATACCAGTCTTTCAAAGCTGCAGAAGCCTCTCTATTGAGCTTGGCATGGGTGGAGTCTCAGGGCTTAAGGGACCACCACCTTGCCTTCCAGTCGGTCCTGCCCACCACAGCCCCAGAGTCTCACTTGACTGGGTAATCACTGAAGCAGTCCCTTGTGCGCATGCGTCCTCTTGCAGTGCCTCTAGACTAATGCCTTTCCAATTCCCCTGTGCTCCAGGACTATATGAGTGTGGGTCCCCAGGGTTTCGCCCGAAATGGGTTTAGTGAAGTTAGAAGTGGCACAATTGGGAGGGTCTGTCTCCCGCCCACACGCGAAAGCCCCAGTACAATCAGCAGCCGGTCCTCTGTGCGCAATGCCGTGCATGTCACCAGACTTCTGATCTCTTGCAACTCCCCTAAATTTCCATGCACTTCTCCCTTTTCACAGTCCAAACTCTTCCCGTATGAGTTTCGGCTGGATCTAGGGTTTAGTGTCATAGGATAAGGGGGTTCAATGCTGTTGAGAGTCTCTGTTTCCCTCCCGCCAGAGAAAGCCAGCCAGGTTCTCTGGCACCCGCTTTCTCCAAGCACGCTTCTTTGTACCTCAGCTTTTTGCAGCTCCTCTGGGTTTCTGTGAGCCCATCTCTTTCCTTCTAGTTGTAGAATTTCCACTCACCCAGCTTTTGTATGGTTCTGGATGATGCCCATTCTGTCTTTTAGTTGTAGTTTTGAAATTGTTGTGCGAGACAGCAGTGTAGGTGTTTACCTATGCCACCATCTTGAATTCTCTCTTAAGTAAAGTTTAAGTGAAGAAAATGGTACAACATTTTGTTTCTCATTCTTTTGTGCCAAATATACTTCAAAACAGACATGTCATCTGTTATCCTCTTATTATCTATGTCTTTTCAGTTTTCCTCCTGTAGGTTAGGAAAAAACTCTCATCTAAGATTTAAAAAACAAACCAACAACAACAAAACGATAGAACATATCAATAGTTCATTGGCCATTGTCAGTCATGGTGAAAACCTATTATTTCTCTGCAGGTGGTAATTAAACATGAGATAGTTACCAGGTTCTGTATCTTAATCTAAAATTATAAATCAACAATTTCATTTTAAATTTTGTGGTGAGGAAATTAAAGTGTCATAATCTCAAATATTAATCTGATGAGTAATGCAAATACTTGTGATTTCTTTAAATTTGCCATGGATATTAAATAGAAATAGAACATTAAGTAAAAGGAGACATATGTATAAATCCCCAATATGCAAATAGACTGAACAGCGGTACAGCTGAACAACCAGTTGCCATGACATTCACTGACCACCAGGGGTACATGCAGAACATGGCGGGTATTGGCAGCAGGTGGCAGAGCATGGAACATGGTGGGCATTGGTGGGGTAGGTGATCGGGGGCGCTAGACCAAGGTGGGGTGCTGGTTGCTGTCATCAGGGTGAGTCTCTGGTGGTTACTGAAAATTCCTTGCTTCTGTATGCCAAGGTCCTGCCCAGCACTCACATCTGCTGCCAGCACCAGACCTAATCACTTGGTGCAGTCAGCGGGTGAGAGTAGCGGCTGCTACTAAGGGCTTCTCCACCTCCCTGCTTCTCCTGAGGAACAATCAGGGCAGCAGCTGCCTCTCACACCCACTTCTGGCAATGACACCAATCACTCTGCACTGTCAGTGGGTGTGAGTGGGACTGGCATCATCAGTGTGTGGGAGCGGTGGTGGCAGGAGTAAGGCTGCCAGCAGAGAGGGGACCAGGGGCTGTCGTGGGAGGGTGTAGGTGGGGCACAGAGGATGGGCCAAGAACCTCTGCTCTGCCCACCCCAGCCTTGTGACCAATATTTCCTTTCAAGGTGCACAAATTCATGCAATGGACCCCTAGTCTATGGATGTGTATATATATATATGCCTAAGTGACCATTATGACCGGTCACTATGATGTGCACTGACCACCAGGGAGGCAGATGCTCAACACAGGAACTGTCCCCTGGTGGTCAGTGTGCTCCCACAGCCAACCTCCTGTGGCTGGCCAACCTCCCATGGTCCCTCCCACTGCCGGCCAACCTCCTGAAGTCACTCCCCCTGGTAGCCCCCTCAGGACTGGGCAAGACGGCCCTGATTGCTGGCCAGTCCAAAGGACCCAACCCATGTACAAATTCATACACCAAGCCTCTAGTACATAATAAAATTTTATTAACTTACAGTAGTCCTTAATGTTATATAGGTCATATAGTAATTATAAAAAAGCATGCAACCCCAGAGACAGACTGCCTGTCCTCAAATACTTTCAATAATGATTAATAGCAATAAGATCTTTAGCAAGTAACTTAGCCATTCAGTGCTTCAGTGTACTCATTTATTTATTGAGTAATACCTAAGTCATAGGATTTTATAGTACTTGAGTTAATACATGCAACATGCATATCAAGGGATTCACCATTACAGTAATATTCCCATGAAATCTAATGAATGATCACCACTATAATCATGTATTTTTTTAATTGAAAAAATTCTTAGAAATTTTATGAAATAGAAATTATATCAGAAGAAAGTATATTTGTTAAATAAAAAATTAAAGCTAAATTAGACTCAGACAACTGCCTTTAAATATACTGACATTAAAAAGCAAACTATAAGAATCTCAGTGCAAATGTCACTTGCCAAAATTAAACATATCATAATGAAACAACCTTCTAGATGGATATTAATATTTTTGCTACATATACGAAAGATAATTATTGAGGTGTGTAATACATGTATTATTGAAATAATGAAGACTAATTTGACAAATGGAATTCAAAAGTACAGGTTCTAACCATTTGTAATTATTCTATATGTTCAAAGAAATGTAGTTATGGTTCTAATGGTTACTAAATAAGAACTTTCTGGATAACACTCTTGCAGAAACTCATAACAAAGTTTGGGAATAATACAAAATAAAACAAACCAAAAAAAAGAAAAATAAATGGTACCTGAACACACCAAAGAGAATGCAGTGTATTTGCTTCTTTCTACAGTGGGAACTGCATACTCATTGAGAAGAGAAGGAGGAAAGCTGAATGAAGACAGTGCCTCATGTTAGTGATTTTAAGCTTCCAACTAAAGGGTGAGGAATGTGCCAGCAGTAGGGCACCAGACGGGAAATAAAAAGGAAACCAGACTTCCTAAGTCAGATGGAGTGGCCACTGAAGAAAGTAGGGAGTGTTAAAAAGAAAGAAGCCAGAGAAGAGACCATAATCTACTTACCAAATTCTGGACTGAATCTTCAATCAGATGAAAACAGAATCAACAAGAGTCACCAAAAAAAAAAACAACAAAAACCTGAACTAATACTGGGGTTGCTGCCTAAGAAAAATAGATTTTGAAATTAAATTCTAGCCAAGATATTTATCAAAAGAAAGGAAAGCACTTGTCAAGTAAAAATAATGAATACCAAATCTCCACAAGTTTACATTCAGAATTCACTTCAAAGTTACAAAAGAGGAAAAACTAAGAAAATTAAACGTTATTAAGAAAAAAGAAAATCTGGCACCAAGATGAATCTCTTATCTATCTATATATCTATATCTATATATCTATATCTATATCTATATCTATATCTATATATCTATATCTATATCTATATCTATATCTATATCTATATCTATATCTATATCTATATCTATATCAAAGCCCAGCGACCATTACAGCGGAACGACCAAAATGACCAGGAAGACTAATGGCTGTGATGCACACTGCAGCAACCAACCAGCCTGATCCAGGCCCCGATCACCCCCCGAACCTCCCAGCCAGCCTTGCCCTATCGGCCCCCAACAGGAGGAGGAGCTGAAGTGAGGAGCACAGCAGGCAGTAGCTTAGCCAGAGTGGTGGCAGTGGGGCATTGGCAGCGGTGGCAGTGCATACACTGCAGCCTCCCAAGCCCCGAGTCACAGGAGGAGCAGCAGCAGGGAGCACCAGCTGGTTCAGCCACTGTATCTCCATTCCCCCAGCCACTGCTGCCAGGCCCGGGGACGGCCAGCCATGGCCGGCCGTGCCACCCGATCCCCAGGAAGAGTTGCTGCCACTGGCCAGCCCCAGGTCCCAGTGGTTTGGGGACCGTGAGGAAGGGAAGGACAAAGTGGACACTGAAAGAGGTGAGACTAGCACCACAGGTGGGGGTGACCGACCTTGGGCTGGACACGGGGGCCGGGGAAGTGGCTCCCTGGGAACGAGCTTGAACCCCACCCAGCTGCCACCCGTTGTCATGGAAACTGCATCCACAGGTAAGGCAAGCATGCAGGCAGGCACTGCAGCCTTGCAAATGGCATCAGAAACCCTGGACTGGCCCCTCCCAACAGTGTGCCTCTGCACCTTTCTCACGCACCCCACCTTTAGCACTAATCTCCCTCCCAGCCTGCACACACATTCCGCTTCACCACAGGTGACTATAAATGTTAGCAGATAGGTCGAAAAACCTGAATTTTATTTTCCCAAGACTTGGAAGAAAACAAAATACTATTAATTCTTTTATTTAATGATCATCATTATTCTGGCTTTTAAAATGGTCCTCAAAGGCAAACCGTAGCTCTTGGTGCTGCTGGAGTGTCTGTGTACAAGTTTCTTCCTTCTTCCAAGGGATTAGAGTTGTTAGGGGTCTTTTAGGAACCTCTTGGCTGGTTGCAATGATTTTGAGGGTGGGAGGGAGAGTGTTTGCACACAGTGTGTGTGACAGCAACTGGGAAGCTGACAACAAAGGGGTGGGCAGACCCTCTGGTTCTAAACCCTGCTCTGTCCCGGGCAGAGAGGTGACTTTAACTGGCCCTTACCCATTCCCTCCACAAATCACCACACCCTACTCCCTCACAGTCCCCCCTCCCAGCTTCCATTTTTCCCTCTCCACAGAAACAGAAATCCCAGGATGTGTATGTCTAATTCAGGAGGGACAGCATCGCCAGAGGGCTAGGAGTTATCTTTCATTCCCAGATGCCCAGATGCAGAGAACACCTACTCTTGCAGGGAACATTGAAACACAACCCCTTTCAAGTGGCTGGCCTGGCTGCAGTGTTCCAGAACTTGGGTGGTGAGTGGACAAGGTTCAGCTTACCAGCAGTCTGGACTCTCCCAGCTTTTAAAAGTTGTCCTGAGTTCAGCCTCCTTTTGCCTGACTCCACTGCTTCCAAACCATAGTGCTTGGGTGCCCAGAAGGGACCAGGAGGTCGAGGCATCCTGGCTTAGGATTGCAGGAGGCACATTCCGGGAGGAGCCACAGGCCTCGTAATGCTGTTTTTCTAGGGACTAGGGAAGAGGTTGCTGTGTTGTGTGCCCTGAAAAAGCTTTCTTGTGGTGGAAGGAGAGTGTGTCATTTTAGAAATGTAGCTTTCCAAGGCCTGGGGTAGTGGGTGCTCCCAGCAGAGGGGAAAGGCAGCAGGACTGGCATTCCCGCTCTTGGCAGTTGATTTAGGAGAACCCCTTTCTTAAGCCACCGATCTTTTACTGGTCATGTGGCATGGCCTTAGGCAGCTTTAACTCTGCTCTAGTACAAGATTTGAGCTGAGAGAAGGAGGCTTGGGGAATGTGCTGAATAAAATGGCAACACTCTGAAGGGAAGATAAAAAGTGACCATCTTACAAGCAAAATAAGAAAAACAAGACTTACATATGAAAAACCCATTTGCCCTATATTAATTATTGTATGAGAGGCTGGTGGTGGGGGTGGAGGGTGAAGGGAGAGGATTACTGCCCAGTCTGTCTTTCAGCTTCTTCATCTAAGTAAAGTGAAAACAAAACTCTCTATCATTGCACATTAAGTTGGCAAAAGATAATAGATAAATAAAGATACCATTTTTGTTGGGTTACCATTATCATTTTTTGATGAGGGTAGCTCATGGTTCAGAACTTTAATCTACCATCATCAAAGTAAATTATTTCTTTATAGACATGGCCTACCTTCCATTAGTGTCACTAGGGTGGAGCAGATTAGGGAAAAGAAGCCAAGTGCCCACTATTCACTAAAATGAGTTGCTATGTATATGA
Source organism: Lasiurus cinereus (assembly GCA_011751065.1). Classification (NCBI taxonomy): domain Eukaryota; kingdom Metazoa; phylum Chordata; class Mammalia; order Chiroptera; family Vespertilionidae; genus Lasiurus; species Lasiurus cinereus. Next base: position 34,186,955 of record JAAGEH010002531.1, read on the forward strand.
TGTTTATAACAACTCCAGCAGTCACAAAGCAGGCACTTTCTATTTTCAACATCATTATCATAATTATTATTGTAGGAATATTATACTTTGTTAGCTGTCATAGGGTTTCCTATCTTAGGCAACAAATCTATATAAAGGCCTAATATACAAAGTGTCCCCTCGGGAGTTCGACCAACCAGAAGTTTGATCGCTTACTATGATGTGTGCTGACAACCAGGGGGCTGTGTGGAATGAAGGAAGGTCCTGGCCAGCAGTCAGGGAAGAAAGGCCCCAGCTGGCAGCTGGAAGGTCCTGATTGGCTCTGGTTGCTGGCCAGGCTTAGGGACCCTACTCATGCACCAATTTCATGTACCAGGCCTCTAGTCTGTTATATAAGTGAAATTGGAATTCTAGGAAGAGAGGAGAGGGAATTGAAGGGGAATTACTTGAGGATATAATATAAATCAATGTCCTAAAGGTAAAAATAACAGAAATTTATGGTACAAGGGCTCAAAAATGCCAAGTGGAAAAAATAAAAGAAGTTCACACTGAGGCATATAATAACCAAACCTTTGAAATCTGGAAATCAAATTTTAATCTCAGAAGCAGTAAAAGAAAAAAAAATTACACACAGGAACATGATCGGCTTAAAAGCTCAATTTTCATTAGAAACTAAGTATTAAAAGAAAAGAAAAATTGAAATTATCAGCCCAGAATTCTATTTCTGGCAAAATAACCTTTGAATGTGAGTAGACATTTTGTAGAGAATTTTTCTCTAGTAAACCTACTCTAAAACAAATGCTAAAGAAATTTTTCTTGATGAGAAGTTATGCTACAACATGGAATCATATCCCACAGCAAAATATTTGGATATATTTAAAACAATATTTTAATATTCTCCATTCTTTCCATATAACTATGTATAAACCACATAGAAAGCAAAAATTATGATGTTTATAGTTATAATACATGTATACAGAGCACATAATACATATCCTCGATAACAGAAAACATGAGAAGTATAAACCTAGAGTTCCAAGTTTATATATTGTAGATGAAGTACTACCATATTCATAATATGTATACTGTGGAAAGTTAAGAATGCATGTTGCAATTCCTAAATTGTAAATTTTAAAAGTTAATATACTCATGATAAAAAGATATCAGTGGGGACAGAGGACAGAGGGAATAATTATAATAATAAATAATAAAATGGTAGACTGAATCAATACAAAAAAAATTCATTAAATATTAATAGGCAAATAGAATTTTTCTCCAAATTTTTAAGTAAGAAAAATAAAGATAAAAAGTGTTTTAAAAATAATATATTTGATAAGTTTCTAGCTAGCTTGATCAAGAAGAGAGAGAGATGAAATTATTTGCCAATAGCATCTACCAGTGGCCAAAGTGAAGTGGAAGTGTTCAACTTCAAAATGGTACAAAGACCCTTTTTAGGGTTATGTAACAACTAGAATCCCAATGCACGAAGATTCGTACTAGAATGGGCTTTCCTTTCTCTGGCTGCCAGCACCACCTTCCAGTTCTTGCCCCACCCCTTTCCGCTCAGACCCTGGAGCCTCCTCTTTCCACTCTGGGAGCTGCCTCTTAGCACACCCAGCCTGCTTTCCCACACTGCCCAGCGGCCCTGAGAGACTGCTCCCGTCCTTGGTGCCTGTGTATGCAAATTAATCGCCATCTTTTTGGGGTTAATTTGCATATCATTCCTGATTGGCTGGTGATGTAGCAGAGGTACAGTCAACTTATATTCTTGTCTATTATTAGGTAAGATTCTATAGCACATGACTTTATACATTTAACCAAACACTTAAAACTAGTAAATGTTTTTTACATGAAAATCAATATCAATAATGCTTTTTAAGTGAAAATCAACATCAATAATGTTTAAAATAAATATTATTTTAAAAATTGAATGTTACTATCAAACTATCATGTTTGTATGATTTTAAAAAAATGTTTCCATTCTAATAGCTAATTCTAAAATTATTTCATTAATCTAGCTCTTATTAAAGTCCATCCTATATAATAAAAGCCTAGGTGCCATTGTGCGATATCGTCACAAGACGGCCGCCACAGCATCATCACAAGATGGCAAGTTGTGGGCAATCAGGCCTGCAGGGGGTGGGGGTAGTTTGGGGTGACCAGGCCTGCAGGGGAGGGCCATTGGGTGCAAACAAGCCAGTAAGGGAGGGCAATTGTGGGCAATCAGATTGGCAGGGGAATGCATATTTATGATATGACAATGAATCATGTCTATTAAAAGTCTTTAATTGTTGATGAATAATAAGAAACATATTAAAAAGATAACAATCAACAGGAACCCTTCATTCATTGCTAGCAGGAGTGCAAAGTGTTACAGCAGTTTGGGAAGATAACTGGACAGTTTCTTACAACATAAACACAAACTTACCATATAACTCAGCAATTTTATTTGTTGAAAATCAGAGGCCCAATTCAGGAATTCATGCAAGAATAACCTTCTTTTCCCCAGCTGTCAATACCAGCTTCCTTTTGGCACTTGGGACCCAAGCTTCCTTCTGGCCAGCAGCAGGAAAGAGGCGAATTTGAAAAGGCTACATACTTTTATTATTTTAACTACTATAGAGTCCCAGTGCACAAAATTCATGCACGGGAGGCGATGTTGTCCCTCAGTCCAGCCTGCACGCTTTCCAATCTGGGACCCCTTTAGGGATCTCCAACTGCCCAGTTGGACATCAAGGACTGCTGGCTTCCAACTGCTTGCCTGCCTCCTTTCCTGATTGCCCTAACCACTTCTGCCTGCCAGCCTGAATACCCGTTAACCACTCCCCTGCCAACCTGATCGTAGCCTAACTGCTCCTCTGCTGGCATGATTGCCCCTAACTGCCCTCCCCTGCCAGCCTGGTCCCCTCACCTTCCCTCCTCTAGTGGCCATCTTGTGTCACATTGGGGTGGGCATCTTGTGTCCACATGGGGGTGGCCATCTTGTGTGTTGGAGTGATCATCAATTTGCATATTACCTCTTTATTATATAGGATATGGCATTCTAAAAAAAAAAAGAGAAATTGCAACTATAAAATGATCAATGGATCTTAGTAATTGGGGGAGGAAAAGGGATAAATATGTAGGATATTTAGAGCAGTGTGAAAATACTCAGTGTGATACTACATGATGGATACATGTTGTTATAAATTGTCCAAACCCATATAATGTACAATACCAAGAATGCATCCTAATATAAACTATTGACTTGGATGATTATGATGTATCACCTTTATCATTTATAAAATATACCACTCTGATAAGGGATGTTAATAAGGAGGAAGGTTATACTTTTATAAGGAAAAGAGCATGTGGGAAATCTCCACACCTTCCTCTCAATTTTGATTTGAACCTTAAGCTGTTCTAATAAAAAAAGCATTAAAAACTTTCATCAGACATAGTTAATGTGAAAGATAATGTCAATATTCTCAACTGTATACAACCAACTAAAATTTTAAGAAATAGTTTTATGTAAACAGTGAATGGGATTAAAAGAGAGTGATGAATTGCTGGTTTACTTCTAAAGAAGTGTCAAATTACCCTGTTTATTTCTGATTTTATTATTAGAGGCCCAGTGCACAAATTCATGCATGGGTGGGGTCCCTCAGTCTGGCTAGCTATCGGGGCTATTTGGGTGATCAGAGCCATCTCATCCAGTCCCAATTCGGGCCATCAGGGCTGGCTGGCTGGCTGATGGGTTGGCCAGAGGGAGGGACTGCAGGAAGTTGGCCAGCCTAGGGGAGGGACCACAGGAGGTTGGCCGGCCATGGGAGGTTTGTTGTGGGAGCGCACCAACCACCAGGTCAGCTCCTGTGTTGAGTATCTGCCCCCTGTTGGTCAGTGCACATCATAGTGATTTGTCATATAGGCTTTTATATATAGAAATACTCAGTAAGAAAGTTGTCAAGAAATAATAGGCTAACAACCCATCTGTCACCAAGTTAAAGACATAAAACTTGTAAATCTTTTTCCTTTATTGACATTTTCAATTTGATAATTACTTTTATATATTAGATATATATTTTCATTAAGTAATATGTAGCATTTTGGGTATTTGTTTAAATTTTTTCTCTGAGAAATTTACTGATAGTGATATGTGTAGTCATCATTAATTTTCATTGTGATATATTTTGTTATGGGAATATATCACTAATTTAGTTATTACAGATTATTATTTAATATATGTTTTTATATTACAAACCATATAAACATTATTAATCTTGTCTCCCTGATAATCTATGTGGTGTTTCTCTCGAGTAAATTTATTTACTATAGGATAGATATATCTTCAAATTACTTTAATTTCTATCATTATGTATAAGAGTTTTTGTTTCACATTCTTACCAGTATTATACAATGATAGATTTTAAATTTAGTCAAATAAAATGATGAGTTATTTTATTAATGTCTTCATTTATACTAGTATAAATATTAGGTTAACATTTAAATATATATATTTATCATTCATTTTGTTCTGTAATTTATCTGTTTATGTGTTAATGCCACTTTTTATTTTTTGCCTCTTTTAAATGATTTCTAGGATTTTCTGATATTTTGGGATAATACCCTTTTTTGTATATATGTATTTCAAATATCTTTCTATGTTTATGGTTTGCATTTCCTGGTTCATTTAATTAAATCTATTGTATAAAAATTTTTAATGCAACTGAATTAATATTTCCCCTTATTTCTTGTTTAAGAACTCTTTTCCTATCTTGAAGTCTAGTATGTATATTTTTTAAGCAGTGACGAGAGCACAGTGAGGTATACAGACACATATTTTTCTTATCCATTGGTAGACAATAATTAATGCATGTTGGGCTTGGCTATAATCACTAGGGCTCAAGGCATTGATCATTGATTTCCTAATAAGGATTAAAGCTATGAAGAAGAAACCTTTCTTTTTCTTCCCAATGATTAATTTAACTTTCTCTTCTAGTGAACCTAATTATTTATTGGCTAGTATTGTCTTTATCATCTCTTTGTGTTTCTCATCTTTTGTCAATCCCAACTCGTAACAATTAATATCTGTTTTTTTTGTACCTAATAATAATTTTTAAATTAAAAAAATACTGTGTTCTTGGTTTTAATAAAGTCTTTCATTATAAAATAATGCCTTTTTTAAGAGGTAATCTAAAATCTGTGATAAATTCATCTTAATCTGCTATACATATCCAGATATGTTTATTAACAAATATATAGTTTTTAAACAATATTGAATATTTTAGAATATTGTATCTTAAAAGGTAAATATTTATTTGTTGTAATATCTACACTAATAAAAGAGAACATGCAAATTACCATCACTTCTCTAGACCCAACAGCCATTCAGAGTGAGTATGCAAATTAACCTAAAAAGATGGTGGCAGCCCCACCCCCCAGCTGCTCTGGGCCTGTGAGAGTCAGAGAAATTGGGCACCAGTGCCTGAGGCTGGCTTCAGCCAGGGAGACAAAGAAGCCAACTGCCCCGTGATCCCAGGCTGCAGTGAGCATTCCAAGCCTCATGTCCACCTGCTGCACATCCTGAGGGAGATCGAGAAACCGGGCCCCAGCTCCTGAGGCTAGCTATGGCCCGAGGAAAAGTAGAAGCTGCCTGCCCAGTAATCCCAGGCTGCAGCCAGCTGAAGAGGCCGACCACCCCATGTCCTGCAGGAGTGGAAGAAACTGGGCCCCAGCACCTGAGACTGGCTGTAGCCCGGGAGACAAAGAAGCTGCCTGCTCCGTGATCCCAGCAGAAGCCTCAAGTCCACCTGCCCTACATCCTGAGGGAGATGGAGAAACCGGGCCCAGCTCCTGAGGCTGGATGCATTCTGGAAGATGAAGAAGCCACCTGCACCATGAGCCAGCTGGAGAAGTTGCCCACACTGCATCTCAGGGAAGACAGAGAATCCACCCACCTGAGTTCCAGGTGCCAGCACCTGCAGCTGGCTACAGCCTGGTAGTCGGAGAAGCTGTCTACCTCACAGTCCTGGGCACTAGTACCTGTGGCTGGCTGTGGCCCAGGAGACAGAGAAGCTGCCCATCCCACAGTCCTGGGTGCCAGCATTTGCGGCTGCAGCCCAGGTGAATCTACCTGCCCATCATCCCCTCTGGCTGCAGCTGCCCTGGACACCTATGGCTGACCAGAAGGAGGGAAGCTCAGATCCCAAGTGCCTATGGTAGTCTGGAGGAGTGAATCCTGGGTCCTGGATGTGGGGCTGAGGCAGGTGTGGTTAGGGGCAATCAGGCTGGCAGGCAGAAGCAGTTAGGGGCAATCAGACTGGCAAGCAAGAGGTTAGGAGCCAGCATTTCTAGATTGTGATAGGGTTGACCAAATGCTGGTTATCCCCTGAGGGTTCCCAGATTGGAGAGGGTGCAGGCTGGGCTGAGGGACATCCTTACCCCAACCCCTGTGCATGAATTTCATGCATCAGGCCACTAGTATATAATATTGACCCAGATTTTTGAACCTTCACTGCAAAAATAGTTTTTTGTTTATTATGTAATTTTCAACAATTGGATATTTTGGTAACATTTATCATTGTCTTTCATTATTCTGCATAGTCTGGCTTTCTTATATGGTGTTTCGGTTTTGACCTAGAAAAATTTAACGTTCTCACAGAACAAATTTTAAATTACAGTACATCCTGAATTTTATTTCCACATTAAATGAAAACTATTTTTTCTGTAAGAGAAAAGAATCTTGAAAAAGTCACAGAAGTACAGGTCAACATCCTCTTGATTTCCTTATATTTAACATCTTATTTTTTTTTAACATATACTTTTCATGATTTCAGAGAGAAAGCAGCAAGAGAGAAAGAGAGAAACATCAATGATGAGAGAGAGATTCATTGATTGGCTGCTTCTTGCATGCCCCACATGGAGAACTGAGCCCACAACCGGGGGCATGTGACCTCCTGGTTCATAGGTCTACACGCAACCACTGAGCCATGCTGGACAGGACTTTAACTTTTAAAGTTAAATGGCTCATGATTGATCAAAATAGAATTGTTTACCTTAAATAAAGGAGCTCAATAAAACTCATAATGGCATGTCAGTGTGATTGTAGATGAAATTAAGGTACATTTTAAAAATGTACCTTAATACATATCTGACAAAATTCTAGCCATTCAGGACCTGTATCTTTGTGATTAGTGCTATATATGACTGCATTTATAGAATTCAGTTTTTGCATTGAGTCAAGCCATTGTGTTCTTTGAAGGTACAAATCAAGACTCAAAACACCTAATGGATGTTTCAATATTTAGCATAGCAAAGATATATTTGGATCATGTGGCATATCTGTATACAATTGAAAGTGTATACCTTACTATAAATTCAGTATTAAACAGAATAAAGAAAAATAGTATCATGTAAGATTATTTTGTAGCCTTAGAGGACACTGATGATAAATCTGGACATCATTTTCAAGAGAAGAGAAAAATATGATTATTTTCTACCTTTTACTCCTTACTGTTCAGTCACTCAACATTTATTAAACAACATAGGTTAAAGATGGAAAGAAATATTCTAATGTTTCTGAACACATTAGCATCTATTTGGAATGATTCACATTGTATCAACCAAACAAATTTCATCACTGACAGAATGTTAATTGGTCATTCAGAGTAGAACAGAGTGTATTAACATAATTTACTTTGCACCATAACCTGTGCCAGTTTTGACTGTAAGAATTAAGAAAAGAAATGAATGTGTTATGATTCTTTGATTACTGGCTAAATCAATTGATAGTGGATGTTGTCAATAATAAAACAGAATATTATAAATGGAAAAAATTTGGGTTCTTCAATCCAGTGTTTTAAAATGTGTGTGTATAATTATGAATGCTAAGTATGACATAGAAAGTATGAGCCTCAAATTCAAGGGAGAAGACTCTGAGTGGGGTATACATTAGGAGGTTTATTTGCATATACATAGTAATTAAAGCCACATGGAATTATCTGGAAGAGAATAGAAATGAAGAGAAAAGTAGACTTGGGAACACTCCAGCTTTATAATGTTGGATAGAGGATGAAACCCAGCAAAAGAGATTGAGCAAGCGCTTCCTGTGTTATCACAGAAACCTGTTGAGGAGAGTATTTTCAAAATATTCTGAATTTAAACTGAGAACAAAGACATGATTATATATATTTTAAAAATAAGTTTGGGAAGAGTGACAGGTAAATTTCATTAGAATTTATGGATTTAAGTCAGACTTTTATAGGTTGAAGACTTTAAAAGGGTGAAGATAATAAAGACAAGTTTTTTATCAAAAGAGGGTGAAGAAAAGTAGAGGCAAGTAATTTTTAAGATGGAAAATAACATTTTTTTCAGATAGATATGAAAATAGAAGGAGGAGGGAATGATACAAACCAATGACAAACCTGTTATGTAGCAATCACTTAAGTATAATGCACATACAAAAAAGTAGACATTAAATGATCATTCAGTTAGGTCAATGATTTTTGTCTCCTGAACACAATTATGTATCCAACATTTACAGCAATAAATAGAACAATATAGGCAGCTAGGAACCACCTTCAGTTTCCCATTTCCTAATCCCATATAACCAATTTCTCATTTCCTAATCCCCTATAACTATTATTCTGATCTACAATAACATAGTTTAGTTTTTTGTTATGCTTTATAATACACCATGATTTAGGTATTCATTCAACAGTTGATATGATTTTGATAGTACTCTCTTTGTGGTTATTATGAATTGTATAATATAATTAAAATGTAAAATTCTAAATTAAAAAAATAATATATAATAGGTCAATATCATAAAGTAGGTAGGGTCAAATATAGCAAAATATGTGCAAACCTTTCAGAAAACTCTAAAACATTGTACAGAAAATTTGTAGGATGAAAGCCTCAATATTGTTAAGATACAATTTATTTCACAATTTGGCCTATATATCAATGCAGTATTAATCAAAATCCAAGCATTATTTTTCTAAAGAAATTTATAATATTTTTTAAATATTTATTTTTAAAGTAAAAAGATTATCCAAAATAATCTTGACTAGAAGCTGACTTTTCTGAATTCAGAAACTCTCAAGATCACATAAGTCCATGATTGCCTACCTCTTTTACTCTCTCTCAGGTATTTCACTGTCCCACTCAAAGATACACCTAGAATTATGTTTAGCAAACTTGGCTGAATTTTATTTTTTAGGAGATAAGAAAAATGAGCCCCATTGATTAGTTTTTTAATTAAAAATACTATGATAAAGCAGAATATGTACATTTTTCAAGAATTTCTTCAGTTTGTGGATTTCTATTATTTAAATGATAGTTTCTCCCAAAGTAAGTCTAAGACATTAACAAGTCAATTATTATATTTCAAAAGCTATAAGAAGACAGAGCTTCTGTCATGAATTGGGAATATTTTGATTAGTGAAATCCTTTTTTTCTGTCAAACCTGGACATCCAAAATGATATCTTTGACTTTCCTTGGTATAATAACTTTGATGGTTAGTATGACTACTTAGTATGTACTGACAGAACTTTTGTAATAAGTCACATATATCCCCAAAGAGAATGCCATCATCATGTACCAAGAAACACATATCCTGACAAGAGTGGCATGATTGAGGGACATTACTATTTGTGTTGCCTCTTTCTATGTTCTTCATTGTTCAATACTTTTACTACTTTTTTTTCAATTGCATATGTTGAATACTGAGTTTGGGTGAATTGTATTAGTAGTGTAGAAAAAATTGTATATGCTGTACTTTTCATACAATATATATATATTTTTTTATTTACCAGAGGCTATAAAACATTTAGTAATTAATGAAGTTTAGATAGTGTACATTGCAAACCAAATTGGGGAGTTCTGAGAGTAATATAGGTAACTAAAACTAACATAATCCTATATAATAAAAGGCTAATATCAACCTGGAGTTTGACCAGGGTTCAGGGCCCAGACCCTAACCATGTATGAATTCATGCACTGTGCCTCTAGTATTAATTTTAGTTTAAAGATATAGATGAAATGAAATGATTAGGTCTAAACTAAGCATACTGTTGACTGGTTTGATCTTTGTTAGAACTATTTTAACTTAACAAATTCATTATACATAGTGGATCAGCAAAATCACATTTGCCATTCTTTTATACTTATATAAAGTTTTGTTTTTAATTAAAATTGTTTCATTAAAAATCACTTGTTTTCACAAATTATTCCTGCAATAATATTGACACAATTCCTGATAAAAATGCTTAATAGAGTTTTAACATTAAATACTTCAAAGTTTTGAAAAATACTTACCTATAAATAAATACAGGGGAAAGTAAATTTCCCTTTTGGAATATTAACAAAGATATTGAAGGCAACAGGGGATAGTTTATCAATGTCATCAGCAAGAAAAGGATTAATTTTTGCCATGTTCTCTTTATACTACGTTGTGGGGTACAAATTACATTTTTTTAACCTTAGGACCTTAACCAAAGCAACAAGATTTGAGCTGGTATTAATCTGCAGCTGCCAGTGGCAGCCCTTCCATAGCAAAAGGCTGCAAGGTCAGCAATGTGAATTTCTGCAAAGAAAGAAAACATAGTTATCAGAAGACTACACCTGGTAGAGCAAAAATGCAAGGACAGTGTACAAATCAAGTCTGTGCTCAAAGAAAAGGCACACTAAAGACTACTGGCTTTTGCCTCTGTGTTTAAGAGTGACTCGTTAAAGCCATATATTATGTACACATACACAAAGGCTTCTGAGACTATGTTTATCCAGAAAAGTTAGGGAAACTTCCTTGAAGTTTCATTAACCCTTAAAAATACTAGTATGAACACAGGAATTTTCAGGTAATTTTTACTTATTCAGAAGTAAATGGAAAATAATGATTTATTGAAAGGAAATCTAAGTTTTATGTTTAGCTAGAATGCATTACCTTTCCTTTAATCCTCATGGATTTTTTTTCTCTTCAGTTTTTTTTACCCACCCCATTTTTTCTTGATTTTTTTAGTTCCATTCAACCTTTACCATTTCCCCAAACCTAGACTCTTTCTACACTCATTAGCTGCAACCCCACATACATACTGTTCTCTGCTTATTGTGTGTCTGAGCCTTGCAGTCGTGCTGAGACAGTTGGGCAAAACAATAAGTCTCAGGTTCACAGTAATCACATGGAATCAGGCCTATTGGTGTTGCCATCTATTTTAAGCTCAAATATAATTTAGTTTCTTTTTTTTTCCCCCCTTCGGACAAATCCACATCTGAACCTGATCACAATCTTGTCCTTATTTCTGCACATATGAGAATCCTTTCTTAAAATATATATTATGTTATTTTCTTTCCTCTTATTAACTAATGTGATGCTTCAACAATTGCTTTGTAATTATAAATAGTCTATACATTTTTTGATAAATTATTTGATACCACATTTTGCTCTATTTCCTAATAAAATGTTATTCAATGTTGATATGACATTAGATAATCACACTTTAATATTTTTTTAAATCAGCCATTAGTAGTGTTCTTATATTAGTCTTTATATTTCAAAATGTGCTTAAGAAGGTAACTTTCTTTGAAATATGCCTCCTATAAAGTATCACTTAGATTAAATTTTCCTTGTGCATTTTCATTGACAATTATGGTGAAAATTTTCTGAATCTCATATTAATAAAGTATATAATTTGAGACAAGTATAAAAAAGATTTTATAGCTAACTATATTATATTTATGTATCTTTTAAATTTTTAAAGGCAGTACATACTTGATTTACTAGATTGAAAGGCCAAGTAGGTACATTTAATATTTTTCATAATCAATTAATTATGCAAAGTGAAAACTATGTATTTCACTTATAAGTGTACTGCTATGTATTTTCCAAATACTACCTTTTTAAAAGTCCTGCTCCAATTTCCTGAATAATTAATAATATTTTCCACTAAATTGTACTGACAGTTTGTAAAATTTTATTATAAATAATTTTATGTCAATTCCTAAACTGTGGATTGTTAAAGGTAGAAACATATTTTTCCCTCTTTAACATTGAGTTATCATAGATGCTCTAAAAAAACTTAAAATGATTTGTTTTTTTCCATTTATATTTTTATAAATATAGCAAGTCATACTCATATATTTAGATTATTTTAAAATGTCCATGGGTAATAATTTCTTTATTGATTAAGGTATTACATATGTTTCCTTATCCCCCCATTGCCCCCTATTCCCCCGCTTATGCCCTCACCCCTGTGGTGTCTGTGTCCATTGTTTAGGCTTATATGCATGCATATAAGTCCTTTGGCTGATCAATCCCCCTTACCCCCACCCTCTCCAACTTTCTGTCTGAGGTCTGATCAGTGCTTCTCTGTCTCTGGATCTATTTTTGTTCATCAGTTTATGTTGTTCATTATATTCCACAAATGAGTGAGATCATGTGATATTTATGTTTCTCTGACTGACTTATTTCACTTAGCATAATGCTGTCCAGGTTCATCCATGCCGTTGCAAATGATAGGAGTTCCTTCCTTTTTATAACAGTGTAGTATTCCATGTGTTGATGTACCACTGTTTTCTAATCCACTCATCTGCTGATGGGCACTTAGATATTTCCAAATTTTAGCTATTGTAAATTGTGCTGCTATGAACATAAGGGTGCATATATCCTTTCTGATTGATGTTTCTAGTTTCTTGGGATATATTCCTATAAGTGGGATCACTGAGTCAAATGGGAGTTCCATTTTTAAATAAATCTGTGAGTTCAATAGAATAAAGTAACTATATGTTAGAATTCTCAAAGATGTGTATATTATATTCAACTATTTTTTTATTCTCTTCATCCTTTTAATTGTCCATTTGTCTATCCAATAATTATTTTGTTAGAAGTAGGAATAATTTCATTGATAAAAAATATGAGTAAGAAAATATAACTTAAAACATAATTCCCTGAATGATATCTAATTTGTCTGCCTCTTTAAGGAAAATTTTATCATATTCTCCATTTAGTTAAGAAAATATTATATAATTTAATGTCTGGAAACATTATGCCAAATGTTACACAAAATCATGTAAAATTATATGACCTAGAAATCCTATTCATAGGGATTCATAGGGATTCTTGTCCACCAATGGTTATAGTACATTATTGACCACAGTCAAAAGATGGAAACAAGATGTCTACCAAAAGATAAAAGGGTAAGCATATTGTTATATACAAACAACCATAAAAAGATTGAAGAAGAGATACATAAAGATGAATCTTTATGTCAATGCTAAGTGAAATAAGCCAGACATAGATAGTCATACCTTGCCTTATTTCATTTATATGAAGTGTGTCTAATAAGAAAATCTGTAGAGACAAAAGCAAATAGGTGATTGTCAGGGACTGGGGAGTAGGGAAATAGTAATTGCTTAATCGATAGTTTTCATTTGCAGTGAAAATATTTGGAATTAGATGGATGGTTTCATAACATACTGAATATACTAAATGCCACTGAATTGTTTTATATAAAATAGTTACTTTTATTTATATAAATTGTATCTAATAAAATTATAATAACCAAGTATAATTTACATAATAATTTATATAAGGTGAATTAAAGATGTGCTAAAGCTCATCAGTGTGTGTGTGTGTCTCTGTGTGTGTGTATTAGAAGTTTATGTATCCATATTTTAATTAAGTAGTTAATTTTTTTAATATATTTTATTGATTTTTCACAGAGAGGAAGGGAGAGGGATAGAAAGTCAGAAACATCATTGAGAGAGAGACATCGGTCAGCCGCCTCCTGCATGCCCCCCACTAGAGTTGTGCCCACAAGCAAGGTACATGCCCCCGACTGAATCGAACGTGGGACCTTTCAGTCGCAGGCCAACACTCTATCCACTGAGCCAAACCGGTCTCGGCTAAGTAGTTAATTTTTAAACAATTTATTTCTATTGATTTCAGAGAGGAAGGGAGAGAGAGAGAGAAATATCAATGATGAGAGAGAATCATCACTGGGCTGCTTCTTGCATGCCCCACACTGGGGATTGAGCCCATAACTGAGGCATGTGCCCTGACCTGGAATTGAACCGTGACCTCTTGGTTCATAGGTTGATGCTCAACCACTGAGCAACACTGGCCGAGCTAAATAGTTAATTTTTATAGTTATTTTTATTTTATGGATATAAAACCAAAAATTTTTTGCCTGTAAATTCAAAAATATAAATGAATGCACAAAGATAGTTTTAAAATAAAGCTAGTTAGCTAAAACAAATACTTTCTCAAAAACCTAAAAACTCTGCCTGAACCTATTAAAACATAAACGGTTATAGTTTCTCCGATACATAAGCCCCCAGATTTATTCTTGTTAGAATGTTTCCCTTGGACAAATTCTGCTGGAGCCTAAAGATAACTTTTCAGTGCAGCCGTTTCAGACTCCCTGTTGATAGGTTCTCAACCTCTCTTGAACCCTGCCTTTCAGACTACGCAAGCCTCCCAGTGCTGTTGGCTGCATAGCACTGGAGTCATATTTATTTTTAAAATATTTATATTGATTTCATAGATAAATTAAGAGGAAGAGGGGAATAGAAACAACAATGATGAGAGAAAATCACAGATCAGCCGCCTCCTACACACCCCACACTGGAAATTGAGCCTCAACTCAAGCATGTGCCCTGACTGGGAATCCAGCCGTGACCTCATAGGTCGCCTCCCATGCCAGCTGGGCGGCACTGACATCAGATTTATAGAGCAAAGCAGAACCAGCTTTTACTTTTTCCCTTTCCTTCAAGAAAACAATAGAACATTATAACAATGTTGAGGCAAGATGATTCAAAATGTCAAGAGGCTGGCTCCAACACTGTAGATATAGTTCCATTCTTAACTACAACACTAATACTAAGAAGTGTGTTTTTGGATGGTGACTGAAATAATGTTACAAAGTTGTTTGTATTTGTACCATAATTTCATAGAATATCAAGAAAAATTCTGATTCCATTAGTATCAAGTGTAAGATTATTATAGACATTCATTTATCTAATGGTTCAGTTATGGAGTGCCAGTAGGATTCTCTGATCCTTAGTAAGAAATATTACCAAAAAAAAGATACTGAACTTTTATTTTAGAGTACCACTATCTCTAGTTTATAACTGCCTTCTTTTTTTGTCAATTATACCTCAATAAAGCTTCATAAAAATAAAATAAATTTTGAATGTTGCTATATGGGGGAAACTGTTAAGCTTAAACATATTAAAATAAATGAGTTCAGTATATCCACTGTCCTTTAATATGTCTGCAAACTAGCAGAACATGAATATGCCAGATATCTGGGAAATAAAAAGAAACAATAAAATTAGACAACAAAGCCAAACAGAAGGCATACAGGGTGGAAATTTACTAAAAATAAAAGTCTCTTTCCACACTTTCAACATTAAAATATGTAAATAAATGTTATTAATATTGTAAATGCAATACATGATATATTGTACTGAGTGGTAAAACTAAAAATAGAACTAGAAATTAGTAATCTCTTATAAGAAGATTTTTCTATATACATTTATTCAGGTTATCTTTTACAGTCTCTCAAAATCATAACATTTTCATTAATATGTGTTACACTTTTCATGGTAAATGCATTTCTGAATGTTTTATAGTTTTTTGTTATTACAAATGAATGTGTGTGTGTGATGTGTGTAAAGAGAGAGAAAGTGTTCTAAGCTTTCTAATTCTTGTTCCAGTTAGTTTTCAAACGTATTTTTCTATATTAGTTTTTAAACGTATTTTTCGTATTTTTCTCTCTATTTAAAAAAAAAATGTTGTTACTGACTTTCCTTTTCCTCCCCCCAGTTGTTTGGCAAACAATTTTTTTTCAAGGTCTTTTATCTTCTGTGTATTCCTTTATTGCCTAATGGAAATAATTTATCTTTAAAATTTATGATTTCTTAAGGCTATATGCCAGTACTCTCATTTTTTATTATTTAATATTTTTCATAAAAAGATCTATGTGGCCAAGCATTGGGACCAATGTTGGAATTTATATTGCTTTAGTTTTACCACTTAGAAATGTGGTGTCTTAGACAAATCACTAAAATTAAGTGAATATATTCCTTCTTTTAAATCATCAAAATGCACACACACATGCTATGAGAGTTAAAAGAGAAATATAGAGAAGAGTGGTCTGTAAGTTAGCAATGAATTTCAAGTATTGTTTAATACTGTAAAACTATGAACATCAACTTAAAATAGCTTTAAGATTTACCTGGTATCAAAGGCCTAATAATAAAATCCATGACATATTACTTCAATATAATTCATATGTTATATTGGGGTTGAAATTCATGATATTAATCAATGTGGAAAAAATTATTGTACCATTTTTACTCCAAAGTTATAATTTATCCTTTGTCATGGACAGTTTACGTCTGTCTTCAAAATTATGAGAGGCCTGTAAACTCCATGAATAATTGTTAGCTTGAAAGTCGCATTTTCTAATAACAATAGACGAATCTAACTATATATATGTTGCAAGCAACAGGTTGAGAACCGCTAGCAGGGTCACCTAAGACCATCAGAAAACACAGATACTTGTAGCAAAATTACAGTTATGAAGTAGCAATGAAAATAATTTTATGGTTGGGGGTCACCACAACATGAGGAACTGTATTAAAGGGTTGCGGCATTAGAAAGGTTCAGAACTACTGAGTTAAAGTTCTAACTGCTTAAGATATTGTCTTAAATACTTTAGTAGTACTATATTGATCATTTTCCTCAGAACACTTAAAGCTATTATTCTTGTATAACCATAAATAATTTGTTCCTGACTGACTTATAGGTCTTAATTGCTGATGACTTATATTCTTGTCATTCATGAATGATATGAATTTACCTAAGTTTTGGGTAGAGTTTGTGGTGAATTGTATTGATTGCAGAGGCTGAAAAGGGATTATGAAAGTCTTAGAAGATTGTTCTATGTTGGTTACACAGACAAGAGTGAGTTGGAATGAGTCTAATGCTGAACAGCTTTCTTTCAATGTGTAAGGCTGTCACTCATGGGTTGTAATATTGAAATATGCTCACTGAGTTGTTGATTGATTAGAGAGTTTTAAAACAAGTTCTCAGGTTTAAATCTTACTCTGATATAGAAATAAAGTAGATTGATTATAGAGGGTTAAAGCCAGTTTTTAAGGTTATCTGTTAAGATGGCTACAAAACAATTAGTCTTTGTCTAAGTATGTGGGGACTTTGTAAATATTCTTAGGTTCCCCTTTAACCTGATCTGCAGAAGAGAGCAATAAGGTTTATCCAGATCTTCACCACTATTGTACATTCTTAATGAAGATGAAGTGTTCTTTGACAGGTTTTCAGTTCATGTGTTGACCAACATGATTTAATCCTGCTTTTTTTCTTTGATTCATTTGTCGAATCATCATCATTCATTTGTCAGCAGTTGCATAGTGAAATTTAACACTCTAGAAAACAACAGTTATGTGTCAAAAAAGTTTAAGTAAAATATTAGGAGATTGCCAGAGTCTCTTAAACCATGATCCAACATTTCCAGAGACAGCAAAGCATTGATCAGACCATCAAACCTCAGAGGGAAGGTAGGGGAGGTGGTGGGTAAGGGGAAAAGATCAACCAAAGGACTTGTATGCATGCAATGGACACAGACACCAGGTGTGAGGACATGAGCTGGGGTAGGGGGAGAGGAGAGAGAACAATGGGGGGGGATAAAGACACATATGTAATATCTTAATCAATAAACGATTGTTTTTTAAATTCCTAAATTCAAACAACAAACTTGAATAGGAAAACAGTCATAGATACTCCAAAAGTCTATCTATAATAAGCAGTTTGCTTTTATTCTGAACTTAGATTGTTCTACTTTGCATCCTAGTGTTAACATAAATTCAGCATAAAGTGCTGGCAATGGTGTCAACTTTCATCTCATTGACCAAAACAAAATCAAAGGCTATTTAATGATAAACAAAACAATAACAAAACAGGAATTCAAGCTAGTTCTTTATGTTTCATGGGAAGGTCCCTTATTTATTATGTCAGCCAAAATGAAGGACATATTTTTGAGAAACTATAAAGTTATTCAGTTCTTACAAATGTGTTCACTAATCTCATATTTCCCTTCCTAACTGTTATTAATTATACTCTAAAGAAGGCTTGAATCCCTTTGGACTTTCTGTAAGATAACAGCCCATTGAAAGTCATACATCCATGGTGGTTGAATTAATATGTCTGCATAACAATTAACCTTAGCTATGATTTGAAAATGAAAAACCTGGTTTTCACCCATGAGAAAAAAACAACAACAACCTAGAGATACATAAAAATATAATCTATTTTAGTGGATCAGTAGGATATTTTCTTTAGTGATTGTCACAATAAAATACCAATTAAGTTGCTTCCTTCAAAATAAATGTGTTCCCCTTTTTTAGAGGAAGGATATGTTTTTTCATGTTTGTATTGTCTACAGGAGTGTCATATTATACCAGTTATACAATTTTTTAAATTCGTCTGAAATAGCATTAGCTGTGAGAACTGAAATATAGAGCTAGCATTTTAATGTTCCCTGATAAAACCCAGATTTAGGGAAGTTATCAGTAGTAATAAGGAGAACTTGATAAGTCATAAATCTGTAAATTTAAACAAGATGAAAATATGACTAAAAACATAAAGAACAAAGTGTATAAAGAAGAGTATGGTATTCAGTGATTCCAAGCATTTAGAATCATCTTGTTTTGACAATTTTGGGAATAAACTGATTTATACATGTCTGTGTAGTCATATGCCTATTCTGAGAACATGATAGACCAGGACAATAAATATCTAACAGAATCTGATATCTATAGAAAGTTTCTGTCCCTCTTTTTGGGGTTTAAAATTTTTTTAGTTATAGGCCTAAACTTGATTCTATACTCGGGTTTACATTTAAGATATACAGTTCCACATTTCAGTAAAACACAAAAATTAAAGTACTTTATAATTAGTAAAATATATTAAAAGTTCACAAATTATATAAAGAAAATAAAAAATAAAGGACTAATCATCACAATTTTTTACTATAAGCATAAAACAAAGAGACTAAAATGCATTTATGAAAATCATGATTTATT
This sequence comes from Lasiurus cinereus, assembly GCA_011751065.1. Lineage (NCBI taxonomy): Eukaryota > Metazoa > Chordata > Mammalia > Chiroptera > Vespertilionidae > Lasiurus > Lasiurus cinereus. Next base: position 34,206,015 of record JAAGEH010002531.1, read on the forward strand.
TGTGAATTTATAACTTCATTTGAAATACAAGATTTATTGTTTGAATTTTAATGTAATTCATACATGGAATGTCTTTTTAATTCTTAAATAATTTCCATTAAAGTTATAATTAGAAACAAATAAAGGCCTGAAAATGTGGCCTATAAGGAGAAGAAATGCTATTGTTTCCTTAGCAACAAAAATTATGTTCAGAAAACAGCTTAACATGTAATAGCTTTCTTTCATTTGCTATCATGCTTGTCAAAACTAAAAGCTTGAAAAGTTAGAATTAGTGACCTTAATTAGAAGTTAGTTAAAGTAAACTAAATTTTCTTGTTCATACAAAATAACTATAGAAAAAATATGTTCATATTTGTCGGATGGAACTGCTGACCAGCTCTTTGATAGAAGGTTCATTATTTCTTTTGAAAAATATGATTAAAGAATATGGTAGTTTATAGCTGACCCATATAATATAAAGTTAAATTTTAATTTTAAGGCAATAAATGAAGTAGATTTTCTTCTAGGAGTCTAAAATTTTGGTTTGGTTATTTCCTCCCATGGGTGAATTATGTCAGGAAATTTCAAGTATGTAGTCTTTGACCATACTTGCAGATGGGTATTTGGATCATATCTTCTAAATATCCAATTCTAAAGAATTTCAACTATTTTTAAAATGTATATTTTTATTGTTAAAGGGCTCTTTTAAGCCTTCAAAGACACCTGATAAATAAGCTGAGTAGTAGACCCATCTGAGTTATGTGTTGGCTTCAAAATAGGCCTGCTAACTGTTGTGCTTTGGAAGGAGTGAAGATAGTGTAGGGTGTCATTACTTGTCCTTTATTTTGCAACATGTTCTCATATGCCCCCAGACACTAGACATCTAAAACCTTTATGAGTATGACAGGCTTCTGAATCTTTAAGAGTTTACTCTTCCACCTCTGACCTACATTTTTTATATCAGAGGGTCTAGAAAAATTGCCACTCTCTGACCACCAGTTCTGATTAACATCATATCATCAACAGAATTGTCATAAGAGAAAAAGTACTAATTCTGATTTTGTAATTTTATTTTATTAAAAATAAGTTTATATAAGTAAAAAATTATTTTAAATTTATTTTAAAATCCCCTTTCTTTTTTATGAACATTCTCTTATCTGAGAAATTGTTTCTATTTGGTAATACATTATTTTTCCTTTAACTCATTGGAATGCCTTATAGTAACTAAGTTCATGGATATGATACCAATATAACTTTTGCATCTTTCTCTATGCAAATTCATTTGTATGACCATACTTCTTGCCTATACCAAATACAAATCTAATCTCAGTACAAATGGCAGCTGAGACCATTATGTGCTCAAACTTCTCATTATTTAGAGCACAATTATTTAGAGACATGTATAAATCAGTTTATTCCCAAATTTTTCACATCACTATATGGTTGGAGGTGTATTCTTATTCATCTTCATATGTGCAGTTCACTGAAGCAGTAAGCATTAAGTATTCACTATTCTCATTGATGGTAATAAAATATACTCACTTTTTGATGAATGCTCACCCCCCCCATTTATATATTCATTAGTGCTATATTTTGATGATTATAGATATATATTGTCAAGCCAATAAAATGAAAATTTAGCTATTTTTCAAATACTAGTTTGTGTCATGTCAGACAGAGAAAAAATGACAGGAAATAAAACAAGGAGGGCAGATGATTTTATACTGGTATAACTAGAGATCTGAAAAGTAGAATTAGGTTTAATTGCATATAACAGAGACTCCACATATTAGTGGATTAACCAAGATCAAAGATTGCTTCTCTTCCCTGTAAAGATCTGGAGGTGATATTCCATATTTAGGGTGACGGGCTGTTACAATGCTCAGGATTTCAGGTTCCAAGATTTTGCTTCTACATAGCAAGAGTATGACTCGCATTTTCAAATGACATCCAATATATATTATAATCTGTAACATATAAATTCCTGGGAGAATGGAGGAAGGGCAGGGATAGGCAAATGATTCATACAAACTGTGTTCTAAGAAAAGTTTCCAGAAGCTTTCACATAGATATTTTAAAATTAAACCTCAATGACCAGTACTTCATCACATACCCACATTTAGTCACTGGGGAGTCAGGAATATAGGGTTTTATGTATGTAGCCGATTACTCAGTTAAAAGTTAATTTCCCTCTGATAAAAAAGGCTTATAAGCTGAAATTTGTTACTTCACTTTAACAAATTCACATATTTCAATCTCTATCTTGTATGAAGCACATAAAAATTTTCAAGCAATTAAGTTATTCACTCTGAAGTGTTAAGTGTACTCTTATATAGTTAACTATTTTTACAGAGGTACAGAGTGAAAAGAAAGGCAATGAAGAATTTAAGTAGTTGATATCAAGAGTACACCTCTTCAATTCTTTGTGTGATAGAAGCAGATAAAACGTATTGGGGAAAATAATTTTTTGTTTTTTTTTTTAAATAGAATTGCTTATGTTGGTGTAGCATACTTCACCCTTAGTTGAAGAAATAAGGCTATTGCTCAAAGGTGGAATTAGAAAAGGATGTCTGACTTAATCCTTCATAGCATATAAGAAATCATATTGTTTTGGAAACAATTAAATCCTGACACTCTATATATATAAAATTCTATTAAGTGTGAATAACAGGCAAAAAGCAAATAATAGATGTCCAGGCCAGAGCATCCACATAATCAGATTAACTTTCTGATAATAAGGACACATTCTTAGACCTCTATACTCTTATACACATCACCACAGCCACCTCAAAAAACAAATATTTCATTTGTTTTCTAAATCATTTTCTGTAAAAAACACAGAATAAAATGGATATTCACCTAAATATACGTTCAAATCAAAAGGAAGAGATTTTCAGACTGGATGAGAAACAAAATACATACTTTAGTCTCAAAGACACAAATAAGTTGATGGTTAAAAAATGGAGGGAGCCCATGTCTCAGTGATTGAATGTTGACCTATGAACCAGGAGGAAATAATTCAATTACTAGTCATGGCACATGCTGCAGTTGGGGGCTCAATCCCAGTGTGGGACCTGCATAAGGCAGTTTATCAATGATTCTCTCATCATTCATGTTTTTATCTCTCGCTCCCTCTCCCTCCCTCTCTGAAATCAGTAAAAAATATATTAAGAAAAAGAGGGAAACTTGACTCTGGGTGGTGATCACAATGCAATATAGAATGATATGTTATAGAAGAATACAACGGAAACATAGATTTTTATTAATCAATATCACCCCAATTAATTTTGTTATTGAGCTGTAAATTACCTAAAACATTCCTGAGGAAACCTGATTACAATATGATCACATAGACCCATTCTTTGATTCAGATTTGGTTTTTAAGTGTGCCTTTATAATTGGTTTGTCTTCCTGATTAATTGATCCTGTTATGCTTAGAATACTTTTTTTGTCCCTGGTTATATTAATTGTCTTAAAGTCTATTTTGTCTAATATTATTTTAGCTACTGTAGCTCTTATATGGTTCCTGCTTCATGGTATAGGATCATTTGTTGTCTAAATGACAGACCATTTTATACTACGTACAACCTAAACTTTCTCCAGAGACCAGTCTTGCTATTTTAAGCCTTTGGAGACACCTGGTACATAAGCTGAGCAGAACTCCCAAATTGCTGATTTCAAAGCAATCTACAAAGCTATAATAATTTAAAAAATGCTATACTGCCAGAGAGTTGGAATATAGATCATTAGAAAAAAATTGAGATTTCAGAAATAAGCCCATATATCAATGGAAATTGATTTAGACAAGAATGACAGATGATAGGAAAAGTGTATAAATTTTATGAATCAAGGGACAACAAGAAAGTGAAAAGACAGTTTACCTTATGGATGACATTATGTAAATCATATATCCAAAAATGGTCTAATATCCAATAACAAAAATACAAACCAATTTTTTAAGAATCGTCAAAAGACATGAACATAAACATTTCTCCAAATAAGACATATAATTGTCAACCTAAAAAAGATACTCATCATAAGTAGTAATTAGAGAATTCAAATTAAAATCACAAAATAGCACTTCATGCCCACTAAGATCAAGATAAGAAAACAGAAATTATAAAGTGATAGTGAATATGTGGAAAAAATGGAGCCCTCCTCATTGGTGGGGATGTCAAATAGTTCAACAATTGTGGAAAGCAATTTGGCAGTTCATCAAAAAGTTAAATATATAATTACCATATGACCCGTAAATGCTACTGCTAATTATATACCCAAAGGAATTAGCAAGTAGTCAAATACATCTGCATGATTGTTTCTAGCAACAATATTCACAATTAACCAAATGTGAAAACAACCCAAATATTTACCAATGGATGAATGAACACATGATATGTCTATACCGATAAAAGCCTATGTGGCCCTCGTTCCCTTGCACAACTCCCTCACATCATCACAAGATGGCTGCCATAAGATGGCGGCCCTCACATTGTCACAAGATGGCCTAAACTGGCACTCAGACATCCCCCAGGAGTCCCAGATTTGAGAGGGTGCATGCTTGGTTGAGGGACACCCTCTATGCACAAATTTCATGCACCGGGCCTCTAGTGTGTGTGTGTGTGTGTGTGTGTGTGTGTGTGTGTGTGTGTGTGTACCTTATTTTCTAGTGTATAAGACAACAGGGCATATAAGACAACCCCCAACTTTTTCAGTTAAAATATAGAGTTTGGGATATACTTACCCTATAATACGACACCCGGCATATAAGATAACCCCCACTTTTGAGAAGATTTTCCTGGGTTAAAAAGTCATCTTATATACTGGAAAATACAGTAATTAGAATATTATCTATATAATAAAAGCCTAAGGGACCGTTATGGCAGAACAACCAGAAAGACCAATCACTATGATGTGCATTGACCACCAGGGGCAGATGCTTAATGCAAGAGCTGCCCCTGGTACTCAGTGCCCTCCCACATGGGGAGCGACTGGTGAGCACAACAGCAGTAGTGGGAGTCTCTCCTGCCTCATTAGCAATGCTAAGGAGCAGCAAGTGGATTGCTAAGGTGCCTGCTTCTAAGGACCAATGAGCTGAGTGGTAAGGAGCAAGCAGGTGAGTGGTAAGAAGCCAGGGACCCTGGACTGTGAGAGGGATGTCCAACTGCCAACTTAGGCTTGATCCAGCCTAAGCTGGCAGTCGGACATCCCCAAGGGGGCCTGGACTGCAAGAGGATACAGGCTAGGCTGAGGGGTCACTTCGCCCCTGTGCACAAATTCAGGCCTCTAATTCATCCATAGAAAAGGAATGACATATTAATACAGGTAAAGCATGGATAATCTTTGAAAACATGCTAAGTCAAAGAAGTCAAAACACAAAGTGTTAAATATTGTATGATTTCATGTACATGTATTTTCCTGAATAGGTAAATCTATTCTGAGCAAAAGCATATTGGTGGTTTTTAAGGCCTAGGAATATAGAATGGGGTATGTCTAGTTAAGGACTAGAGGGTTTTCTTTTGGAGTGATGAAAATATTTTGAGACCAGAAAAAGATGGTGATTGCACAACATTAGGAATGTATTAAATGCTATGGACCAGTATACTTTCAAATGATAAATTCTAAAGATCTTGTGTACAATAATGCACCTTGAGTTAATATTGTATTATGCACTTAAATTTTTTTGTTAAAAAAAGTAGATTTTGTGTTGTGGGCTTACCATAATAAAAAATGATAAATAATTTTATATTATGTAAATTTCACTTAAAAATAACAACTTTCATTTTATCTCCACCAACCTTTCTATTCATAACTAGCTCATAATATAATGAATATGAGCATTTTGGTAGTTTCCTTGATTGTTCATAATCCACCAAAATTGTACTTAGGGGACTTTTCCATTAACTTTGTAATTGATGAGCTATAGAACTCTGCCTGCTACCATGGATGTTGAAGTGGGAAGAATCATCCTTCCCCAAACCTCTAGTATTATGGGCATGTGCACATGACTTATGTTTATCCAATTAGGTAACTCTGCCTTAAAGTCCAAATATGGAACGAAAAAAAGCAGAGATAAAAAGGACTGCTAGAAGATAATCCAAGATGGCGGCATAGATAAACACTTACACTGCTGCCTCACACAACAATTTCAAAACTACAACTAAAAGACTGAACAGATATCATCCAGAACCACAGGAAAGCTGGCTGAGTGGAAATTCTACAACTAGAAGGAAAGAGGGGGGCTCACAGAAACCCAGAGGAGCTGAAAAAAGCTGAGGTATGGAGACACGCACATGGAGATAGCGGGTGCCAGAGAACCTGGCTGGCTTTCTCTGGCGGGAGGGAGATGGCATTGAACCCCTTATCCTACAACACTAAATCCCAGATCCAGCTGAAACTCATACAGAGGGAGTTTGGACTGTGAAAAGGGAGAAGTGCACGGAAATTTAGGGGAGTCATAAAAGATCAGAACTCTGGTGGCATACAAGGCACTGCGCGCAGGGGACCGACTGCTGATTGTGCCGCTGGCTTTCACGAGTGGGAGGGAGACAGACCCTCCCAACTGTGCCATTTCTAACTCCACTAAACCCCAGTTTCAGCCGAAACCCTGGGAACCCAGACTCATATGGTCCCAGAGTGCAGGGGAGCCAGAGGGGCAGCAGTCTAGAGGCACTGCGAGAGAGCTTGGTGCACAGGGACCGCTCCTGCGATTACCCAGTCAGGTGAGACTCCTGGGCCATGGAGAGTGGGGCCGACTGGAAGGCAAGGTGGTCCCTTAAGCCCTGAGACTCCACCCATCCCAAGCTCAACAGAGAGGCTTTTGCGGTTTTGCAAGTCTGGTATCATAAGGCTGAATCCAACACAGAAGTTCTCCTGGCATAGTGAAAATGCAGAGACAAGGAAAGGGATCATAAACAAAACAAATGGAGGAAAACAAACGACTGGATATAGAGTTCAAAACCACGCTTATAAGGTGTTTCAAGAATATCCTAGAAAAGTTGGATAAAGTTAGTGAGACCCGAAAGGAGATGAAAAAGGACCAACCAAAGATGAAACAGGTCCAACTGAGATGGAAAAGGACCAACTAGAAATTAAACATACACTGACTGAAATAAAAAATATTATACAGAGACCTAACAGCAAGGAAGGCAAGAATCAAGTAAAAAAATTGAAATATAAAGAATCAGAAAACACTCAACTGGAAAAGCAAGAAGGAAAAAGAATCCAAAAATGTCAAGATAATGTAAGGAGCCTCTGGGTAGTTCAAGCATGCCAACATCAGAATTGTGGGGGTGCCAGAGGAAGTGAGAGAGCAAGATACTGAAAACCTATTTAAAGAAATAATGACTGAAAACTTCCCACATCTAGTAAAAGAAATAGACTTACAAGTCTAGGAAGCACACAGAACCCCATATAAAAGGAATCCAAAGAGGACTACACCAAGACACATCATAATTAAAATACCAAGAGCAAAAGACAAAGAGAGAATATTAAAAGCAGCAAGAGAAAAACAGTTCATTACCTACAAGGGAGCACCCATACGACTGTCAGCTGATTTCTCAACAGAAATGATGCAGGCCAGACGGGAGTGGCAAGAAATATTCAATGTGATGAATAGCAAGAACCTACAACCAAGAATAATCTATCCAGCAAAGCTATCATTCAGAATTGAAGGGCAGATAAAGACCTTCACAGAGAAGAAAAAGCTAAAGGAGTTCATCAACTCCAAACCAGTATTATATGAAATGCTGAAAGGTACTCTTTTAGAAGAGGAAGAAGAAAAAGGTAAAAGATAAAAAATTATGAACAACAAATACGTATCTATCAACAAGTTAATCTAAAAATTAAGTGAATTAAAAATTTGATCAACAGAATAAACTGGTGAATATAATAGAATCAAGATCACAGAAAGGAAGTGGACTAATAATTCTCAGGTGGAAAGGGGTGAGGGGTGTACAGGGAGAGACTGGACCAAAATCATACACCTATGGATGAGGTCAACGGGAGGGAGGTAAGGGTAAAAGGAAGGGAGGGAGCTGGGTGGAGGGGAACTATGGAGAGGAAAAAAGAGAAACAAATGTAATAATCTGAATAATAAAAATTTAATTTAAAAAAAGGACTGCTAGTTTAATTATGGTTATTGGTGGCTTAATCAATTTATATTGGTATCTTATAATAATAAGTGCAACATCTAAATAGAAATATTTCTAGTATACTATGGTAGTCTTTCTACTCTCTTCTTTATTTTTAAAACAAGAGGTCTGGTGCACAAAATTCATGCACTGGAGTGCGGGGATGGGTGTCTCTGAGCTCAGGCTGCACCCTCTCCAATCTGGGACATCCCTCTCACAATCTGGGACTGCTGGCTCCCAACTGCTCACCTCTCTGCCTGCCTGATTTCTCCTAACCCAGTGGTCGGCAAACTACAGCCCATGAGCCACATGTGGCTCTTTGGCCCCTTGAGTATGGCTCTTCCACAAAATACCATGGCCTGGCTATGTCTATTTTGAAGAAGTGGTTTTAGAAGTTTAAGTTTAAAAAATTTGGCTCTCAAAAGAAATTTCAATCATTGTACTATGATATTTGGCTCTGTTGACTAATGAGTTTGTCGACCACTGCCCTAACCACTTCTGTCTGCCAGCCTAATCATCTCTAAACACTCCCTGCCAGCCTCATTGACACTTAATTGTTCCCCTGATGGCCTGATTGCCCCCAACTGCCCTCCCCTTCTGGCCTCACCTGCAGCTGCCCTCCTCTGTTGGCCATCCTGTGCTGGCCATCTTGAGATCACATTGGGCAGCCATGTTGTGCAAGGGTGTGATGGTCAATTTGCATATTGCCTCTTTATTATATAGAATTGCCCTTATTCATGTACTTCTTACAAATTTGATTCTTATCCTCCAATCAAATCTGTGAGTCTCCTAAATTCTTCAGTAAAACTGTAGTGTAGCCGAGACCAGTTTGGCTCAGTGGATAGAGCGTCGGCTTGCGGACTGAAGGGTCCCAGGTTCATTTCCAGTTGGGGGCATGTACCTTGCTTGTGGGCACATCTCCACTGTGGGGCATGCAGGAGGCGGCTGATCAATGTCTCTCTCTCATCGATGTTTCTGACTTTCTATCTCTCTCCCTTCCTCTCTGTAAAAAATTAATAAAATATATTTAAAAAACACACACACTGTAGTGTAATTTAGTTTATGATGTTTGGTATATGTATGTGTGAGTGTGTGTGTGTGTGTTTGTGTGTGTATGTGTCCATAAACATACACTTCCATTCAAACTTAGGTTAGCCAGAGTAGGTTTTTATTTGGACCTCTGACAAATATGTTATTTACCCATAGCTTGTTTATTTTTCCCTTTATGTGTGCTAATATATTCTAGATATTACAAGTAGCACATGCCTTTTGAGAAAGTTGATCTCCCTGAATTTGGGGAATGGAAATGTCTTAGTATTTTAAAATTCTTGGTTGAGCATTGTTATTGGTCATGAGATGAGTGACATGTATGTTATTGTTTTGTTTTTAATATTGGTTTGGACTTTCTTTAAAAGATTTTCCACAGTTGGGAGTATGATGATAAAAATTTATACATTTTCAAATGAATATTCTATTTGATTTTGGATAAATTTTGTATCATAGGTATTCTTTGTGTTGTTAATTTCTAATTATGTATTTTAAAAAATAAACTATTTTTATAGCAGTATTTGTGTTCAGATGTTATTTTGAGGTGCTTTCTTCTTTTGCAAGCAGTATTTTTAATGTACTAGAGACACATTAAATACCTTATTGACAACCAGCTGACATCTGGTTTATAACTTTTAATGTTGGTTAGTGTCTCTTGGTAAAGCATAAAAGTACTAAATCAAGTACTAAAGAAATACTGATTTGAAATTCCAAGGGAGACACTGGGATGTCTAGATGCACCCCTTTGTGGGTTGTGAGCACAGTCTTAATTGTAGTTGAGAATTGCTATTGATGTCTTTGGGAGAAATTGACTTCCAGGCCAACTGACGGTGAGGACCAGCTGCAACTACAGTGGGAGAGCTACTGTGTTAAGGAACTAAGAAAAATATTCAGAAATGTATACAATCATATATTTTGATTATTAATTATAAGAAAACCATTGTTCTCAATTGTAATATAGGAATGAAGTAATAGCATGATGATGTTTATAAAACATAGCAGGCAGTTATGTTCCTTACAGTTCTCTTGACATCCTAATCTTATCTACTACATTATAGCTGGGTTCTTATAGTATAACGAATAGGAGCAAGCAGACCTTGTAGTAGAAATCTTCAGGTACTAGTTTACATCTAATCATGTATAACTAAATTATCTCATAATTAGTGTTTTCTGAAAGTCTCTGTAGAAGTGTACTGGCTTAAATGAGGATGATAACAAAAACAAAAAACTATCACATAATGTAAATGACAACCAAAATATCAGTAGCAACTTGGAAGCAAGGTTTTCTGTTACTTTACAAATTTAAAAATATTGCTTCCTATCTAAACTCAGAATACACTGATTTCACTGACGTTAGCATCAGTATTTTAAAAAGATGTTTTTGTACATATGATTTAATCAATTCATTTAAGTAAAAAATAAAACACACACACAAATCACAAGGTTTTGTTGTTAATGTTGTTGCCACTGAGTGTTTTCATTCTTTCATTACTCATGCAAGTGGCTACTTATTCCTATCTTACCTAATAATAGACAAACATGTAAATTGATTGTACCTCAGCTACACTGATAGCTAATCAGAGTGAGTATGCAAATTAATCCAACAAAGATAGAAGTTAATTTGCATACATAGGCATCCAGCACCTGTGTCCTGGGAATATCCTGGCACTCAGGTCACTGAGGTAGGCCCCTCATGGGCCCTGTGCAGCCTGGGAAGGGCCTGAGTCAGGTCAGGGGCCTCCTGGGCAGGGCCAAGCCTGCGATCAGAGCCAAGGGGGTAGAGGCAGAGCTGGGGATAGGAGGGAGCTGGGGGTCCCCTGCCGAGGCCGAAAGTGTTGGCCAGAGGATTTGGGCCTGGGCAGGGGCAGAGCTGGCAATCAGAGGCTATTGGCAATCAGTGTGAACTACAGAGGAAATACATTTTCTGACCACTTATTGGCTAAGCTTCCTTTATGTCACTAGTAATATTCTTAGTAACTTGGGTAATAAGAATCCAAAATGGTGATCTAGGGTTTCTCCACCACACTTCTGGAGAAAAAAATGAAGGTCTGCTGCTGGAGGGCTAAGAAATCTCATATCCTGCCCTCGCCGGTTTGGCTCAGCGGTTAATGTGTTGGCACGCCAACTGAAGGATCTGGGTTCAATTCTGATCAAGGGCATGTACCTAGGTTGCAGGCTCCTCCCTGGTTGGGGCCCAGGTCAGGGCTCATACAGGAGGCAACCAATCAAAGTGCTCCTCTCACTTTGATGTTTTTCTTTGTTTTTCTCTTTCTCTTCCACATTCTCTAAAAGTCAATGGAAACACCCTCAGGTGAGGATAAAAGAATAAAATAAAGAAATGTCATATTCTATGAAAAACACATCTTGAAAATGCCTAAAGAAAGTTGTTGTTTTTTCATGGTGAAGGGACTGGAGTCCATGTTGATGAAAACACCTTGGTGGCTGTGGTGACTGGCAGTGGCTGCAGCAGTGGGGTGATGGGGCTGGTGCCCTCCCCTGATCATTCCAGTCGCCTCTCACAAATGGAGGCCAGGCTGCGGCTTAGGGGAGCGGGCCTAAGCCATCGGTAAGACATCCCCTAAGGGCTCCCAGGTTGGGCTGAAGGACACCCCCACACCCCAGAGCACGAATTTTGTGTACCGGGCCCCTAGTGATTAAATAATGATTCACATTTCTAGTGATATCATTTTAGAAGTATACTTTTAAGTTATCATAATTTATCATAACCACACCAGGTATCTAGCATTCTAAAAATGTTGGAATATTCATGAACCGGAAACAAATAAATTTTCCTAAAATGTTTTAAATTGTGGACATGTTCATTTAGTTAGGTCTGGTTCAGTATAAAGACATTACTAGACAGCCTATCAGTTTGGTTTAGTAGATAGTGTCAGCCTGCGGACTGAAGGGTCCCAGGTTTGATTCTGGTCATGAGATTATGGGCTTGATCCCTAAAAGGCAGCTGATCAATGATTCTTCCTCATCGTTGATGTTTCCGTCTCTCTCTCCCTCTCCCTTTATCTCTGAAATCAATTAAAACATATTTTTTTTAAAAGGAAAAGACATATTGATTGGTTGCTTCCCGTAAGTGCCCAAACCAACCTTGTCCAGTAACTAGCTCTGGAGCTTTAAAAATTGTGTTTTCATAATTAATTTTCTGACTCTGTTTTATCTGTTCTTTTCTCAAACATCTTTTAAATTATTGTTTGACTTTTTAGAAATCACAAATAACAGGAATTTTGTCTTGTTCCATGTTCTACATGTTGGAAGTTTCTCAACATGTGTTCCATATTGCTGCTGAATACTTTATTTAGGAAATGCTAGGTTAATATCCCACTTTTTTTTCCCTTTAGTATGATGATTTTTATGACAATGTTTTATATTGCAATTGGTGCAACATAGTTTCAAATCTCAAAAATTCTTACTGGGAAATTTTGACTTCCTTTTTTATATATCTTTCTTTATGAAGCAGTCAGTCTGTTAGTTCATTTCACCGGACCCCTGCCCTATCTACCTGAATTTCATGTTAACTCTTTCAGTATGTTAACTGACCATTGGGTACACTGGCTCTTGGGTCTCCAGGAAAGTGTAAGGCCAATCACTGGCTGGGGCCACCCAGAAGGAGCTACAGAGAGATATGCAGATTCATCTTTGTATTGGGTTTGGAAGTGCCCAGATGAGGCCCAGATATGAAGCAAGGCAGGCTGGTGCTTGTGCCAGGTTCTGGGCCTTTTATTGCTAGGTTTGGGGCTCCCTGATCTAGTCGCAGCTTGTTTGATTTTAGCCTGAGCAAAGACAGGCCATTCATATCCAAAAGTGGTTGCCCACAGCTCAGATGAGGTTGTAAATTGGAAGAGGTGGCATCTTAGAGAATCACCAGGGCAGAGCAAACAGAAATGGCTGCCACTCAGCATTGTGACCAGAGAGATCCCAGCATAAGAACAATGATCCCTGTGAGCATCTCCATCTGAGAAAAAGTCACCCCCAAGTTATTACCAGAAAATCCACTTTCTCTTTCTAGTTTGTGTCTGTGTTCCCCAGAGCCTTGCCCTAGTGCTGGATCTTAGAGGAAGCAGGACTTTGTAAGCTGAGTTCGAGGTGCCAGCCTTTTAAGAGGAACAGCTGGATCTCCAGCAGCTCTGTGTTATTGAGCCCTAATCTGCACTGGTTTTTACAGCTCATAGTTCTTACTGTCCATAGGGACTTCTTTTCCCAGCTCTGGGACCCTGGGCTGGGAGTCTGGTGTGGGTCTGGGACCCCTTACTCCTTTCGGCGGCCTCTGTAAAGATGATCTCTCTCCCAATTAAAAAAGCGGTATACCTGTATGATTTCATGTATTAACCTGACCAGCCTGTTCATGCCTCCGCACCTCCTACTAGTCTATGTGTGCTTTCTTCTTTTCTTCTCTAGCTGTAGGACTTCCATTCAGCCAGCTTTCCAGCAGTTTTGGATGGTGGCTGTTTTGTATTTTAGTTGTAATTTTGATGTAGTTTTAAGAGATGGTGAGTACAGGCATTTAACTACGCTACCATTTTCTCTTGGAAATATTGTTTTGAAGATGAATTTTTTTTTCCTTTTGTCATCACTTTTTTTTCTCTCTCTTGATTAAGGTATTACATATGTATTCTTATCCCCCCAGTGATGCCCCCCCTACACATACTCATGCCTTCACCCCCCTGGTGTCGTGTCCATTGATTAAGCTTATATGCATGCATACAAGTCCTTTGGTTGCTCTCTCTCCCTTACCCCCACCCTCCCCTACCTTCCATCTGAGGTTTGATGGTCTGGATCTGTTTTTATTCATCAGTTTATGTTGTTCATTATATCCCACAAATGAGTGAGATCATGTGAAGAAGAGGAACATTTATATTGGAGAAAAAAATGCTACTAGTTAAGGGACAACATGGAATTCTAGGTTAAGCAATTTAGACTTTCAACTCATAGGAGTGCAGTGCGACAATATATATTTTTAGCTGAAATATTCTGATAATAAAATTAAGGGGATTTATCTTAAATTGTGCATGGTAGATTGCAGGAGACTGATAAACATTAACTTTAATGAGAGCTCTTATAGACAATCTTACTTTTTAAATGGACAAAAAGGTGCCTCTTCTATGTGCTAGAACTACAAAGTAAATACCTTTGTAAAATGTGAATTTGATAATATACAGAAACACTCTGTTAAGTGGATTAAAATATTTATATCTATTTTCTAATCTACTTAATTCATTTTAATCAATAAAATGATTTAAATTTGGTACTTTCTTGGTTTCCTATAATGATTTGAAAATGCAGCTATATGAGAGAGATTTATTTTAATTTATTTTCAATGATCATTTAAAGAGTGTCATAGGCCTAGAAGGACACATCAGAATTTATACTGCTTTGCCATTGCCATGTTGCTTAATACAGAAAAAAATAGGAAAATTGGACTTTGATTTAATAATTCAAGTAACCAAAATGACTATCCTTATTTTATCCAGGTAATCAGCAAAACATTGGGTAGACTATTTATTATTATAATGTTCAGTGATGCCCCTGGCCTTGGTATATTTCTTGAGAGCAGCCACAAGAAAATTCTCTATTTGACAGAAGTAAAAATTATATTATGTGCCTCTTAGCAGTACTAAGGCAGATAGAAAAATTATTATCCTTAGTGACCTTCTGTGAGGCTAACTCTTGAACCTTACATCTAACTTTAGAGTCTGCTTTACCAAGGAATAATGCTTTGATAATACTTTTGATACTTTAATTATGACACTTCTTCTTATTGTGTCTCTTTGGGTATGTCTTTTTTGGGACTTTTTGCTTCCTGGACTTGGATGCCGGTTTCTTTTGCCACATTAGGGAAGTTTTCAGCCATTTCTCTGAATAGGTTTTCTTTTCCTTTCTCTCTTTTTCTTATGGGACCCCTGTAATACAAATGTTAATATGCTTGATGTTGTCCCATAAGTTCTTTATATTCTCATTTTTATTAATTTTTTTTATTTGCTGTTTGGGTTGGATAATTCATTTTTCCTTATCTTACACCCTTTGCTTGTTCTGTATGAACTAATTTATTGATTTCCTCTAGTATTTTATGTCAGTTTTATAGTCTTCATTTCTAATTATGTTTGTTTTCTGTTACTTCGTTGAAGTTTTCTCTCTGTTCATCCATTCTTAATGAATTTGGTGAGTGTTCTTAAAACCATTACTATGAACTCTTTCTCTGGTATATTGTTTACCTCTATTCTGTTTAGTACTTTTTCTAGGATTTTCTTATGGTTTCATTTGGAACATATTCCTTTGTCTCCTCATTTTGCCTAAGTTTCTGTGTTTGTTTCTACGTATCAGGGTAGATCAACTACATGTTACGATATTAAAAGAAGAACCTTATCCTGTTCAGGTATCCTGGGCAGGACCAATGATGCAATCACCCCTGTTCACTCCAGGAGTTACCCTGTGTGGGCTGGGTACACTCTCCTGTTGTGAATGTGCTAATAGACAGAGATAGCACCTGTCCTAGCTGTCTGCAAGACCTGATGGCAACTACTGCTGATGGACTGGGCTAGCTCTTGGTCTGGCTTGTAGTAACTCATGTCGCAGAAGCTGCAGGAACACTGATGAGATGGCCTGTTCCTCAAGGTAGATGCTCCCACTGTGACTGCTATAAGCTCACTGGTCTGTGGTTCAGGCCTCTGGTGTGGCTGTCTGTGAGGTCTGGCCTCTACTGCTATGGGCACATTGGTGTGTGGAAACTGACCATCTGGAACACCTCACTCTTTGGAGAGATTTCCGGGCTGCCCAGGGCTTGCTGCCTGGTTCTGGATGCAGGGTGCTTCCTTGGAGGTACTTTAGAGCTGACCAGAATTGCCTTCTGGGTGTTGGGTAGGCAGAGCACCATCTTGGGACTACCACCAGGAACTGGATTGGGGGTACAATCTTGGGTTGGCTCTGGGGCCCCCACAGAATTTTGGGGATGTGGGACACCATCTTGGAAGTGGCTTCAGGGTGTGCACTGGCCAGGTCAAGCAGCTTAGGTTGAATGGATTCACAGAGGAATGCTGGGGTGTGGCAAACTGTTAGTAGGTTAATAGAGAGCCAGAAGGGGCACCTGCCAGCATGTTTTGTTGAATAACAAAGCAAAACAAACCATGATAAAGTGGTAGGAAATGGTGCCCACTAGTGATTCCACCCCATTGGAAAAGACTCCAACAGATCCCTTCCCCTCTGGCACACCCTCAAATTCAATCAGTATATCTGCTTTGTGTATGATCCATATAGTTTTCAAACTGCTCCCTCTGCACAAAGCCTTTGAGAGCACAGTTTCCCATGGTTCCTAGGCTTTCTTGGACATATGTCTTGGTAATGTCAGCTCCTCTTGCCAGTGCCAGTGCTCGTCTCTGAGGCTGATAAGCCTGATGTGGGTATTGGACCCTTCATTCCTTAGGGGACACCTCCATAGCTGGAAAATCCCTTCCACCTGTGGAACACTGCACTGATGATGTGTCTCCACCCCTCCTACCATCTTGATGTGCCTTTTTTTTTCTAGCCTCAGTTGTAGAGAATCTGTTCCAATTAGTCCTCAGGTTATTCTCAGGAATAGTTGCTCTACATATAGTCCTTAGTTTTGGCATCTTATGAGACAACATAATTCTAGGATATTTTAACTCAGACATCTGGACAGGAAGTCGAGAGATGCTTTTATATTTATCAAGACCTTGAGTAATTTAAATAATAGTGTAATTCTCAGTGACATCGTTTAATTAAACTTTCAATTCTCTTTTTCTATGGTAATCAGTCTATGCAAATGTCTTGTTTTATTTGTTACCTTTGGTAATTGATATTTTGTAATCTAAATAATGTAATCTAAATACTAGCATTTCATAGTTGTATTATGTCATTTTTATACTTTATTTTAATCTTTACTTTCTTTTTTTTCTAAGTTCAAATTTGTGAAGTTTTGATTTTATTGATCTTAACAAATATTTGGATTTTAAATTATTTTATAAAACCTTTCTTTTACTTGGGGATTTTCTATTTAATTAATTTCAAAGTTATATTCATGATAATATTTTTCTTTTTTCCAATTTCAAAGATATTCATGGCATTGAGGAACTTTTTTGTCTAGATGTTAACTAAATACCTAAGTAAATATTTTTACAGAACAGAAAGAGTTCTTCCACCTGGCACTAGCAAAGCAAGCACTAAACACCAATAATTGCAGAGGAGAAACACTGGCTATTTTATTATGAATGGAAACACCCATTAGAATGGGAAGCTAATGCTCAAAAGCATGAACTCCCTGATAGTATGTAGGTTATAGATTATACAGGGCAAAATCACAAGACACTATAGGTTAGGGATTTGGGGCCTCCTGGGAACTGATTAGCCAAAGGTGAGGTAAGGAAAGGTATCATTTCTTCAAGTCCTTGGAATAGCTCTGAGGTCTGTTTTGGTGTCTTTCTGTCTGGTTTCATGGTAGAGTAACTAGGGAGTCATTCCACTCTAGGGCTCAGGAACTGAAATATAACTAAGGTGAAGAAGATGTTATCATTAGCCTGCTAGAAGTCGAGAGCTTGTGACCATTAGTCAGGACCAAATTTCTGTTTTGTGCTTCCCCATGGGTTGGTGACTATTCAGGGAAAATAGTAGGTTGCTGAGGGGGGAAGAGGGGAGAGAGAAAGAGAGAGAAATAGAGAGAGAAAGAGAGAGAGAGAGAGAGAGAGAGAGAGAGAGAGAGAGAATTTCTAGAGTCAGAATTTAAAAGTAAACTTAATCAAATTCATAGGGACACTCAGTTTCATTAATGAAAGGAAAAGGGATGTTTTGTTTACCACAAAAAAATATCTGAAGATTATACACTGCAAACATGCTTCATTTAGCAGTGATACCAATAATATCTTTTTAATTCTCTTGCTGTTATCTCCTATTTGTAACATCTTCAGTTATTAATATAATTACGATAGAACAAAAAGGACATATGGTACTAGCTACAGAGCTGGGATAAATAGGAAATCAAACCTTAGCCAGTCTATTTTTGCTAATTGGATTTTCCCAAAAGAGGAGTAAACTTTCTTGGAGCTATGTACCCCATGAAAGTTAGACTCTTACCATCCTATGGAGATGGGAGGTAGGAACACTACCTTCCCTGATGATTACATTTCAAAAATAAGATATTCCTGAGTTGTTAAACTGGAAAATACTTTTATAAGTATTTACATTTCAAAAGGGCAGAAAAAGAGTTCACAGTCACAAGTTGTCTAAAGTAAATGCTTCTAATAAAAGGAAAATCAGGACACTAGTCAGGAAGATGTCTTTGGAAAGTTAGCTAAGCTGAGAATATTGTTAAGGCTATCTTCATAATAAACATTTCTCAATTAGTTTTGGAGTGAATTTGAGTTCAGGACAATCATCATAAGTTGTACTCCTATCATTGGAGTCTACATTTTCTCCTCATGTTCTAGTGATCCATACCCAAAGGACATACATGTTTAACACAATGACAATGTAGCATTTAAAGATGAAAAGAATAGCTGAAAAAAATCTCATTAAGGAAAGGAAAGAACTAGAAAGATATGGCAGTTAGTGATGCCTAGCTTCTACCAAATCATCAAGGAGGAAAAAATAATAAAAATTCTCTTCAGATAAATTCATCTAATAGCCACCTTGAAACTGCAGTTCTGTTTGTGCCATCTTGAAATCTGTTGTTCACTGTTTTGGGCTTCCACTTATCACATTGGAATAATCATTTTTATCCTTTGGCCATCTGAGATAAACTTTGAGAAGAAACTTTCCTGACAAATGATCAGCTTTTGAAATAAATGACAAAGAGTTATGTGTTGTTACAATCTAGAAATGCTGCTATTTTTTAAAAATAATTCCTTTGAAAACTTACTATGTTTTAAAGGTATGTTCTTCCAGTCCATTCCTATAAAAGTAACCATATCTAAGAATTTTGCTTAAACATAGTCTTTAAAGTTTCCTGTCCTTTAACTCACTGGCCTCTTGGTTCTATCTATGCCCCTTACCCTACCCTTAATGACTTTTACTTTAAAGCTTTTTGAAATGACAGCCTAGGTGAATAAACACACCTTTCTGAATCTTCCCTTAGGCAGCTACTGACTAATTTCATCAATCTTATTCCCTGATGAAGCAGTTATTTCCCTGCTTTTTTGACTAGTTGCAATTTGGGGCACATACATTGTCTTTTCAAACCAAGCAGATCCACAAATTATGGGACTTTAAATCACTTACATTGCAGGCCACACAGGGAGAACATCTCTCTGAGCAAAGCTTTATTTTCATTTTACACTGTTTTAGATTGCTTTCAGAATTTTGAGTTCATACCTTTTTGGAGACTTAGCTGAAAGCAGCTAGAGATAAGCATTATATACTACCATTGTGAATGTTCCAATGTTTGTGCTAACATCACAGCTTCAGTTGACATATATACTGTGTGCATCTCGAGGTATTGCAAGTTATGTTTTTACTTCTTGATTTCTCTGCCACATGTTCATGTCTAATGTTCATATGTTCACAGGATACCTGGATCTGTGATCTTGACCACTCTGCATTCAAGGTTGGAGCTAAATTGAAAAGGGGGAAGTTGCAGCAACATCTGTTCGTTTTATCAGGATAGCAAAATATTTTCAGCATCTATCCAAGAGACATTTTCTTATGTAACATTGGTCAGAACTTGTGCACATTGATTATATAGGAGAAAGGAAACTGAGAGCTAGCATTGCATTTGTAGCCTCTGAAGTCAACATGGGCAAGCATGAGAGGAATTGGCAATGAGCACTGAAATAAGGAAGAAAGGGCATCACAAATGAATACTGAGTTCCCTTTACTCAGTCTTAACTTTTTAATTATTAAGATACGAGAGACCTGGTGCACAGGATTTGTGCACTGGTGAGGGGCGTGAGCTGCTGGGAAAAGCCCGCTGTTTGAGCGCTGCTCATCCTGGTCAGCCAAACAGTGCTCCCACTGCGAGAGAGCAGTGACCACCAGGACGCACCTCCTGCATGAGCATCTGCCCCCCTGGTAGTCAGTGTGCATCATAGTTATTCCACCATTCAGTCGCTGGGCTTTTATTATATAGGTTAATTCTATTAATTTGCCCTAATTGTGGCATCCATTGTTCATTAGTTTTAGTATAATGCATGGTAATTTTTAAATGTTTCTACATATTTTTTTATTTCTCTCTTAAGTTCACTTCAATGTTCTGGGGGATTAAAGACTATTGTATCTTTTAATTTCCAAGGTATTTACATCATCTTTTAGTAATTATTATGCACATAACAAAGTGTTAAATGTTTTGTGATTTTTTTTGTTTTGTTTTCATTATTGTTATGCTTAAGCTGATGGTGATAACAACAATGATTATATTGTTTCCTTGGGTCCAAGACTGTTAAATATTTTTGCAAAAGTAAACACATGAAAAATATGTAGGTTATATGGAGTAATAGTTTGATTTTTATTTATTAAATCAAATGTGCTTATTATTATTTTTACTGCCTAAAGTTGTACATATGTCTCCTTTTGCCCCAATTGACACCACTCCACAAGCCATTTCCACCCCAGGTGAGACCCACTGCCCCAGTGTCTGTCTCCATTGATAATGCTAATATGCATGCATACAAATCTTTTGGTTGCTCTCGAATCCTCCCTCCCCTACCATTTGTCTCTAGATGATCTATTCTTGTTCACCAAATTATGTTGATAATTATATCACACATATGAGTGAGATCATGTGATATTTATGTTTCTCTGAATGGCTTATTTTGCTTAGCATAATGCTCTCCAGTTACATCCATGTTATTGCAAATGGTAAAAGTTCCTTTTTTATAGTATTCCATTGTGTAAATGTACCACAGTTTTTAATCCACTCATCTGCTGTTGGGCACTTAGGATGTTTCCAAATCTTAGCTATTATAAATTATGCAGTTATGAACATGGGGGTGCATATATCCTTTCTGATCGGTGTTTCTCGTTTCTTGGAATGCAGTCCTAGAAGTGGTATTACTGGGTCAAATGGGAGTTCCATTTTTAATTTTTTTGAGGAAACTCCAAACTGTTTTTCACAGTGGCTGCACCAGCCTGTGTTCCCACCAGCAGTGCACTTTTTCTCCACATCCTCGCCAGCACCTGTCATTTGTTGATTTGTGGATGATTGCCATTCTGACAGGTGTGAGATGATACCTCATTGTTGTTTTGATTTGCATCTCTCAGATGATTAGTGACTTTGAGCATGTTTTCATCTGTCTTTGGGCCTTCTGTATGTCCTCCTTCTAAAAGTTTCTATTTAGATCCTTTTTGATTGGATCATTTATCTTCCTTTTGTTAAGTTGTATGAATTCTCCGTAAATTTTGGAGATTAAATACTTTTTGGAAATATCATTGGCAAATAGTATCTTCTTCCATGCAGTGGGTTTTCCTGTTGTTTTGTTGATGATTTCTTTTGCTGTGCAGAAGTGTTTTATTTTGATGTAATCCATTTGTTTATTTTCTCTTTAGTCTCCATTGCCCTAGGAGCTGTGTCTGTAAAAATGTTGCTACGACATATGTCTGCTATTTAGCTCCTATGGAGTCTTATAAGATTTTTATTGTTTCCCATCTTACATTCAAGTCATTTATCCATTTTGAGTTTATTTTTATGTATGGTGTAAATTGGTAATCTAGTTTCATTTTTTTGCATATATCTGTCCAAATTTCCCAGAACCCTTTATTAAAGAGACTATCTTGACTCCACTGTATGCTCTTGCCTCCTTTGTCAAATATTAATTGAACATATGGTTTAGATCAATTTCTGGGTCCTCTTTTCTGTTCCATTTGGCATATATGTCTGTTCTTGTGCCAGTACCAAGCAGTTTTGAGAACTGTGACTTGCTAATATAGCTTGATACCTGGTAATGTGATCCCTCCAACTTTGTTCTTCTTTCTCAGGATTGCTATGGTTATTCAGGGTATTTTTTTATTCCAGATGAATTTTTGAAGAGTTTGTTCTAGGTCTTTGAAATATGCCATTGGTATTTTAATGGGGATTGCACTGAATCTATAGATTGCTTTGGGTAGTATGGACATTTTAATGATGTTTATTCTACCAATTCATGAACATGGTTTGTTGTTCCATTTGTTTATGTCTTCCTCTATTTCTTTTTTAATGTCCTGAAATTTTCTGATTACAGGTCTTTTACCTCCTTAGTTAAGTTTATTTCTAGATATCTTAATTTTTATGCTGCACTAGTAAATGGAATTGCTTTTTTTCATTTCTCTTTCTGTGAGTTCATTATTGGTGTATAAAAAAGTCATCGATTTCTGGGTGTTAATTTTGTATCCTGCTATTTTGCCAAATTAATTTATTAGGTCAAATAATATTTGATGGAGTCTTTGAGGTTTTCTATGTACAGTATCATGTCATCTGAGAATAAGGACAGTTTTACTTCTTCTTTTCCAATTTGGATGCCTTTTATTTCTTCTTCTTGTCTGATTGCTATGGCTAGCACTTCCAGTACTATATCAGACAGGAGTAGTGAAAGTGGGCATCCCTGACTTGTTCCCATTCTAAGGGGAAATGAGTTTAGTTTTTGTCCATGATGTTGGCTATAGATTTGTCATATAAAACTTTATTATGTTGAGGTATGATGCCTTTATTCTCACTTTGCTAGAGTTTTTATCAGGAAAGGGTGTTGGATTCTGTCAGAAGCTTTTTCTGCATCGATTGATATGATTGTTATTTTTGTCTCTCAGTTTTTTAATATGATGCATCACATTTATTGATTTGCAAGTATTGTACCACACTTGTATCCACGGAATAAATCCCAATTGGTCATGGTGTATGATCTTTCTATACTAATGTTGAATCCAACTTGCTAGAATTTTGTTGAGGATTTTAGCATCTATGTTTATCAATGATATTGGCCTATAGTTCTCTTTGTGTGTGTGTGTGTGTGTGTGTGTGTGTGTGTGTGTGTGTGTGGTTTTGAGATTAGGGCAATGCTGACATCATAGAAGAGCTTGGAAGTGTGCCTTCCTCTTGAACTTTTTTGGAATAGTCTGAGAGCAATAAGATTTATTTCTTCTTTGAATGCTTGGTAGTACTTCCCCAGTAAAGCCATCTGGACCAAGGCTTTTGTTTGCTGGAAGATTTTTGATCACTGCCTCCATTTCTTCAGTAGTTATCAGCATATTCACGTTTTTATTATTATTATTATTCCTGATTGAGTTTTGGGAGTTTGTATTTTTCTAAGAATATGTCCATTTCATCTATGTTATCCATTTTGTTAGAATAGAGTTTTTCCTAGTATTTTTTCATAATCATTTGTATTTCTTTGGGATCAGTCATTACCTCACCTTTTTCATTTCTGATTTTGTTTATTTGGGTCCTCTCTCTTTGCTTCTTGGTGAGTCTGAATAGAGGTTCATCACTCTTGCTTATTCTTTCAAAGAACTAGTTCTTGGTTTTGTTGGTCTTTTATATTGTTTTTTGGGGTCTCTATGTTATTTATTTTCACTCTGATCTTTCTTATTTCCTTCCTTCTGCTTACACTGGGCTTTTCTTGTTGTTCTCTTTCTAACTCTTTGAGTTGTATGGTTAGATAATTTATTACTAATGTATCTTATTTTTTTAAATAAACCTGTAGAGCTGTGAACTTACATCTGAACAGTATTTTCACTGTGTCCCATAGATTCTGGATTGTTGGGTTTTCATTGTCATTTGTTGCCAAGATGCTTTTTATTTCTTCTTTGATCTCTTTGGTAACCCAAACATTGTTTAATAGCATGGTTTAGCCTCCAGGTATTTGATTTTCTTATTTATCATTTTGTTGTAGTTGCTTACTAGTTTTATGCTTCGTGATCTGTGAAGATGCTTGATAAGATTTCTATCTTCTTGAATTTGAAGAGACTTTGCCTGTGTCCCAATATGTGGTCTATCATTGAAAATGACCCATGTGCACTTAAGGAGAATGTATATTCTGCGGTTTTGGGGAGAAATGTTCTGAAGATGTCAATTAATTATATCTGATCTAGTGAGTCATTGAGAATTGATGTTTCTTTGCTGATTTTTTGTATAAAGGATTTATCTAATGGTGTTAGTGGGGTATTAAAGTCCCATAATATGCCTGTATTGCTGTCAGTCTCTCCCTTGATATCTCCAGAATTTTTTTAATTAATTAATTAATTAATTAATTAATTAATTTATGTATTTGGGTGCTACTGTATTGCTTCTGTATTGGGAGCTTATAAGTTTACCAAAGTTGTATCTTCTAGTTGAATTGTTCCTGTTAGTATTATGATGTGGCCTTTCTTATCTCCTGTTATGGCCTTCACTTTGATGTCTAATTTGTTAGATATACATATTGCTATCCCAGCTTTTTTTTCATTTCCATTCATCTAATAAAAACTTTTTTCATCTCTTTACCATATGATTGTGTGAGTACTTTGTTTTGAGGTGGGTTTCCTGTAGACAAAAGATATATAGGTCATATTTTCTTATCCACTCAGCTACCCTATGTCTTTTGTTTGGGGCATTTAAAACATTTGCATTTAAAGTTATTATTGATAGGTACTTATTTGTCACCATTTTTATTCTTTATAACTGCATTCCTTCTTCCCTTACTATTTTTTTTTCCTTTTACAGCAGACCCTTTAGCATTTCTTGCATTGCTGGTTTGGTAGTAATAAACTCCCTTAATCCTTTTTTGTCTGTGAAGTTCCTGATTTTACCCTCAGCTTTGCTGAGTATAGTATACTTGGATTATTTTCATAGCTTTGCTGAGTATAGTATACTTGGATTCTTTTCATGGCTTTGTATATTTCATCCCATTCCCTTCTGGTCTGATGTGTTTCTGTTGAGAAATCAGTTACCATTCTGATGGGGGAATCCCTCCTAGGTAACTTTCTGTCTCTCTCTGGCAGCCTTTAAGATTCTTACTTTATTGTTGCTATTTGCCAATTATAATGTGTCTTGGTGTCGGTCTTTTGGGGTTCATCTTGTTTTGGACTCTAATATTCTTGGACTTGTGTGAGATTTTTCTTCCCTAAATCAGGGAAGTTTTCCTTCATTATTTCTTTGAACAGTTTTTTTATTCCTTGCTCAGCTCCTCTCCTCTGGCACCCCTACTATGCAGATGTTGTTTTGTTTCATGTTGCCCCAAAGTTCCCTTAGGATGTCCTCCTGCTTCATAAATATTTTTTCTAGATGCTGCTCTGCTTGGGTATTTTTTTCTTCCTTGTCTTCTAGCTCACTGATGCAGTCCTCCACTTCTTCTAGTCTATTGTTTATGCTTTCTATTGAGTTCTTTATTGCACCAATGTCATTTTTCATTTCTCCTTGATGCATCTTCATTTCCTCTTGGTTCTTATATATGTTGTTGAATGTGTCTTTCATCGTTTTCAGCATCCTTTGACCATGCTCTGAATTTATTCTCTAACATATTGCTTACCTCCATTTTGTTTTCTTTCTAGTGATTACTCCTCTTTTCCTATGCAGGCTGTTTCTTTGTCTTCCCATTATAGCTCCTCTTGGGGTGTCTGGTTCTGTAGCTCTCTCTCTCTCCTGCATTGACCTAAAGGCACAAAATACAACACGACAACACACAATGTACAGGGCACCAAACACAAATGTATTTATGATACCAATAATTATAAATAAAGGTGACCACCACATAATAGAGAAATGGTGGAGACCAAAGAGTACAAAAATGATATTGAGTGAAAGGAAAAAAAAATGTAAGAGAGGAAAGAAGAGTAGAAAAAAGAAAGGGGAGAAATATATATATAAATGGGAAGCAAACTCTAATAAAACACCAACTAATCTGAAAAATGCAAAGAACTAACACCCAGAGATGAATGCACACTACAAATAACAATTAATCTAAAATATGTAAACTACAAACTGAAACAACAAACATTCAGATGAATCTGATAAAGCAGAATTTATTTCCAGAAGGTAAGGTCATTGAATTGAATGAATGAGGAAGTAGCCACAATTCAGTTTAGAGCAGCGGTTCTCAACCTGTGGGTCGCGACCCTTTTGGGGGTCGAATGACCCTTTCACAGGGGTTGCCTAAGACCATCGGAAAATGCAGATATTTACATCATGATGCATAACAGTAGCAAAATTTTATGGTTGGGGGTCACCACCACATGAGGAACAGCCTTAGGAAGGTTGAAAACCACTGGTTTAGAGGAAGTAGAAAGAGAATGATTGTATAAGAATAAAAGTAAAAAACTAAATACAACAAAAGAAAAAAATCTATATATATCAAAGTATATATACACAAGAAAAAATATATATATACAAATATATATATATATTTCTTCTTCTAGTATCTATCTATCTGTCTATTTGTTTACTATTGGAAAAGGAGACTAAATAGTAAATAGAGCTGAGTTTGTTATTGGAATTAGTTAAGCTATTAGTAGAAGTATAGAACCAGCATGGAAAGGAAAAATGGAAGTAAAAAAAAAAAGAAAGAAAGAAAACAAAAACAATCAATAGAACCCAAACCAATCAACAATAGAAGAAAAAGAAAATTTGGATAGTGAAGAAAGAAAATAGAGAAGTGTGTATGTACTTGTTGCAGGGGAGCAGAAATTAGATATATGAATAAGATCAATTTTTGCCAGGGAGTAAAGAGAAAGGATAGAGAAAAATTAAAGCAGGAACAGGGTAAGAGAAACAGGACAAAAAGTGAGGCAGAGAGTGTTGGCATAAAGGAAATTTTAGATAGAGTAAAATAGTGCTAAAGAAAAAATAAAAATTAAAAAAAAAAAAAAAAAAAAAAAAAAATAAAAAATAAAAATAAAATAAAACCTTAAAAGGGTAAAATAATAGTAGTAATATTCATAATTAAAAATAAAAATATAATAAACAGTTAAAATCAAGTGAGAAAAAAATATTTTCTCAAATAAAAGATAAAAAATAAAAATGTGAAGTAGTGAAGGTTGTTCACTTCTTCTACTGTTCTTGGCAGGTCTGTTTCCTGTCAGATAGACAGCACAGTATTGAAATTCTCTACACTCTACTGCTCCTCTTGTCAAAAGCCACAACATTGTTTTCAAGCTGTTGGTGTCTCTTTGTTTCTCAGCCTGCCTTTAGTGATATTTACATAAGTATGAATTTGATACAACCCCTGGGTGTTAGTGTTTCTGTATTGATATCCGGTGCTAAAAGGCCCCTCCCTTGCACAGGTTGTAGATTGCTTTTCCTGCAGCATCAATATTGGGTTGGGGGATAGACTGCCCTAGAGCTAGATTTCTGCTTGTCTCTTCCCCCTCTGATCCCCAGGTTCCACAAAAACAGCTTTCTCCTGCAATCTCTGTGAGTGTTTTTTAATTGGAAGATTCTATGTAGTGGATTTACCAATCAATAGCAAGGATTTAAAAAGAAAAGGAAGGAAAAAAAGCCACAGGACCCATGCAGACTTGTGTCTTTTGTCCCCTGGCACTCTGCATCTGGTGTACTGATAGAACTTCAGGTTGCCTTTCTGGATCCAGCCCTGCTGTGGGTTAATTTCTATAGTCCCCTTCTGTCAGCAACCCTGTGGATTCCCTTGCACATTCGATGACTACACTGACACAAATAGCTGCGGATTTTGTGAAGTACAGTTTTCATCTGATATTCTATTGCCTGCTGCACGTGTTTCTCACTCCAGCCTGGATCCCAGATCTGATTTTTCCCTAGGCAATGGACCTTTCTGTCCAATAATTGCCTCTCCAGCTGTGTTTAATTTGCCAATTCTGGGTAGATGTAATTGATTCATCGATTCCTTCTATTTCTATCTGATTTGTGAGAAGGTGCAGGCCTCGTATCCATATTCACGGTGCTTTGTCTCCTCTTGGACAAACTTTCTAGGCACCCACAGTTGGAGAGGCTGGAATCTTGGTTTTCCTGGGTTAGCAGATTAGGAAGCTTATCCTTGGGGTTGTAGGACCCCAGGAAGTGTCTGAGGGTTCCCCATTTGAAGGTAAGGCTGGGCCTCAGATGACTACCATTTTCCCTTAAAGATGGAGTGGTCTCGTTCGCAGAGCTGGCCATCTGGGAGAGATCTCAGCAGTAGTAGAGACTGGCCAGCCAGGGAAGCACCATCTGGCACTCCACAACAATTCCTTGGAATATAGCTTTCCCTCACTCACAAATATAGACACTCTCCACACTTCCACTTACTCTTCTTTCATTCTCTCATTCACACACTATCTTGTAGCCAGTTGGCCTGTCAGCAGCTATCTTCAAATTCTGTGCTTATTTTTTTTTCATACCAATTTTTTTATTGTATTACATATATACATATCTCCCCATTGCCCCCCCTCCCTCCCAGGAATACCCCAACCCCACAGTGTCTGTGTTTATTGGTTATGCTTATATGCATGCATACAAGTCCTTTGGTTGATCTCTTATCTACCCCACCTCTCCTTAAACTTCCTGCTGTAATTTGACAGTCTGTTTGATGCTTTACTGCTTCTGTGTCTATCCTTTTGTTCATCAGTTTATAATGTTCTTTATTATCCGCAAGTGAGTGAGATCATGTGGTGTTTCTCCTTCATTGACTGGCTTATTTTACTTAGTATAATGCTCTCCAGTTCCATCCAGGTTGCTGCAAATGGTAAGAATTCCTTCTTTTTTATTGCAGCATAGAATTCCATTGTGTAGAAGTACCATAGTTTTCTGATCCAATCATCTGCCGATGGGCACCTAGATTGTTTCCAAATTGTAGCTATTATAAATTGTGCTGCTATGAACATAGGGGTGCATAAATCCTTTCTGATTGATGTTTGTAATTTCTTAGGATATATTCCTAAGAGTGGGATTGCTGGGTCAAATGCGAGATCCATTTTTAGTTTTTTGAGGAAACTCCATACTGTTCTCCACAGTGGCTGCACCAGCCTGCATTCCCACCAACAGTGACCAAGGGTTCCTTTTTCTCCGCATCCTCGCCAACACTTGTCTTTTGTTGATTTGTTGATGATTGCCATTCTGACAGGTGTAAGATGGTATCACATTGTCATTTTGATTTGCATCTCTCGGATAATTAGTGACTTTGAACATGTTTTCATATGTCTCTTGGCCTTCCTTTTGTCATCTTTTGAAAAGGTTCTATTTAGGTCCATTGCCCATTGTTTTATTGGATTGTTTATCTTCCTTTTATTAAATAGTATAAGTTGGCTGGAGATGTTGGAGATTAAACCTTTATCAGTGATAACATTTGCAAATATGTTCTCCCATACAGTGGTCTTTCTTGTTGTTTTGTTGATGGTTTCTTTTGCTGTGCAACAGCTTTTTATTTTGATGTAGTCCCATTTGTTTATTTTTTCTTTACCTTCCATTGCCTTTGGAGCAGTATCAGTGAAGAAGTTCTTTCAGTATATGTCTGCGATTGTGCTGCCGGTGGATTCCTCTAGTATTTTTATTGTTTCCCATCTAATGTTTAAGTCCTATATCCATTATGAGTTTATTGTTGTATTTGGTGTAAGTTGGTGGTCCAGTTTCATTTTTTTGCATGTATCTGTCAAATTTTCCCAGCACCGTTTATTGAAGAGGCTATCTTGGCTACATTGTATGTTCATGCCTCCTTTGTCAAATATTAATTGAGCATAGTGGTTTGGGTGGATATATGGATTCTCTATTCTATTCCATTGGTCTATATGTCTGTTCTTGTGCCAGTACCAGGCTGTGTAATATAGCTTGAAATCTGGTATTTAGATCCCACCTACTTTATTCTTCTTTCTCAGGATTGCTGTGCCTATTCATGTTCTTTTTTTGTTCCAGATGAATCTTTGAATAATTCTTTCTAGGTCTGTGAAATACGTAGTTCATATTTTAATGGATAGTGCATTGAATCTATGGATTGCTTTGGGTACTATGGACATTTTAATGATGTTGATTCTCCCAATCCATGAGCATGGTATGCTCTTCCATCTGTTTATATCTTCCTCTATCTCTTTTTTCAGTGTCCTGTAGTTTTCTACATATAGGTCTTTTACATCCTTAGTTAGGTTTATTCCTAGGTATCTTAAATTTTTTGGCATAATGGTAAATGGTATTGTTTTTTTAGATTCTCTTTCTGTAATTTCACTATTAGTATATAGAAATGCCACAGATTTCTTGACATTAAGTTTGTATCCTGCCACACTGCCAAATACATTTATTAAGTCAATTAGTTTTGGGATGGAGTCCTTCAGGTTTTTTATGTATAGTACCATGTCATCTGCAAATAAGGACAGCTTTACTTCTTCTTTTCCAATTTGGATGCCTTTTATTTCTTCTTCTCGTCTAATTGCAATGGCTAATACTTCCAGTACTATGTCTAACAGGAGAGGTGAGAGTGGGCATCCCTGTCTTGTTCCTGTTCATAGGGGAAATGGTTTTAGTTTTTGCCCATTGAGTATGATGTTAGCTGTGGGTTTATCATATATGGCTTTTATGATGTTGAGTTATGATCCTTCTATTCCCACTCTGTTTAGTATTTTTATCAAGAAGCAGTGTTGGATTTTGTCAAATGCTTTTTCTGCATCAATTGATATGACTATGTGATTTTTATCTCTCAATTTTTTATGTGATGTATGACATTTATTGATTTGCAGATATTTTACTATCCTTGCATTTGTGGGATGAATCCTACTTGGTCATGGTGTATGATCTTTCTGATGTACTGCTGGTTCCGATTTGCTAGAGTTTTGTTGAGGATTTTGGCATCTATCTTCATGAGAGATATTGGCCTATAATTCTCTTTCACTGTGTTGTCTTTATCTGGTTTTGGTATTAGGGTGATGCTGGCTTCATAGAAGATGTTTGGAAGTGTTCCTTCTTCTTCCATATTTTTGAATAGTCTGAGTAGGATAGGTTTTAATTCTTACTAGAATGTTTGGCAAAACTCTCCTGTGTAGCCATCTGGTCCAGGGCTTTTGTTTGCTGGAAGCTTTTTGATGACTGCTTCAATTTCTTCCATAGTTTTTGGCCTATTGAGCTGTTTAGATTCTTCCTGATTGAGTTTTGGAAGGTTATATTTTTCTATTTCTTTTTATTACAGCAGACCCTTTAACATTTATTGCATTGCTGGTTTGGTGATTATATATTCCCTTAGTCCTTTTTTGTCTGTGAAGCTTCTGATTTCACCTTCAATTTCTAGTCTACTTTTGATGCTTTCTATAGAGTTCTTTATAGCAATGATGTCATTTTTCATTTCTTCTTGATTATTCTGCATTTCTTCTGGCTTCATCTTCATTTTCTCTTGGTTCTTCTTCATTTCCTCTTGGGTCTTCTTCATTTCCTCTTGGCTCTTACTCACATTGTCAATTTTGTCTTCCATTCTTTTCATCCACCTTATGATCTTTTTTCTGAACTCTTTCTCTGGCAGGCTTATTTCTGCTTCTATTCCGTTTACTTCCTTTTCTGATGATACCTGCCTTTCTGTCATATGAGGGCTGTTTCTTCATCTGCCCATGGTCTTTCTCCTCGGGGTGTCTGGTTATGTAGTTCTCTCTCCTATGTTGATTCAAAGACACAAACTACAACACGACCAGGTACAACACACAAGGCACTGAACAGAAATGTATTCACGATGTTAATAACCACAAATAAGGTGACCACCAATGAAAGAGAAAGTAGAGAAAAAGAGGAAAATGAGGAAAAAAGAAAATAAAGAAGTGCCAAAATCAAATTGCGGGAAGGGAGAAAGAAAAATAAATAAATAAAAATAAAAAATAAAATAAAATAAAATAAAAAAATAAAAAGGAGAAGAAGAAAGAAAAGAGAGAAAGAGAAAAAAAGAGAGAAAAGAAAGAGGATAAGAGAGAAAAAGGGAACAAAATATAGATGTGAGGAGAAAACTCCAATAGAGCAACCACTAATCCCAACAAATGCCAGCAACAAGTACCTAGAGATTAATATAAACTATAAATAACAATTAATATCAAGGGAGTTGAGGGAAAGGGAGGTAAAAAACAACCGAAAACAAAGCAAACAAAAAGCGAAATAAAACAAGTAGAATAAGGTAAAACAATCTCATAAAAAGTACAAAAAAATCAATATAATCACCGTTCAGGCAAATAGCAACAAAAGGACATAGAGAAATACAACTTTTTGGATAGTGAAGACAAGAAGAGAGAGATATGTATGGACTTGGAATAGGGGATTTGAAATTAGATACAGTGGTACCTTGAGATATGAGTTTAATTTGTTCCATAACCTTGAGGGATGGGAAACTATGGGACACTGAAGTCGCGGTAAACT
Source organism: Lasiurus cinereus (assembly GCA_011751065.1). Lineage (NCBI taxonomy): Eukaryota > Metazoa > Chordata > Mammalia > Chiroptera > Vespertilionidae > Lasiurus > Lasiurus cinereus. The sequence continues at coordinate 34,238,385 of JAAGEH010002531.1, forward strand.
GGTGGGTTGTGTGCAGCTGGCTGATCTGCGAGATTACTCCTATCTCAAATGTTGCTCTTATTTCAAAGCAAAAATAGCTTGCTCCCTCAATGGCTCATATCTCAAAAATCTTGTATGTTAGGGCACTCGTATCTCAAGATACTACTGTATATAAGTGGGATGAAATTTTATCCAGGTAAAGAGAAAGAATAGGGAGAATTTAAAGTTGCAAAAGGGAAAGAGAAACAAGACGAAAAAATGGGGAAAGTTAGGAGGAGAGTGTGGGCATAAAGGTAGAGTTGAGATAGAGTACAATTATGCTAAAGGAAAGATGAAAATAGAATGTAGAACTCCAATCCTGAAGTAAAATAAAGAAAAAACAAAATGACACTTGTTTTTTTCCAAAAAGGTGCTGGGCCAGGGGACCTGAGGCTGCACTCCCCTGCTTAGCAGGGCTTGTCAGGGGATCTCAGGCCATGTCCCCCACCTGGTGGGGCTTGATGGAGGACCTCAAGGCAAGCACTCTCCCACCCCCCACCTCGGTCTGGGCTGGAGGACCTCAGGCCACACCCTTTGGCCTGGTGCCAGGCCAGGGGACCTGATGCTATGCTCCCTGCTTGGCAGGGCTTGACAAGGGTGGGATTGGCTGAGTCTGGATCTAGCCCAATGTGTGTGTGTGGTGGGGAAAGGTGGAAGAGGCTGGGTCTGGGTCTCACACAATTTTGAGGTTCATGTGAGTGGGCAGGGACTTGACTCTGGGTCCCATGGTGAACCCCAGTCTCTGACAGGAGGAAGGTTTTCATATACATTTTACTAATTTTCTTTCTCCTCTGATACTTCTATTATAGAGAAAGAGCAAATAGCAATATTAAATTATTTCCTCTAATCCCTTTTTAATGTGCATGAATTTCACACACTGGATTACTAGTTATTATATAAAATCAAGAAAGCATATTTCCTATTAAGATGCTCTTTTTCCCACTGTCTTCAAACCCCACAAGATGAGCCATTTTGAGATTTCTCTTCTCCCTTTTCCCATCTTGAATATTAGGCCCCATTGCAGTCTACAACAGACATCCATATTCTATATCTATGCATAAATTGTACCCTGCCTATAAATTAGAAAGGAGTGTCTTGATTGCTGATACCTTTTATCTATTGAGATATTATTCTATTTCCTCTTCCTTGCCTGCTTTCTGCTGCTTTAGTAACAGTGTGAAACTGTACTACATTTTGCCTTCATAACAATACTAAGTAGTATGTTCCCCCAAATTAGATATACTCAAAATTTCCTGTAATCCATATTTCCTTGCATCCTAAATGCTTCAACATGTGTTAGCAAAGCTTAAAATTATAATATGAGGAATTTTTGAGACTCTCTCTTCAAGATGTCTCTTTAATTCGCTCTCATACTCCTGGAACTCTTATTTTTAATAGCAATTTGCTTAAAATGTGCAATTATCATTTATATATCTCAAAGTAATATCTGTTGTTTTCATAAAAATCTAACAATTAGCAAAGAAAGTTAAGCTATAAAATAGAAAATACTGAATTTATTATATATTCTTCAGTGTATATAATTACTTAACTAAGGAATGTGATAGAAAACACTAATTCTTTCAGGCCATTAGTTGTATTGTAACTGCAATGAGGCAACCAAAAGACTCATTATATCATGTAAGAATTATATTGTTAGCCTAAATTTTATACATCAATGCACCAAATATGGTATAAAGAAGTAAATGCTTGGAAAAGTAGTAAAAATTTATTTTTTTCTCAAATTATATCAAAATAGGCTTCTGAGTATGTCTAAGAAAAGCATTAACTTTAGAAAACATACATATTCACTTAATGTAAACAACTTTTATCATGATAGGAATTAAGATCAAGACCAGAACATGAAATTCTTTCAACATTCACATTTCAATGAGATCAAAATAATATTAACTTTCAAGATAATAATTATTATTTTGCTGCTCACAGATATATTTAAAATCACTAAGTACTATACTAACCGAGATAATCTCTCACTGGGACTCAAATAAGTCGATTTACATAACAACCATATATCTAGTAATAACACATGATCTCTAACTTTATCTAAAGAACAACAGCACCATATGTTTTTTTCCCTATCTGCACACATTGACAAAATAGTTCATCTATTTCCAAAATTAATTATAAAGATTGAAGTAATAAAAAGGTGAATATATATATATTAGAATGATCAAATTTATTCTGGTCACTATGATATGGGATTTTTGGACTGGAACAGGTATTCCCCTGGGCAGGATGGCTTCCCCAGATTCTTTGTTGTTGGAGTACACGAATAAAACTACAGACTGAAGATGGTATAACAAAGGTGGAAATTAATTGAAGAACAGGCACAGACTCCCACCTGGAAAGGGGGAAAGAGTCCCAGGGAGTTCCTCCTTTCATGGTTTATAAAGGCTGCAGATTTTTGTGCCTTGATATCCCCTCTTATTGGTTACTTTCCCTTATGATTGAGTCATTATAGCAATTCCTGAGCTCAAAGGTCAAACTTCACATGGGGCTTGTGAGGCCCTCTCCCTCATTGTTCTCCTGTTCCCTAAGAGTTTTTTTCCTCCTTTATTTTGTAAATACAGACATTTTCTACTCCTAGTTCCCTTATCTTATGGAAATGTAACTGTTGCTTCTCCTTTGTTTTATGGAAATGTAACTGTTGCCTCTCCTAACTTCCTTGTCTTATGGGAATGTACCTTCTACTGCCTCCCTATTTCCTTATCTTATGGAAATGTACATTTTTTTTTTTGCAACTCTGTAACCCTGAGTTTTTCCATAGATCCTCTTAATTTTAAAAATTCCATAAACCTACCTTTTTACCCCTAAAAATGTCTATTTCAATAATAAAAGTAGATAATAAAGAGATTCTTGCTTTGTGTGTTGTGATACATATCATGATACTTGAAATTCTTCTATTAAACCAGGTTCTCCCAAATTCTTTTCTTTGTGTCTTGAAAAAACTACAATTATGAGGAATAAAATATTTTGAAATAGCATTATTTTTAAAACTATAAATTATAATAGCAATATTTAATCTTAAGAATTTTAGAAATTTTAAAGAATGAAAAAATAATTTTTTAGCACCTCATTAGTTCATTTTACAATGCCCTTATAGGAACTGACTTACAGAACTAACAGACTATGATGAGATTGGAAATCACACATGGATTAATTTCTTTGAGAGCTGGTTTCTGAAGGGTTGAATTATTTTTAATGGAATTCTGTATTTATGGTGTTGACATAAGGAATGCATAAATCTGTAGAGAATTTATTTATTTATTTATTTTTAGTTTATTTGAGCCAAAACTGAGGACAATTGCTAGGAAGCAAAATCTGAAATACCTCCAAGAGTGGCAATTTGTATTGTTCTATTTCGTTTATTTTATATATTTGAGATGAAGTAGGGAACATAAGGAAAATTAGATTTTGGTGGGAGAAAGCAAGATAGGAATTGGGTTACTGGGAAGTTTATCAATATTAGATGCTCTCTTGAGATGTTATGCTTATTTCAAAGATGTGTCAGTCTGAATGCATAACAACATTTAGATGTTGTTATGCATTTTTCTTTGCCTTGAACATAATGCATATATCTTCTTTAGCCTGGAGTTTGACTATCCACCGTGACCTGCCCAGATAGGAATTTATAATTAGACTAGAGGCCCAGTACACATAATTCATGCACTGGGGATGGTGAGTTCCTGAGCCCAGCCTGAGCCCTGTGGCAGTCTGGGAGCCCTCGGGAAATGTCCGACTGTCAGTATAGGCCTACTCCTGCCACCGCTCCTATGCTTGCCAGCTGTGAACCTGGCTTCTGGCTGAGTGGCGCTCCCCTTATGGGAGCACATTGAACACAGGGAGCAGCTCCTGCATTGAACATCTACCTCCTGGTGGTCAGAGTGCATCATAGTGACTGATCATTCTGATGTTTGGTTGATTCGCATTTTAGCCTTTTATTACATAGGATCATCATGTGAGGTTATTTTTTGGTCACTGGACTTAGCAGATTTATTACAGAACCACTTTTTTTCATCCACATATGAAAACTAGTACCTAAGTGACTAATTTGAAATGAAAATTTGACCTTGTTGTTTTCCTTCTTAAAACTTATCTGTCTTTTAATTGTACCTAGGATAAAATAAATGAATCCTCAATATAACCTGAATGATAGTGTCCTATATATCTTTTTCTAGTTTCTATGCATAAAATGGTTTATGGCATTCTACAGAAAGTATATGTACTAGAAAAAATTCCAATAAGGAATCACATTAATAGTAAATGATTAAAGACCAGTAAATCATGAATAATAATAACATGAAAAATTAAGTATCCAAAAATAAGAAATAGCATTCACAAAATGTCACCAGAAACACATATACATAGACACATAAACAAATTTTAGGAGGAGTATCCAGTTGAATGTTCAATTAATTTTATAATCTTACAAATATATTAAATATATATTTTATATTTTATATTTTAAGAACATAACATCACTCTGAAATCTTCATTAAATAATAATATTTTAAGAATGGCCCCAATTGTAAGAATGTATTTACAAAGGCAGTATTATTTTTGTGAAGGCAAATATCTCAGACATACTGAGAGAAGGTACAATGTAAATGATATATTTATAGTGACCAAACAAATTGATTTAATAGTTGTCAATGATATATCTGATAAGGGGTTAACCTCCAAAATCTACAAGGAACTCATACAACTTAACAAAAGGAAGATAAACAATCCAATTAAAAAATGGGCAAAGGACCTAAATAGACATTTCTCCAAAATGGACATGCAGAAGGCAAAGTCACATGAAAAAAATGTTCAAAGTTACTAATCATCTGAGAGATACAAATCCAAAGGACAATGTGGTACCATGTCACACCTGTCAGAATGGCTATCATGAACAAATCAACAAATGACAAGTGTTGGCGAGGATGTAGAGAAAAAGGAACCCTCATGCACTGTTGGTAGGAATGCAGATTGGTGCAGCCACTGTGGAAACAGTCTGGAGTTTTCTCAAAAATTTAAAAATGGAACTCCCATTTGACCCCATGGTCCCACTTCTAAGAATATATCCCAAGAATTCAGAGATACCCATCAGAAAGGATTATGCACCCCTATGTTCATAAGAGAGCAATTTACAATAGCAAAGATTTGGAAACAGCCTAAGTGCCCATCAGCAGATGGATAGATTTAAAAGCTGTGGTGCCTCTATACAATAGAATACTAAGCAGTTGTAAAAAAGAAAGAACTCAACAGATGGTGGCGATTATGGTATACCATTGATGACATGTACACATAAGGAACTGTCTGACACTAAAACAGGGACTCAAAGCTATCAGACACTGAAATTGGGACTCAATCATTTTTCTTTTGCTCTGGTGGGTTTATTTCTAGCCTACAGGGGCAAGATGTTTTTAAAGACAAGAAACAGGGGGTGGAGGGGGAAGCAGATGCAGAGGCAAAGAAACAATGAACAGACTGTCCTGCTACAGTGGGAAGGCAGGGGAAGTTGGGGAGGAGGGGCCTATAGGAGATCAATCAAAGGACTTGTGTGCATGTGTGTGTAGGCATAGCCAGTGGATACAGGGCAATGGGGAAGGCAGGGGCCGGGGGGGTGGTGGTGGTGGTGAACAAAAATAGACCCAGAGACATAGAAACATTTAACAGATTGTCAAACCTCAGAGTGAATGCAGGGGAGAGGTGGAAGAAATCAACCAATGAACTCATATGTGTATATGTATAACCCAAGGATATGGGCAATAGGGTGGTGAAGGCTTGGGAGGACTGGGGGAGATAGGGCAATGGGGAAAAAGGAACATATGTAATACGTTCAACAATAAAAGATTTAATAATAAAGAAAAAAATGTTAAATTATTTTACTCTTTTGGTAAAATTAAATAATTAATACACAAAACAAAGTATATTTTGCAGGGAATGCAAAAAATAAAAAAAATAAGTAGGTGAATGAGAGTATGCAGAAGCTTTTTGAAGAGAAAAGAGAATCTTTACCTGGAATATGTTTTTATTTCCTTAGGACAAACCACATCTTTCTCCAAGATGAAAAAGTCTAATGTAATCAACCTGTCTCCAGAGGTTGACTGGGCAATGGCCTCTACTCTTGCAGTTAACATCTGGCGGTAGCAGTAGGAGGCCAGATTAGCCTTAATTAAGGGAAATGCATTTTATTGAGCCACTGCACAGCCTCCATTCCTGTTCCTATGGAGAACTTATAAAGAAACCCATTGAACAAACAGCAGGATGGCTAGAGAATGAGACTAAGATTCACTGGAAAAGTAGTATTTTCCACCAGATTATTGTCTATTTCTCTTGAATTGCCCTGTGGTGGGTCTTCACATGGCACACAAATCTCTTACATTGTTTGACCATTCTGAAAGGTCCACATAAATAGTTTGCCCATAGTTTACCTTTCAGCAATGTTCCAATTTTGTTCTTTCAAAGTTCTGACTAGACAACAACTCCTTAGACCTTGTCCATTAATTAGTGTAGATACATTGCTCAGGCTAGCTGTCCTTTTACCGGAAGCAAGAAAGTAGATGTAAGGACCTAAAGCCTGTCCTTTATGGCTATGTCTTTCATAGCCATCCCTGAATGATATTGTCATAATGATAGCCATTCATTTCAGAATGGTGCCAACATACCATGCAGGCCCAGCTATAAACCACACCTGTGTTTTTCATTCCTTTACTAACTGTCCAAAGGAAATCCTCCATGAAGTTGTCAGTGTTGGTTGGAGAGTAGGCAAAAAAGCAACAGAAGCAGACAAAATAGATACCTGAGCCATTTATATTTTATATTTACTATTGTCTCTGACCTGCTTAGGTACTATCTCATATATATAGAATTTCTATTTACAATGAAATATTGCTGCACATGTCTGATTTTGTTTCACTGTATCAATTTATAATGAGTACTCCTAGTCACATTGTCAATGGAAGGGAGTGTGCCTAATCTCCCTCCATTGTTTGTGGGCATGTTTTTTTTTTTTGGGGGGGGGGTAACCACTGGAATAAGTATTTCCAGAGGCTCCTGTGAGAGAATAAGATATGGTAGAAAGCTTTACTTCTATGGAATTACCCTCCTATTTTTCCAAAGTCCCATTTTCCTTAGTCCAGTCGTAGAAGAAGTATAGCTGGGGGTTCAGTAGAGCTAAAATCAGAGCCAGTGTCCAGTTTTGGTTCCATGTTGCAACTGGGTACAATGAAGCATCAAGCTAGCTGCAGTCCATTAGTCCATTGCTTGTGCTATGTTCCATAAAGCAAATTGTTTTATGTTAAAATGTGTTGGAGATTACATATAAATATTTCTCTTTTTCATGACATAACACTGTAAAATACCAGAGTCTGAAACATGTCACAATACAGAAACTATATTCTCTTGTTTAAACCATTTTTTCTAAATTTATCTGACCAATGATTTCCTTTTTTAGTCCACTCATATTAACATCCTGAGGGGCATGTCTTGAGAATGTATGTCTTGGTACATTTCCCTAGTTATCAGGTTATAGAGTAATTATAAAAACCACTACACTAAAGACACTCTCATCTGCAATACAGAGTAGAGTAACAAATCCAAAATGAAAATATCATTAGTTTGACATTTTGTTCAATTTAAACTATCATTGCAAACTATTATTGAAGAGATGGTGCATGTATATATACATAAATATAATCACTTACTCTGCCTATCTTAAAATTACTCTTTTTATTCTCAAAATAAGTAAGTTTTATGTGAATATTAAAAATCAGTTTAACATTAGGATAATTGACAGCCTCTTGTTCCCTGGGCCATAGTTTTAAAAAACTAAATCTCACAATGTTATACAGAATACACCACTTAAGACTGATCATGAATGTTCTGGTAGGTAATAGGAGTAATAGCTTTGTCTTTTAAAGTAAAGGATAACATATTCATTCAATAGTCACAGATGTTTTATAAAATATTACGTTTTTTGAAAGTCATTAAGATCTCTTATAAACAGATGTTATAGACTATAAATGTTTGTGTACTCTCAAAATTCCTATCTTGAAGCCCTGACACCCAGTGTCATGCTATTTGGAGTTAGTTCATTTTTGGAAGTAATTAGGGTTACATGAGATCATGAGGATAAAACCCTGGTCTGATGAAATTAATCCCTTTTAAGAAGAAACATAAGCCCAAACCGGTTTGGCTCAGTGGATAGAGCGCTGGCCTGCTGACTGAAGGGTCCTGGGTTCCATTCTGGTCAGGGTCATATACCTTGGTTGTGGGAACATCCGCAGTTGGGTGTGTGCAAGAGGCAGCTCTCTCATTGATGTTTCTGACTCTCTATCCTTCTCCATTCTGCTCGGTAAAAAATCAATAAAATGTATTAAAAAAAGAAGAAGAAGAAACATCAGAGAGCTTGCTCTCTTCACCACTACAAGCATGCACAAAGAGGTCATGTGAGCACACAGCACGATGTGGCTCTAACAAGCCAAGCGAAGAGGCCTCACAATATAGCCTACTGCTCGCACCTTTATCTTGGACTTCTTGGCTTCAGAGTAGTGGGAAATAAATTTTTGTTGCGTAAACCACCCATCTATGATATTTTACTGGGGCATAATGAGAAGACTAACACAGCAGTTTATAGCAAGTTGGCTTATTTTCTTTTTTGGCTTTTTTCATTTATAATTTAAATAGTATAAACTAGCCAAAACTAACATTATGTATATACAAGCTACTTTCCTTGTTTATACTTACCACTTGAAGAATATTTATTTTATGTTTTTATTTATATTTTTATTTATTTTATTTTTTTAAATATATTTTTTATTGATTTTTCACAGAGAGGGATAGAAAGTTAGAAACATCGATGAGAGAGAGACATCGATCAGCCGCCTACTACACGCCCCCTACTGGGGATGTGCCCACAACCAATGTACATGCCCTTGACTGGAATCGAACCTGGGACCTTTCAGTCCGCAGGCCGACGCTCTATCCACTGAGTCAAACCGGTTTTGTCTATTTTATGTTTTTAAAATAATTGTTTAATATGAAATGTGTCTCATAATACCCACTTTCCTCTTATTTTCTACATTAATTTCCTTAAGAATCACTGAAGCAAAGACATGGAAAGTTAGATTGACAGCTGCTTTTATTAAAAGTTAGTGTGAAAAATCATCCTGTCTTTGCTATTGTATGCCACAGTCTATTTATTGAGAAAGTTATAGAACAAAAATGAGAACAAAGACTTTGAATTTTGAGATAATGTGTTGTAGAAGACAATGAATGACATGTGACAAAAGTGAAGCTTGCATTCTAAGAGAACATTGGTTAGATGCATAATTGAATATTATTGTGTTAAGTTACTATAGAGGGAGAAGTATAACATTATAAAAAATGAGTTCAGAGATTTTATTGGGAACTGAGTGAACAAAGTCCTGTATCTTGGTTCCTGATCCTCTTTATCTCCTATGTTAAAAACTCCTTTTTTTTTTCTGGTTTAGGAGGGTAAGATCAAGATGATCTTGACAAATAGCCTCTAAACTTAACCTAGTAAAACTCTTAAGATTTCTCTTCCTAATTAATATCTTAGTGCCTTAAAAAAAACTTGGTGTTTGTAACTAAATATTTATATTATGCATATTTAACATTATAAAATACAATTCATTTTAAAAATATATTAAACATGTACTACATGCCTCTATTATAGTGCAACACTGTTTCGCCTTCTGAGGGAACAATCATTCTAAATATGGCCTGTCTCATTTCCTTTATACTCCAAATCCTATGATCCTCTACCTAGCCTCTGTATCTACAAGGCATTGATCCTACTATAATTTTAGTGATCTTTGTTCTTCTCTGTTTTCATTTTGTTTCTTTATGTTTTATTAGTATTACTCGTGGCCTAGTGCACAAAACTCATACACATTAAAAGGGAATTAGAGTAGCGGTTCTCAACCTGTGGTTGTGACCTGTTTTTTGATGGTCTTAGGCTCTACAGCAGTGACCCACAGGTTGAGAACCACTAGCAGGGTCGCCTAAGACCATCAGAAAACACAGATATTTACATTACGATTCACCACAACACAAGGAACTGTATTAAATGGTTGCAGCATTAGAAAGGTTGAGGAAATTTTATTAGAGGAAATATTTTAATATTGCTATTCACATCCCGTGGCACAGAGCTGAGTAGGGAGGCAGCCTCAAGTCCCAGGCCGGTACAAGTCCCCACCCACTGATGCTGCAAGTTTCTTACCTTCCCCCACAACCTCCCCCCTGCCACCCCCCCACCCCGCCACCCCGCCACCCTGCTGCCCCTGCCTGCCCTGCACGCAGTCTCCTGTTGTTTGGTCCTTATGGTGTCATGGTGTGATGATCATTTGCATATTAGCTTGTTATTATTATGATGATATCTGGGCCAATTTTATTATTATTATGTGTGATAAATTCCTGGAAATGTAATCACCCAACCCAGTAGCCTGAATATTTGCTACATCCTGCCAAACTGTCGCCAGAAATGCTGTCCCCTATATTCCAGAGCAGTGCCATCAGGTGTCTGTTTTATCACAACCTCTCTAGTACTAAATATTGTGATTTTTAAAAAGTTCCAGGCATCTTTCCTTTGCAATTACTTGATTACCTTTGAAGTTAATTTTTCTCGTGTATATTAGTTACTTTATTTCTTCTTTAGTTCAAGGTCTTTGCCCGGACATATTCTTCTTTGAGTAATCCTATTTCATTTGAATTCACGGGAAGCAATAGCAGCTTCCATAGCGGAAGGAGGGAGAGACTGGTGCTGGACCAGAAGTGTTTGTCAATGGCTCCTGTTAAAGGTTAGAGCAGAGGTTAGGGGCTTAAGGGAGCTATTAGGTTCTGAGACTGAAATGTTAGGATGGGGGCACACAGTCAAAGGTCACCATTTGGGAGGTTGGGTCCCTGGGGTCTGGTGGGGAGGATGAAGGTCAGACCTGGGTTTGGTGAGGGATGCAGGAGGGGAGTGGTCTAGCTGGGAAGGCCTGTGGGTCTGGGCGGCTCCCCGGATTCAGGCACCCAGCACTCTCCACCAATGCTGGGGCCACTGCACTGTCCAGGTTTCACTACAGCCAGAGGATCTACAGCTTCAGCTCCAGCTGCGCTGCAGAGGCTGTGGAGGGTCACGTGGCCCTCAAGCCTGTAACTCATCACCTCTGAGCTGTGCGCATGCCCCACTTCAGGGAAACCGCCTGATACTGCGTGGGATGTGGGAGACTTTATGGGAGGAGGTCCTCTGTCCCCTAACCCCGACCCCGCAGGCCTGGAGCCCTCATCCCTGTGCACATGGTCATCTGTAACAGGTGCCCAGAGGCCAGAGTGGGGGCAGGGGGTTCCCACGGCATTGGAAACTGCTCCTCCCAAGGGTCCCACAGTCTCAGTGTTGCCACCTGACTGCATGGCCTCAGTGTTATGCCATTACCTTCTGATGCCAGTTTTGCACCTTAAACTCTTAAGTTAGCCGCAAGAGCAGCTTTCCTGTTCACTCTCCCAGGACTCACAGTTCTGTTGCATATGCTCCTTTCAAAAAGCAGTTTCTAGTTCTTGGCCATGTGGGATGTTGCCCACTTTTCATTCTAGGTTTGCATGTGGGGCATCCTGGATTCTGTGAGCATGATGACTCTGTCTGTTCTACAGCAAGCCTGTGAGCGAATAAATATGATCCCCATTTTACATCTACTCTCAGACTGTGGTAACATTTCCCCAAGTGGGACTGGATCCTGTAAACCAATTCCCACACTCCACTGCACTGAATAAGAAAGAGGATCCGAGCTCACCTTTCATATGAGGAGCCGATGAGGCAGCCTCATGTCCCAGTGGCACAAGTCCCCACTCCGTTCCCCGTCTCTCCTCTCTGCCCACCAGCTCCTTGCTGCTGAACACAGCCTGTGAAGGGTCATTACTATGATAGAGTAATGATAATTTGCATGTCACCTCTTTATATAGAGAGATACTGACTCCTTTCTGTACATTCCAAGCAAAATCCAAACTCTATATAAATTCAATTTAGGACTTTATCCTTGACCCACATAGCTTAATATTGCTAGGGCGAGGGAAAAATAATCTCTTGTCAACTGATAGTCTTGACTGCTAATATCGGGTGGGTCTTTGGGATGTCCAGCAATCTTGCTACATTTCATTGGTTCATTCGTAGAACCCTCCTCCACACTCATAGATGTCTGTTTTGTAACTTAATTGATTCTTCCAATGCATCCAATTTCACTGAGAAATAACCATAAGATAATTTTCATATGTCCCTATCACTATATGTATACCTATCTACATCTGCATTTCAAAGGATGGACACCTTTTCTACTAGGTAAAGCAAACCTACCCAACATGCACTTCAGGATCTCATGTACCATTATCTGTACAAGTGCATTGTTTCAGCAATTGTTCTTATAGCTAACATGATCAGTTTTTTTTTTCCTGCTGAATCATTCTCACCAGCATATAAAGATATGCTAATAACTCTTTTCAAAGAAAAAGTAAAACTATCGCTGAAATGTGCTTGCTCCTCTAGCTAAATCTTGATGAATCTGCTCCCTTTATACTAAATTGCCTATAGTCTGTTTCATCCAGTTCCTCCCCATTTGTTTGTCTTCAAACCACTTCAGTCTTAACTTTATCATTCCACTAAAATAGCCCTTGGTTAGGTCAATAGTGACCTCTCCCTAATAAATTCTATGGTTACTTTTGGTCAAATCAGCATTTGGCCATTCTTTGAAACTTTTCTGTTCCTTACTTTTTCTAGTTCTTTGGGCTCTTGTAATATTCTCAGCTTTCACCCTCCAAAATTTTAAATATTAAAGAGATCATATCCTATTATGTAGTTTGTTCATGTCATCTGTGGCCGCAGAATTAATTTAAGGTGTTCCCCGCCCCCTTCCCCCATCCACCCATCTTTTCATCTCCAGGTCCTTCCACTGTGAAATGGTCTTTCTCAAGACTTCTTGGATGAATGTAAAGAAAGTAGCCTTCAGTAAAAGGTGAGTTATTCTCCTTCCAAGTCCTATCTTGTAACTGCAGTTAAATTACCAGGTATCAGTAGCAATTGACTTTTTCTGACTTTCCATATGAGAGAAATAATCTTTATGACATAATAAGACCAATTATTCTAGATTTAAATTTTCTAAAAAATAATGATGAAACCAAAAAATGTGGGTGTTTTGAGTCTGAGTTCTTGTCTTGCCAAAATCAAAAAATAAAGTCATATACAAAAATGATTAATGGAACCAAAGTTTATTGGGAGAAACCAGTTCTGGAAAGGTGTAGCTAGGGTTCCAGGAGCAGCCCAGTGTCTAGAGCTTCCTTTCCATGTTACAGTTGGGAGTAGTTTAGTATCCAAGTGAATTGAAGTCTAGGAGTCCAGCTGAAACCGATTTGGCTCAGTGGCTAGAGCATCGGCAATGCGGACTGAAAGGTCCCTCCCAGGTTCGATTCTGGTCAAGGGCAGGTACCTTGGTTGCGGGCACATCTTCAGTAGGGGCCTTGCAGGAGCAGCTGATCAATGTCTCTCTCTCATCAATGTTTCTAGCTTTCTATCCCTCTCCCTTCCTTTCTGTGGAAAATCAATAAAATATATAAAGTCTAGGAGTCCATGTGTGAAGGCCCACATGGCCATAAACCACGTGGGCACAGGGAGGTGCTCCCCCACAAAAGGAATGTCATTGTATCCATTGTTCTCTGTTTCTGGGGAAAGCACATTTTTTTTTTTGTATATATGCTTGCCCTACTGCCTTGTGATTGGTTATCTGCACACTGTCTTTCTTAGTAAAATCCATACATTTTAAAGTTCATGCCTCTTGCGCACACTATTCTTTCCCACTCCAGTTGGGGTGTCCTATTAACTCCATATCTAGCTTGATTCCTGGCTTCACTTCCTCCTCCCATGGTCCCACCCCTATCTACCTAACATTTTTTTTTCTATTTTAATGACATAGAATGCAAGTAATTTTTAACCAAAAATATAGAATGTAGCTTATCTATCTAAGTTCATTTATTTGCTACCTGAAGGGTTACCATTTTAAGAATCTTGTCTTTGCACAAAGGACAAAAAAAAAAAATCTTTGCCACCCATAAAATATGTAATTATGTAATTCTGGGAAGTTAATTCTGCTTACTTATTGTTAATATAATATTGGCACTTTGTTAAATATAGTTCACTAAATAATCGATAGTATTATGTTCAGGGCAGTATCCTTCTTTTTCGCAGGCATTCTCCACACTCCATAAAATAAAATTATTTTATGACTCTAGTATTCACTAAGCAAGAAATATTGTAAATATCAATGGTGTTTGACCTTCAATTATTAGAATCAAGTTACAATATTCCAAATGTTCCACAATTTAGACAATTACTATGTAATGTATGGGGAAAATACATTATACCTTTTGAGAGAAACAGTTGCAAAAGGCTAAAGAGGAATTCAAATTAATGCTTTCTATCTCTTTGTATTAGTTATATACACTTACTTTATCTTTTTAGACAATCTAATATAAAGTCTTTAATGTTGTACAATTTATTTACAAATAAATAATTTATTGTTGTCCACATAGTGCATCTATAAAATATACAGACTAGTTTTAACTTAAATAATAATTTCAGATTATCTGAAAGTGCAGACAGAAATCGTTGGGGATCATCAGTCTATTATTGAGTCTTTTTAAATGATCTTGATATTTTAAAAAGCATGGATGAGCATCGTTTAAATTTTTCTTTAATTTGGATTTGTCCAATATTTTCTCACTATTATTTTGGAATTATGGATTTTGTAGGAAGAGTACCACATGGTGAATTACTGTTTTCATTGTTCCTAGCCAGGGATACATGCTATCAATAAAACATACTAATGGTGATGTTAACCTTGATCATTTGATTATGGTAGTGACTGTCAAGTTATCTACTATAAAGATATTACAGGCAAAGAGAACAAAATAATTCAAAGGTCCCAAGATAGGAGTATGATATATATATATGAAACTGCAAGGAGACCAGTGTGGCTGAAAAGGAGTGAGAGAGTGAGAGAAAAAAATACACAGAGAATTTTTAAAGGGC
This sequence comes from Lasiurus cinereus, assembly GCA_011751065.1. Classification (NCBI taxonomy): domain Eukaryota; kingdom Metazoa; phylum Chordata; class Mammalia; order Chiroptera; family Vespertilionidae; genus Lasiurus; species Lasiurus cinereus. Next base: position 34,253,485 of record JAAGEH010002531.1, read on the forward strand.
ACAGCATGAAACCATAGCTCTGGTAGGGATCTTATGATTAAATTTAAAGTCTTTAGCTTTTACTTTATGCATAATGCCAAAACAGTACACGTTTTCCAAAGTTTATTTTAGCTGCAAATGGGATAAAGGTGACTTTGGACTAACATGACTAGTATTGATGGTGTTGATAAATAATTAAATTATTGATATATGTTGATGATAGATTTAACAGTATTTTATGATGGATTGCACATGAAAGTCAGGGTGGATATCAAAATTTTTTTGGTCTCAGCAATAGGGAAAATGAAGTCTTAGAAGAGTATGGGCTGAGCAGGTATAATAGGTCAGACATTTGGTTTAGTGTATGAGAAAATTCAGCTGCTAATTAGATACAGAAGTGGAAATGTAGTGGAGGTAGTTATATATAAGATTTACAGAAATCAAGGCTTCAGTTATAAACTAAAAATTATTACTATTCCTCTGGGTCTGATAAGCTGTACTAATATTGACTGTATTCCAAATTCTTCTCTTCCCCCAAAACATTTGGGATAAAAACACTCTGCTGACTTCAAGTTAGGTATGCCCACATGACTTCCATTAATCAACAAAATGTAAATAGAAAAGATGTGTGTCATGTTTGGTTAGGAGCATTCAAGGGTCAAGAAACGATTCTCCAGTTATCTTATTATCTCATTCTGAGAGGGTAGCACCTCCTGATTGTGAGCCCCTGCCAGCCTGTCTCTAAGTATCTATATATGTAAAAGCCTAATATGCCAAGTGTCCCTCCAACCATTTGACCAGTCGCTATGACACACACTGACCACCACAGGGCAGATGCTCCGACTCATAGGTTAGCTTGCTGCTGAAGTCTGGCAGATTGGAACTGGGCAAGACAGGCGGATTATGCCCTACAATTTTCCTTCAGTTCCTCCTCGCCCTGATTGTGCACCAGTGGGGTCCCTCAGCCTGTATTGCGCCCTCTCACAATCTGGGACCACTCCGGGGATATCGGAAAGTCAGTTTTGGCCTGATCCCCACAGGCCAGGCAGAGAAGCCCCACTGGTGCACAAATCCGTGCACTGGGCCTCTAGTCTACTATAAGCAGACTTGATCTATCAATCTCCACTGCATGTAATTAGATGAGAAAGAAAAATGAGTTTGTTGTATTAGGGCAATTGAATTAGGGCTTCATACATCTGATTAATTAATACAGATGATATTTAAAGCCATGGATGTAATTTTAATGAAATCACCTTGGGATTAAGTGAAGGTAAAAATAGAAATCCAAGTACTGAATTATGAGACAGTTGAATGTTAGATTGAAGCTAAAGTATATTGCAGCAATTAGGAGAAGGTAGTTTAAATTTTGTACACCTTTAAATGTTCTGAAAGATGATCATTGAAGATGGTATTCTTTTTGTTTGTTTGTTTTTAAGGTAAGGGACTAAAGGAGGTTAGATTTTGGTCAAATATACACACAAAGTGCAAATAAGAAGATAATACTTGGCTACTTAGTGGGAGAGGAAATTTTTGCAGTTAAAAAAGGCAATTATTTTTATACTGATTAAGTATATGTTTATGGAATATGCAGAGCAAATACTTGCTTCAGTGACTTTTTTCTATAATACTCTTCTAACAAATATTTATTTTTCTCTATAGCATGCTTCTACAAATCCTTTAGCATATTATTCCTTCATATCACTCAAGTCTTTGCAAGAAATTAGTTCTGCTGACCAGCCTACCTTAAACACTGAAAATTCTCTGCCCCTCACCTAAACCCAGTCACTCTTATACTCCAAACTCTATTTAAAAATTTTCTTAACATCAAGCATTTTACAAACACACACATACACATATATACATATTCATATATAATATACATATAAATACATACAATATAAGTAATATTTAAATATAATTTATATTTATTATATGTCATATATACTATGTGTATATAAAATAGATACACATACAAATATATAATTCAAAAAATGCTGATGTATGTTAGGAAGGTATAATCTAATTGTGTTATATTTCTAATTTTACTATAATTTTATGTGACTAGAGGCCTAGTGCATGAAACTTGTGCACAGGGTGGGGGGAGATCCCTCAGCCCAACCTGCACCCTTTCTAATCTGGGACCCCCAGGGGATGTCAAATTGACAGTTTAGGCCCAATCCTGGCAGTTAGACATCCCTCTCACAAATATTGGACCGCTGGCTCCTAATCATTCACCTGCCTGCCTGCTTGGTCACCCCTAACTTCCCCCCATGCTCCCATGCTGGCCTGTTTACCCCTAACTGCCCCTTGCTGCTGGCCTGTTCACCCCCAACTGACCCCTCTGGCAGCCTAGTTACCCATCACTCCCCTGTGCCGGCCTAATTGCCCCCAACTAGTGGCCTCTTACTGCCCGCCCCCTCTGCCAGCCTGGTCACCCCCAACTAACCCCTCAGCTGGCCTGGTCACCCCTAACTGCCTCCCTTGCTGGCCTGGTTGCCCTAATTGGCCCCCTTGCTGGCCTGATTACTCCTAAATGCCCCCCTCCTGCTAGCTTGGTCACCCCATGCAGCATGCTTGTTCAGTCATTTGGTCATCCCTCACTAACCCCCCTGCTGGCCTGTCATAGGCAACCATCATGTGAGGGTGTGAGGGTCAATTTGCATATTACATCTTTATCATATAGGATTATATAAGATAGGTTATATCTTCCTTCAGTCATAATAAAATGTTTGCTCTTATTAAATTGCCTTTTATTTATTTTGCTAAATGAAATGAAGAAATTAATTTTTTTCTCAAACTAAGTATGTCTAGACTACTCAAAATAAATATGTTTGAAAAAAGTAATAATAGTATATTTCTATTTTCTTCTTGATCCTGCTGATAAACTAGGATACATATGATAAAATGATTTTTAAAATGTTTATTTTTGAAATGAATTGTGAAATTTATAAACATAAACCATAGATTCTAAAAATTTCAAATGGTCTGGAATAACAGGCAATTGATATGATCAAGGATCTTGACCAAGACTAGAACAAAGTATATCCTAAACTAAATTCTTAGCTTGGCAAAAAGTTAATTAAAGTATAATTAATTTAAAATAGTAAGCACTGCCTTTAAAATATGTAAATAATACCTGTTCTCTGCAAACTGATAATCTATTGAGAAAATAAACACATAATGCAAATTATTTTTTCATAAATAATTTGTATTTTCTTAAATGGAATGTGATTTTGTTCAAAGTAATTATGTTACTATAATTACTTTTGCAATTTTCCATTTTTCAACATAATTATATTTGAGTGTTATTTTTAAGAAATGCATGATTCCATTATTATGTACTCTTAATAGTCTCTTAAGACTATATTCTTCACAGTATCTAAATTATATCTGGGGCCCTCGTGGTTAGGTTCAGTGGATAGAGCACTGGCCTGCAGATTGAAGGGGCCTGGGTTTGATTCAGGTCAAAGGCATGTGCTCTGTTGCAGGCTTTTCCCCAGCTAGGGCCCTATCAGGGTGCATGCAAGAAGCAACCAATCAATGTTTCTCTCACATGGATATTTCTCTGACTTTCCCTCTCTCATCTATTCTAGCTAAAATATCCCCGGGTGAGGATTAAATAAATAAATAAATAAATAAATAAATAAATAATATCTGGGGAGGAGATTAAGAATTTTGAAAAGTAAATTATAACATATCAATAAAATATATATTATAAGTTGTACTTCTGGAAATGGGTGGTGATTCAGGACTCAGCCTTCATTTCAATGCTTCTTAATTTTTTCTATATTTAACTATTCTTTTATTTGCATGGGAATTGCATTAATATTGAGTGTTGTAAGTGAACCAAATGTCATATCAATACCCCCTAATATGTGCAAGAGATTTAAGAGTAGGAACAGTGATTTCTAACTATGAAAAGGAAAAAAGCCTGACATTGGGTAGCTTAAACACAAGTGGGGAAAATTAATCTGATAATTTTGACAGGGATAAGTTTTAAAATTGGCCTAGACTTAGTGCAGTGAAAGAGAAATTTTATTTATTTTATTTTTTTAATATATTTTATTGATTTTTTACAGAGATGAAGGGAGAAGTATAGAGAGTTAGAAACATCGATGAGAGAGAAACATTGATCAGCTGCCTCCTGCACACTCCCTACTGGGGATGTGCCTGCAACCAAGGTACATGCCCTTGACTGGAATCAAACCCGGAACCCTTCAGTCTACAGGCCGACACTCTATCCACTGAGCCAAACCGGTTTCAGCGGAAGAGAAATTTTAAGTAGGGATTACTTAAAGGCTTGAACATACACTAAGGCTTAGGGTAGCATATAATTAATGTCAGGTAATTTGTATGCTATGTTCAAGACTTTATAGTCATTTCCATGTTGCCAGAGTGCAAAGTGGGAGCAGAAAGAGGTCAGAGGTAAAACTGAAGAAATACGCAGGCACATGGTTGTCATTTGTTGGCACTTCATGAAGCTTAAAATTCATTATATAAGTAATAAAAAGTCATTTATTATTTATAATTTATTTTTTTGGGTTTTAAAAATACATGTTTAATAAAATAATGTGTTTCTTGTAAAAAGTAAATAATAAAAATAAATTTAGTCACATAAATGCAATATTAAGTAATTTTTTATCTTCCAAAACTTTACAATTATAATAATCAATATGGATTATTGTTCATATCTTTTTAATAGTCTATTCAAATATATACATGACGTTTTCCATAGGTTTAAATAAAAACATAGTGTGTGTCTCAGTGTGGTGCTGCACTTCAATGTAATCTTTTATTAAAACTTTTGAACACATAATTTGCTTCACCATATTAAAGATGTGCCCTTGCCCTAACCCATTTGGCTCAGTGGATAAAGCATCATCAGCTACAGACTGAAAGGTCCCAGGTTCGATTCCAGTCACGGGAATATAATGTACCTTGGTTGTGGGCACAACCCCAGTAAGGGGTTTGCAGGAGGCAACTGATCAATGGTAATCTCAACAATATTTCTAACACTCTATCCCTCTCCCTTACTCTCTGTAAAAAGTCAATAAAATATATTTAAAAAAAAGATATGCCCTTATTAGGAATTAAACCGTGACCTCCTGCTTCATAGGTCAATGCTCAACCCCTGAGCTATGCTGGGTGGGCTACAACTATTACTTTTGGATATTTGGCAACAGACAGTGAAAGACTCTGATCTCTGAGAGGACAGAAAGCCATGTGATGAGCCATACCATTACCCAGTCTTTCTGTTGGAGATGATTGGCTGGCCATGGCAAAGAGAGGGCAGCCTAAGCAGAATCCAATAATTTTGGTGAGGTGAAGAAATTTAAAGAAGCATTTGACATCTAGAATTTGCTGAATAAAGAGGGATCTATGTGGCAGAAAGCTTCATAAATTTGCTTAAAAGTCTGTTATATGTTTGGCTGAATATCAAATTGGAATTGAACTAAGTAGAACTCAAAGAGGCCAGGCAAAGAACAACTACCATATGAAGAACAAGCAGTGGGAAGCTGTAAGCCATAAAATTTCCTGAGCTCCCCCAGGGCTATGAATCATTCAAATTTACTACTCAGAGTGGAATTATTGTTGCATGTATGGGGCATTTAGGAATACTCTCAAAAGTTCACATTATGATAGGTGGTTAAACTAGCCCTAGAGTAAAGACCTGTCTAGATTCAGTGTAAAAGAAGAGCTTAAAAATAAGCCTAAAAAAGATCAAGCTGACCCACAAATAACACACCAACTAATGTATGCAATATAGATAAATAAGAACTTTAAATTACAATCATTAAATTATACTAACATTTGTTGGTTGATGGTATTAAGACTTGATTCTGTAGTAATAAACAAACCTAATAAAGATTTCTAACATTAAGGTGGTTCAAGCTAGAGAACTTTTTCTTTCTTTTTCTCTACTGAACCCACATTTTGCCCATCTTTCACTTCTGTTTTTCTCCTTTCTTTCAATACAAGTGAAGCTAATATTTTTTAATATCAAGAACAGTTCTTTTCTTTAAATAAATTACCACAATAATAAATTTGTGCTTTTTAAATAAGCTGGTCTGTTGTTTTCAGAATCACAAATATGATTTATACCAGGAGTAGCAACAGCTGGTGATCTTACTGCTGTTGTCTCTTTTGTTACTATGTGGATCCTTTGCCCTCTCTAATGAAGCAGAACTTTTGATGAATAATAAATAACAGATTGATGAATATATTAGAGTGGTAGTGGTAGCCAGGGTTTACTCCCACCTTAGTGAACTTTCTCTTGAAATAAATGCAGACTGTCCAATAAATGAAATTAAAATTATAGTTCACTATATCTGGAATGTTGTGTGATAAATTTGATTTTTAAAAGGTTAGAGGAGAACACATTGATGTGGTTTGATATTTTAAAAGGTCAAAAATATTATCTTTTTAGTTATGTTTAATAGCAGGAAATAAATGTTGATTACTTTTATTTAAATTTTGTAAATCAAAGATATTTTGGGAAATAAAGCAAAGTAGTGGAAAATTATTTTAAAAGTACACATAAAACATATTAAACTTCTTTCATCTATCTCCTTATAAATATAATTTACAGTTCTCCTGGCTATGAATCAAGAAGCTTTGAACAATAAAGCAGCCTATCTGCATAGTATGTTTTCTAAGGAACAGTTAATGATCTAATCAATCACCCTTCCTATTTTTGCTTGCTTAGATGTTGCCTATAATTAAAATATATGTAATTTATGATTTTCTCTCAATGCAATTATATTTTATTTGGGAAGAGAAGTTATATATTTATACTCTACACAAAAGCCACATCCTTGAAAACAAAACATGCTATCTTTAGTGATGTTATGTAGAAATAACCTCATAATAAAAAACATATTATTTCAAATCTTTATAAATTTATTTATTAACTGTATTATACTGATAAAGTTAAATGGGGGTAATATTCTTGGTTATCATTATAACAATTAACAATAATGTAAGTAAAGGACCTAATTTATAGTGGACATTTTATAAGCATGCATTACTCTTGAATTATTATTTCTAAAAGCTGGAAATAATTATTTTATAGATATTATACAAGACACCACACCCTCTATAAACTTTAACCATTTTCAAAATGATGTATAAAATATAAAAATAATATTATATAAATACTTAGTGCACAAAATTCGTGCATTTGTGGGCGGGGGGAGGGTCCTTCAGCCTAGCCTGCTCCCTCTCACAATCCAGGACTGCTGGCTCCCAACTGCTCACCTGCCTGCCTTCCTGATTGCACCTAACTGCTTCTGCCTGCCAGCCTGATCACCCCCTTAACCACTCCCCTAATAGCCTGATTGATGCCTAACTGCTCCCCTGCCAGCCTGTTTGCCCCTAACTGCCCTACCCTGTGGGCCTGATCACTCCTAATGGCCCTCCCATGAAGGCCTGGTCAACCCTAAATGCCCTCCCCTCTAGGCCTGGCTCCCTCCCCCAACTGGCCTCCCATGCTGGCCATCTTGTGGTGGCCATCTTGTGTCCACATGGGGGCAGGATCTTTTGGCCATGGTGGGGCAGTCATCTTGTTTGTTGGAATGATGGTCAATCTGCATATTACTCTCTTATTAGATAGGATAGAGGCTTGGTTCATGGGTAGGGGCTGGCCTGTTTGCCATGAAGGGTGTTCTGGATCAGGGGGGTTCCTTTGGGGTGTGGGGCGGTCTGAGTGAGGGCCCTGTGGTGGTTTGAAGACCAGCCATGCTCTCCAGTGACCCCAGTGGAAGCCCTGTTATCTGGGATTTATTTATCTTCTACAATTAAAACTTTGTAGCCTAGAGCAGAGCCAAGCCTTCTGCTTGTCAGTGGCAGCAGCCATTGAAACTCTATAGCCTTGACTGGATGCTTGGGTAAGCCAGGATGTGCAGAAAGCGTGGCCTCCTTCATTGCTGGGGGCAACCCAAGCTTCCCTCCTGTTCTCTCTGTGGCCATAGCCATCTTGGTTGGATTAATTTACATACTTGCTCTGATTGGTTGGTGAGTGTAGTGGAGGTACAGTGAATTTGCATATTACTCTTTTATTAGATAGGATATACCTATAGATAATATGAACATTGTTATAGCAATTACTAGTGACCTGGCACATGAAATCCATGCACATTAGAAGAGAATTAACTAGAGGAAATATTTTAATATTGCTATTTGCCCTTTCTGTATAATAGAAGTGTCAGAGATAAAAGAAAATTAGTAAAATACATATGAAAATCTTCCTCCTGTCAGAGTCTGGCGTGTGCCACAGGAACCAGAGTCAAGACCTTGCCCACCCACATGTGCCTTGAAATAGCATGAGACCCAAACCCAGCTGGCCCCACCCCATTGGGCTAGATCCTGACCCAGCTGGCCCAATCACCATCAAGCCCCGCTGGGTGGGGGGCACAGTCTCAGGTTACCTGGCCCAGCACTGGGATGGGAAGGGTATGGCCTTCGGTCCCCTAGCCCAGGCCAGGGGGTGGGCCTTGTGGTCCCCTGGCTTGGGCCAGGGTACATGGCCTGAGGCCCCTTGTCAAGCCCTGACAGGCAGAGGGCACAGCCTCAGGTTCCCCGCCCTGGTGCCAGGGTGGGGTGAGCAGCCTGACGTGCCCTGACAAGCCCTGCTGGGTTGGGGACCTGCCCTGAAGTCCCTTAAATGATTTACTTGCGGATGGACTCACTTTCTCTGAGCCCTAGTGCTGGAGCAGTGACTCAGAAAGCTCCAGGACTATCCAGGGATGAACTGAATTGTCTAATTTCAAGGCTAGAGTTGGAGGGGCAGCAATCTCCAAAATAGAAGTACTAGTAGATGCTACTAATACTGTTCCCACTGTCCTGGTGTTTTCTCAAAACTCCACTCTACCCAACTTTCAGGACCTCCCAAGCCATTTCTAGTTGCTTTCTATATAAACTGCCTGTCTTGGCTTATGTTTTAGACTTTGAGAAAATATCTCAAAGGTTTACAAATCCCAAACAAATAGCCTTGGCATGTCCTGTGCTTCCTGTTAAATTGCTCTGAGCCTGGCACTAGTGCCAGCCAATCTCAGTTCATACCTTAGTCTCTCCTTGACACCTGCCCAGAGGGCAACTCACCAAGTTATAGAGGCCTGCTAAATTCAGTCCTCTCACTGATCTGCCAAAAGTAATAAAGGTTGAACTACAAGAGGAGGGCATATAGAACCTGAACAAGTGACATAGCTGTAACAACTGGTTCAGGTGACTGGGAGGACTGTGCCACTGGTCCCTAAAGGACACCAACTACATAAGGCCACTCTATCAAGATCAGAAGATGTAGCAGCTCTATCTAATAAATAGAAACAAACACAGGGCAGCAGCCAAAAACAGAAGAAAAAGAAATATGTCCTAAATTAAACAATGGAACATAACCCCAGAAAAAGGACTAAACAAAATGGAGATAAGCAGTCTACCAGATGCAACATTCAAAACACTTGAAATAAGGATGTTCAGAGGGATCCAAGATGGTGGCTGATGGGACAGCAGACTGCAAGAGAGTGTGTGAAGAAGACAGTGAAAGGTGAGTGCATGGATGTGCAGGGAATGTCTGTATTTGTGAGTGAGGGACAGCTATATTCCACATGACTGTTGGGGACTGGTGGACCATACCCCCTTGCTGGGCAGCCTCTACTACTGCTGAAATCTCTCCTGCAGCCAGCTCTGGCACAGAGACTGCGTCACCTTGAAGGGGAGAGCAGCTGTGATCAGAAGCCCAATCTTACCTTCAACCAGAGAGACCTCAGATACCTCCGAGGACCCTACAATCACAATGCCCATGGACCAGCTGCTTCAGCTGCAAACCCATGACACTGAGACTCCAGCCTCCCTGGAGCAGGTGCCTAAAAAGTTTGTCTAGGAGAGACAAAGTGGTGCTGAATACGTGGATGGGTTCTGTGCTTTCTCACAAAGCAGATATAACTAACAGCTGAATCAAATAACAGCCACCTGAAATTGGTGAATTAAGCACAGCTGGTAAAGCAATACATGGACAGAAAAGGAAGAAATAGACTTGAAAGAGCTCTGCCTCCACAGATTCATCTAGGTGTTTGTTGTTTCTTGTTGCATTCATCTTTGAGTGTTTGTTGTTTGTAATTTGTGAATTAGTTGTTGTTTTTTTTGCAGTTTTCTCCCCATATACATATATTTTCCCCCTTATTTTTTCTTTTCTCTTACATTTTTTCATTTTCTCAATATAATTTTTGCACATTTTCCTCTCCTCCAACTTTCTTTTCATGATGGTCACCTTTATTTGTGGTTATTGGTAAATACATTTGTGTTTGGCACCCTGTGCATTGTGTCTTGTCGTGTTGTATTCTGTGCCTTTAAGTCAATGCAGGAGAGAGAGCTACATAATCAGATATTTTGAGAGGAGTGATAATGGGGAGACAAAGAGACAACCCGCATTAGAAAGAAAATGAGGAATCACCAGAAAAGGAAATAAACAAAATGGCAGTAAGCGATATGTCAGAGAAAAAATTCAGAGCATGGTCACAGATGCTGAAATGGATGGAAGACAAATTCAACAACATGCAGAAGAACAAATAGGAAATTAAAAGTAACATCACTGCAATGAAGAACTCAATAGAAAGCATCAACAATAGACTAGAAGAAGTGGAGGTAGAGCTAGAAGACAAAGGAGGAAAAAATACTCAAAGAAAGCAGCATCTAGAAAAAAAGACCTTAAACAACAGGAGGATAGCTTTAGGGAACTTTGGGACAACATGAAATGAAACAACATCTGCATAATATGTGTGTCAGAAGGAGAGGAAACTGAACAAGGAATAGAAAACGTGTTTAAAAAAATAATAAAGGAAAACTTACCTGATATAGAGAATAAAAATCTCACAGAAGTCCAGGAAGCTCATAGAGTCCCAAACAGATGAACACAAAAAGACTGACACCAAGACACATTATAATTAAATTGACAAACAGCAATGACAAAGTGAGAATCTTAAAGGCTGCCAGAAAGAGATAGAAAATTACCTACAAAGGACCCCCCATCAGATATCTCAACAGAAACACATCAGGCCAGAAGGGAATGGAATGAAATCTAAAAAGTCATGCAAAGCAGGGATCTGAATCCAAGAATACTATACCCAGCAAAGCTCTTAATCAAAGTTGATGGTGAAATCAGGAGCTTCACAGGCAAAAAAGGACTAATAGAGTTTATTACCACCAAACCAGCAATGCAAGAAATGTGAAAGAGTCTGCTGTAAAAAGTAGAAATAGGAAAGGAAGAAGGAACACAGTTATAAAGAATAAAAATGGTGACAAATATATACCTATCAACAATAACTGTAAATATAAATGGTTTAAATGCCCCAATCATAAGACATAGGGTAGCTGAGTGGATAAGAAAACATGAACTATATATCTATTGTCTAAAGGATACTCACCTCAGAACAAAGAACTAATACAGACTGATGGTGAAGGGATGGAAGAGGTTTTTCAGGTGATAGAAAAGAAAAAAAGCTGGGATAGCAATACATATCTCTGCAAAATTAGATCTCAAAGTGAAGGACATAATAAGAGATAAGGAAGGCCACTTCATAATACTAAAGGGAGCAATTCAACAAGAATATAAAACTCTGGTGGAACCAGTTTGGTTCGGTGGATAGAGTGTCGACCTGCGGACTGAAAGTTCCCAGGTTCAATTCCCATCAAGGGCATGTATCTTGGTTGCAGACACCTCCCCAGTAGGGGACATATAGAAGGCAGCTGATCAATGTCTCTCTCTCATTGATGTTTCTAACTTTCTATCCTTCTCCCTTCCTCTCTGTAAAAAATCAATAAAATACGTTAAAAAAAGAAAGAAAATAAAACTCTGGTAAACTTATAGGCACCCAATACAAGAGCATCCAAATACATTAAAAAACAAAACAAAAAAACAACAATCTTCTGGAGGATATCAAGGGAGAGATACATAGGAATACAGTAGGTCCTCAGTTTACATTGGAGATCCATTCCTATGGTGTGATGTAACACAATTTTTGCTGTAAGTTGGAGCTCACCTACATGAGTACCTATATCACTCACATGGCACATGTGTAGAGCACTAATAAAGTAAAACAGTAAAAAAATTAAAAGATGGCAATTCCTGACCTTTATTCGTGGTAAATAAATAATAAAAAACATAAAGCATATATGTACATACTTTGAAATGATTGAACTTTTTTTTTTATAAATTTATGGGAGATAGTGACATAACCACAAAATGACATACATCAAATCCAACATAACACAAGACTGTCTGTACGGTTATCGTAGGGGACTTCAATACCCCACTAACACCACTGGACAAATCCTTTAAACACAAAATCAGCAAAGAAAACAATCCTAGATAATTCACTAGATCAGATGGAATTAATTGGCAACATCAAAACATTTCACCCTAAAACCTCAGAATATACATTCTTCTGAAGTGCACATGGGTCATTTTCAAAGATAGACAACATATTGGGACAAAGGCAAAATCTCTTCAAATTCAAGAAGATAGAAATCATATTAGGCATCTTCCCAGATCATAAGGCATAAAACTAAAAATTGACTACAATAAAACAATTAAAAAATCAAACACCTGGAGGCTAAAGCATGCTATTAAACAGGTTTTGGTTACCAAAGAGATCAAAGAAAAAATAAAATGCATCATGGCAACAAATGACAATAAAACCATAACAACCCAAAATCTATGGGACATAGTGAAAGTATTCTTGAGAGGTAAGTTTATAGCTCTACAGGCCTACCTAAAAAAATTTAAAAAAGGTAATAAATTATGTAACCCTACAACTCAAAGAGTTAGAAAGAGAGTAACAAGAAAAGCCCAGTGTAAGCAGAAGGAAGGAAATAAGAAAGATCAGAGTGGAAATGAATGATATAGAGAAGAAAAAAATGCAAAAGATAAACAAAACCAAGAGCTAGTTCTTTGAAAGGATAAACCAGATTAATGAACCTCTAGCCAGATTCACCAAGAGGCAAAGAGAGAGGATCCAAACAAACAAAATCAGAAATGAAAGAGGTGAAGTAACAATTGATCCCACAAAAATACAAATGATTATGAAAAAATACTAGAAACAACTCTATTCCAACAAAATGGACAACCTAGATGAAATTAACATATTCTTAGAAATATACAAGCTCCCAAAACTCAATTAGGAAGAATAAAAAAATCTGAACAAGCTGATAACTAAAAAAGAAATTGAAGCAGTGATCAAAAATCTAGCAAACAAAAACCCTGGTCCAGACAGCTTTACAGGGGAGTTCTATGAAGCATTCAAAAAATAACTAAAACCTATCCTCCTCAGAGTGTTCCAAAAAGTTCAAGAGGAAGGCACACTTTTAAGCTCTTTATATGAAGGCAGCATTACTCTAATCCCAAACCCAGATACAGATTCCCCAAAAAAAGAAGAGGAGGAGGAGGAGGAGGAAAGAAGAGAGAACTATGGGCCAATATCTTGATGGACATACATGCTAAAATCTTCAGCAAAATTCTAGCATATCAGATTCAGCATTACATTAGTAAGAACATATACCATGACCAAGTGGGATTTATTCCTGGATGCAACAATGGTACAAAATTCACAAATCAATAAATGTGATACATCACATAAACAAATGAGAAACAAAAATCACATAATGATATCAATCAATGCAAAAAAGGCATTAGACAGATCCAATACACTTTCTTGATAAAAACTCTCAGCAAAGTGAGAATGGAGGGATCATACCTCAACATAATGAAAGCCTTATATGATACACCTACAGCCAACATCATACTCAATGGGCAAAAACTAAACTCATTTCCCCTGAGAATGGGAATAAGACAGGGATATACACTTTCACAATTCCTGTTCAATATAGTACTGTAAGTGCTAGCCAGAATGATCAGATAAGAAGAAGAAATAAAAGACATCCAAATTGGAAAAGAAGTAATAAATTGCTCTATTCACAGATGACTTGATACTATATATAGAATACCCCCAAGACTCCATCAGAAAACTATTAGACCAAATAAATGAATTTGGCAACGTAGCAGGATACAAAATTAACACCCAGAAACCTATGGCTCTTTTATATACCAGTAATGAACTCAGAAAGAGAAACAAACAAAAATCCCATTTACCATTGCACCAAAAAAGAAGAAACTTAACTTAGGAGGTAAAAGACTTGTAATCAGAAAACTATAGGATGTTGAAAAAAGAGATAGAGAAAGACAAACAAATGGAAGAACATACCATATTCATATATTGGTAGAAATAACATCATTAAAATGTCCAAACTACCCAAAGCAATCTACAGATTCAATGCAATCCCCATTAAAATACCAATGGCATATTTCAAAGATCCAGAACAAACTCTCCCAAAATTCATCTGGAATTAAAAGAGACCCTGAATAGTCACAACAATCCTGAGAAAGAAGAACAAAGTTAGAGGGATCACATTATCAGATATCAAGCCATGGTTCTCAAAACTGTCTGGTACTGGCCAAGAACAGATGTATAGACCAATGTAACAGAACAGAGAACCCAGAAATCAACCCAATCCATTACGCTCAATTAATATTTGACAAAGGAGGCCAGAGCATACAGTGGAGTCAAAACTATGGTACTTCTATATAATGGAATACTATGCCACTATAAAAATGAAGGAACTTTGACCATTTCCAACAACATGAATGGAACTGGAGAACATTATGCTAAGTGAAATAAGTTAGTTGGAGAAAGATAAATATCACATGATTTCACTCAATGGTGGGATATGATGGTCAACATATTTTATTTTATTTTTTTGATTTTTTACCGAGAGGAAGGGAGAGGGTTAGAAAGTCAGAAACATCAATGAGAGAGACATCGATCTGCTGCCTCCTGCACGCCCCACACTGGAGATGTGCCCGCAAGCAAGGTACATTGCTCCCGACCGGAATCGAACCTGGGACCTTTCAGTCCGCAGGCTGACGCTCTATCCACTGCGCCAAACCGGTCTTTGCAGATCAACATAATTTGATGAAAAGAATAGATCCAGAGATAATGGCAGTTGGAGGGGGTGTTAGAGAGCAACCAAAGGACTTGTATGCATGTACATTAGCATAAACGTTGGATACAGGCACTGGGTCGATGGGAGCTTGCCTGGTGTGGGAATGGCTGGGGAAGTAGGTCAATTGGGGAAAAGGAGATAAGTAAAACTTTAGACAATAAAAAAAATATAAATAAATAAATAAAAATAAAAATAAATGAAAAGCCAAAAAGAAAAAGAAAAAAAATAAGGATGCTCAATGAACTCAGTGTGGACTTTAACAAAGAGATTTTAAAAAGCATTAAAAAATGAAATTGAAAACATAAAGAATCAGTCCAAAATGGAAAATATAATAACTGATTTGAAGAATACAGTAGAGGTAACCAACATTAGATTAAATAAAGCTGAAAATTGTCTCAATGATTTGGAGTACAAGGTAGCAGAAAACACCTAATCAGAATGCGAAAATAAAAAAATAATTTGAAAATATGAGAATAGTCCTGACGAATGTGGCTCCAACAGTTGGTTGGAGCATGGACTCATAAACCAAAAGGTCATGGATTCAGTTTCTGGTCAGGGCACATTCCTGGGTTGCAGGCTTAATCACCTGTCATGTTACACATAGGAGGCAACCAATTGGTGTTTTCCCCTCTCCCTCTCCTCCTCCCTCTTCTCTCTCTAAAATCAATATAAACATAGCCTTGAGTGAAGATTTTTTAAAAAATTGAGGATAGTTTAAGGGTCTTCTAGGACAACATCAATGTAACAATGTTTATATCAAGTCAGACTAATTAATATGTCAAGGGATCAAATTAATACTCAAGGATGTGCTTTATTACCAAAACAAAATGAATTTTTGCTTTTTCACAATTAGGTGTGATCAGAAATGGCTCACCTGTTCAAATTTCAAATGACAGACTAGGACACAGAAACATGTCAAAAATGAGTCTTTTAATAACACTTTCAAGAGCAGGTGTCCATTGTATAGCACATCTATGGGGCAAGGAACATAGCCTAATATTTAGTCCCTCCTGTGGTTCCTCTTTGGTGAGTACTATTTGGTCATCTGTTTCCTAATACATCACCTAGATCCTGCTGGCTCCCATTGGGCCATTTAAAATATTGAGCTGAGACCTTTCTAGTTGTCTTCGCCTATCCTGTCTAGCTGAAGCAGATGCCTTGGGTTTTCCACCAGGTTTGCTCTCTTGCACAGTTCTTTGTTCCTACATCCTCTTCCCTTCTTCCCATATTCTGCTTGCCCTGGGGAAATTCAGCAAATTCCATTAGAAGCTGATCATGCTAGAGATAGATCACAGAAGTCCATTTCTTACAGGTGTTGCCACATTTTGTTCCTGAATCATTAGATATATTCAATTTTCAGAGGGAAAATACTGTACCTTATGCATTCCCCAGAGAAAGAGATTCTCAAAAAATAATTTTTTCAGTAGGCTAGACACAACATATTTTTATTTATTCTGCATGTAATTGGAAATCTTTGCTGTACAATATTGATGACATTGATTTGAACACTGGATAAACAGCAACAAAGAAAGTATCCTAGTTCAATGAAACTGCTTTCATTTTTATTTCAGCAGTGTTCTTTATAATCCCATAAAGAATTTGTAGAGAATGAGTTTCTTAATAGTTGCTGGCTGTATAAAATTTCTATCTGGTTCCATTTTCTTTAATGTAAAAAGTAAATGTTCAAAAATTTAATATCTATTGGAATGACACTGTTAGGTATCACCACAAAATCTTTTCTGTATAAGTCTGCAAAAGTGTAAGAGTCTAAAAGCCACCAGAACACTTTTAGCTTTCTGCTCTAACAGTGATTTATCCATATCTACACTAATAAAAGAGAAATATGCAAAGTGATCATAACTATGATGCCCATAAGCCAATCAGGAGTGAGTATGCAAATTAAATAAACAAAGATGACAGATTAATTTGCATACACAAGTGCAGAGTGGTCGGGTGGGGCGGGATGTCTCCAATGAGGGGCAGGGGGAGGTACAGAGAGAGCTACAGAAGTGGTGCTCTGCCAGGAGCAAGGACTTACAGGCTCCCAAGCAGCCAGGAGCAAAGCCAGGGGAAGGAAGGCCTATTCTTGCACTAATGTTAGTGCAATGGGCCTCTAGTATATGTATAAATATGGAACATAATGTATATAGGTGGAGTCTAATGTATATATATAGAATATAATATATATATAATAAATATGTTAAATGTATATTCTTTTCTAGTGTTTTAAGGCTCTGAAGCATTGGATATAAAAATTAATTTTTTAAATGTGTTTCTTATATGCATAGTAAAAATGTAAAGACATTGTTTATTCATAAATAAATACTGCAACAAGTATCTCATCAAAGTACTTATAAAATTATGAGTTATTTATATAAAATGTTTACATATGAACACAAGAATTGTGGAGGAACCTATTCTTCATAATTTTAACTTTACTAATAGGCTGAATATATTTTTCTTAGTAAATGTTTAAGAAACTACTTAGAAGATACATATTTTCTACTATGCATAGAATCGTGGGTCTTTGAATTTTCCTTTTCTCTACCTTTACTATAATTTGATAATGTTTATGTTGGCATCCTTATTCTTATATGTCAGTTATATTACATATATTTACGCAATTTTTATACAATTAAACTGTATCAAAGAATGAATATATATATATATATATATATATATATATAATTTATATAGTTGAATTTATATACATACCTAACTTCAAAAATTGACACTTGGCAATGTTATATCTAACTTCCAGAGTGATTATATTAGCCCTAGAAGTTGAATGCAAGTTTAACAAGTTACACAGTTTGTTACTAGTAATGCTGTTTAAAAAAATTAGTGCCAAAAGGCAGGTTAAACCTCAAGGTAGGTATCATAATGATAGGCTATTTCAAGGCTAGCCATATTGAAAATACAGTGCCATTTATCTATTCTTTGCCTGTAGACATCTAGTTAATAGGTTACAACACTTTATTTTTATATGGATACAGTCAACTTTCTTTCTCAGTTTAATAGTTCAGGCAGATATTGCTAATCTGTCAAATTTGGCTACAATTTCACTCATTCATTCATTAGAAATTTAACAAGCAGTGTAATAGTATGTATTACATTCAAAATGTATGTATTAGAACAAGATCTATATTTTAATATTTTAAATTATGCATCCAAACTTCAATTATTATATGTATTTTTAAAAGAGTAGGAGGCTAAACTCTGGGCAAAATTTCTCAAAATTTTATAACACTCAGAATTGCCTAGTTAATGTGTTAGAAATGCAGATATCTAAATTTCTATCCTCAAAGTGTCTAATTACAAAAATTGAAGGATGGAATATAACAATATTTCTAGTCAACACTTCCACTAGTTTATGATATAGAGAGTCCATTGGCAGCACTTTCAGAAATATGTCTAAGATAAACAGCAAGTTCCCCTGCTTATTTAATTATGCTATGTGTGAAAATGGTGATTGTTCAGTTTTAATATGAATGTGGATAATATTAAATTCACAGGATTTTTTGCAGAGTTAAGTGAAACTAATTATGCAATAGTCATACAGTTGATGGTTAATTTCACTCCTGTATAATAAGATTATCAGTATCTTTATTTTCTATATTACTGTATTATTGGTCAGATCAATATGTGCCCACTGAGTCCTGTATTTCAAATTCTCCTTAGAATATTTGCTCACCATATCATACCATCAGAAGCCTGCTATGAGAAATATTGAAAGTAGCTTTTATTGACTACTAGAGGCATGGTGCATAAAATTTGTGCACGGGAGGTGGGGGGGTGTCCCTGAGCCCAGCCTACACCCTCTCCAATCTGGGAACCCTTGAGAGATGTCTGACTGCCTTTTTAGGCCTGATCCTGTGTGACATGCCTCTTACAATCCAGGACTGTGTTCCCAAACACTCACCTGACTGCCTGCTTCATTGCCCCTAACAGCTTCTGCCTGTCAGCCTGATTACCCCCTAATTATTCCCCTGCTAGACTAATCAATGCCTAATTGCTACCCTGCCGGCCCGATTGTCCCTAACTGCCCACCACTGCCAGCCTGGTCCATCCCTAACTGCCCTTCTCTGATGGCCTGGTTGCCCACCACTGCCCTTCCCTGCCAGCCTGGTCACCCCTAACTGCTCTCCCCTGCTAGCCCAGTCACCACTAACTTCCCTTCTCTCCAGTCCTGGTCCCCCCAACTGCCCTCCCCTGCAGGCCTGATCATTCCCAACTGCCCTCCTCTGCTGACCATCTTGTGTCCACATGGGGGCAGCCATCTTTGACCACATGGGGGCAGCCATCTTGTGTGTTGGAGTGATGGTTAATTTGCATATTACTCTTTTATTAGATAGGATTGTCCTTAGAACACTAGATTAAGATTTTAGAATGTTTCCTCATGATATCTATTTTTTAAAAAAGTAATTCTGCAAAAGAAAAGACCCTGAATTGGCAATGAGTAATTGTGTCACAGATATAGTTTTATGTTTAGCAGAGCAAGATTCTGTTAAATGCAGAACAGGGTGTTCCCAATTAGAAAGTCCTTTGATCCAATCCAATGGAAATAATCTACTTGGACCCAAAGGAGATTGAAATAGCTACCTTTTGTATGCCTAATAAAAAGAGCTTTTAGAATGGAGTTCTTTTTTCTTTTCCTGACATAAAGGTATACTCTCCCAATGGAACAAGAAGAAATTAGTAGCTGAAATCTCAGATATTCAGAATGTAGGATAAAGAGAAGCACAGAATCATCAAGAGTAATTGGGAGAAAGAGAGAATGCATTGTTGGGACAAAAGACTACTAGATTCTATTCAATAGAGGTTCAAAGTCAAAGATACATTTCATTTCCATATATTTTATTATACCTATTTGACACATAAGTAAACAGGTACACAAAGTGCTACAGATTCTATTTGCAAGTAATGAAATGGCAATGTGAGTGCCAGATATCACAAATACATTGAGAACACACTCACTGTATCCAAAGAGAGATCACACTCATTGTATTTTGGGATATCTGGTCTTCATATTGACATGTGATATTACTTGGCAAGTAACATTTAATTCTACCTATTAAGTCAACTACTACTTACACTATACTGGTATAGAAAGATTTGTTCTGGCCATACCAGTAATAGTGCACAAACAGCTTTTGTGTGGAGGAGTGGAAAAAAAAAAAGGCTTGACAATAGCATCAGTTATTTAGACATTAGGGATAACACAAGCATCGGTTGGTATTTTTAATCTTTCCTCTCTCTGTAATAAATGAAGGAATTTCCACACCAGTTTTCCAGGGGTAAAGTCTCTTAGTTGTGTCTCTCATCTGGACGTCTATTCCAGCCATTCCCTGCCATAGGCACTTTTGTATCTTTATGTTCTTGACTTCACTATTTGTTCTCCAAATCCATGGTTCTTATATCTATTCCAGATACAGATTTGTAAAAGACAGTATGTATTTTTCAAATCAATACAGTGCATTTATTTGTTATTATTTTAATCTCATCCTTTAAACTTAAAACCGTTTTTACTTAAAGAAAAATTGATTCTCTATGTGTGAGGAAGCATGGGACTTGGTTGGAAAGTTTGTAAGGAGGAAATTCCAAAAAGTGGTGTGGGATGAAGGCAACCTGCCCCCGTTTCTTAGAATTCTGACTTAGGGAAGTTGGCTGAACAATTAGGCCACCCCTAATTGTTCCTTGACCTTCCCAAACAAGTCTGTGCATGTGCAGACTCTGGAGTGTTTACTGGAATCTTTATGTTTAATCTTTAGGTGTCCTTGCTTAAAGGACAATGCAGACACATGTGTCCTCCCAAGATTACTTACCCTACTGATTATATCTAAAAGATAAACTTTAGCTCAAACTGCTGTTACAATAAAAACCTGAAGAGGCAGGCGAATGAGGCTGTTTGATTTCTCTAGACAGGCAGTCCCTTAGCCTTCTCTTTCACAACAATTGTGTGTCAGAGTAATCATTCACCTATTGATCAAGGTCTGCTGGTCAGCCTCAGCATCTATGTAGATAATTAAAAATGAAAAGAAATTTTTAAACTATATCATTAAACATGACCATTTTCTTTTTATTTTTCTTATTTAAAATTGCTAGCACTTCCTTGCAAACAAGTTATAGTTTGTGCTAAATATTTTTTAAGAAACATTTTTTAAAAAGTAAAATATTCAGCTTTCCGTCTGGCTGCAGCCATCAGGTAAACCAAGATGGGCGCTTACAAGTACATCCAGGAGCTGTGGAGGAAGAAGCAATCCGATGTAATGCGCTTCCTGCTCATGGTGCGCTGCTAGCAGTACTGCCAGCTCTCCGCGGTGCACCGGGCCCCCCGCCCCACCCGGCCCGACAAGGCGCGCCGGCTGGGCTACAAGGCCAAGCAAGGTTATGTCATATATCGGATTCGTGTGCGCTGCGGTGGCCGCAAACGCCCTGTTCCTAAGGGTGCGACCTAGGGCAAGCCTGTCCATCACGGTGTGAACCAGCTAAAGTTTGCTCGGAGTCTTCAGTCTGTTGCCGAAGAGCGCGCTGGGCGCCACTGTGGGGCTCTGAGAGTCCTGAATTCTTACTGGGTTGGTGAAGATTCCACGTACAGATTCTTTGAGGTTATCCTCATTGATCCATTCCATTAAGCTATCAGAAGAAATCCTGACACCCAATGGATCACCAAACCAGTCCACAAGCACAGGGAGATGAGAGGGCTGACATCTGCCGGCCGCAAGAGCCGTGGCCTTGGGAAGGGCCACAAATTCCACCACACTATTGGTGGTTCTCGCCGTGCAGCTTGGAGAGAAGGCGCAATACTCTCCAGCTCCACCGTTACCGCTAATATAAGTAAGTAATGTTTGTAAAAAGTCTTACCTAATAAACAATTTAGGACAGTCATGTCTGCTTAAAAGTGTTCTTTAATTTGTTAAAACTAGTCTGCAGATTGTCTTACGAATGCATTGTCACATTATAAAAGTTAAAGTGCAATAATGTTTGAAGACTATAAATGATGGTGTGTCGCATTACTCGTAAGATAGACGCTTTTGTCTTGGCTTTATGTCAGCGATTTTCAACCATTTTCATCTCATGGCGCACATAAACTAATTCTAAAATTCTGCAGCACACCAAAAAGTAATGTTTTGCCAATCTGACCATAGGTATTTTGATCCATTCTTTTTTAACTTGACAATCTTAGGGGGCTAGAGGTCAGTGCCCCTGACTAGTCAGGTACTGCATGTTTTAAAAATTGTGTCCCACCAGTGTGCCACAGTATACTGATTGAAAATCGCTGCTTTATCTTACTAGGGAGTTTCCTATGTCAGTGTTTGGAATAGGTGTAAAATTCTGTAAAAGAGTGCAAAACTAGCCAGTAGATTTGTTGGTGCATGTGATGAAACCTATAGCTTTATTAGGGTAATGCAATTCTCTGTTTATTCTCAAGGGGCTGTTTTTTTTTTTTAAGTTTGAATTTTGCTTGGAAATGTGAAAGATAACCTAATCCATTTTCATGGTCCTGTGCAGAAAAATGGAAGTTAAGCAGGGGTTCACATTTTTTAGATTAACCCAGTAAACCGCTGGTTCTGAAAGAAGAAAAGTTTAAAAGAATGCCACCATTTTTTTAGGAGAATTGAATGATTCTTTTGAAAGAGTGGATAACACCAGCACAATATTAGATGTGTGCACTTAAATTTGTAAATTCTATTAAATGATTTTAGTTAAGTTGATGTAGGAAGAATATTTTATAGTCAGCAAAATGTTGTGACTATAACAATTTATTTTAATTATTTTACTTTATAAATACGTTAACTAATCAATCATTGTCTCTGCCACTAGATTACCAAGGATGGGGACATTTCATGACCCTTTGCTTATATTAAAAAATAATAGAAAAGAGTTTTCCCATCTAGAATTGTCTAAAGCCTTGGAAAACAGAGAACTAATATTACTTTCTATTAATCTTTCCTGCCTTTTGAAAAGGTCTTTGATTAATAGAGAAATTATAAGTTGAATTTTTCCTTCCTTGTTATTACAGTCACTTATATTCTCCCTGTTGTGCAATAAAGAATGCTTGCCACGACAGTATAGTCAGAGGGGAGTGAAATTAGGTCAGCATCTAGTCTACTCCACCTCCCTCTTTCAGAAAATGAAAAACAGGGATCTTTGTGAGAACACACACTTAATAGAAAGATCCAACAATTTAAAAAGAATCCATATATTACTTGAGGAAAATAAGAAAACTAAAAGAAATGTTTTACTCAAAGTAGTTCTCAAATGAATGCAGAACAAACATCTGCTATTCAAACCCATATAGCCACAATTCATCAAACTTACTTTCTAAAAAACTATAATCTAGTTGATATGTCTTAAAAGCACATATCTTATTCCATGTTATATCTAAGCTACAAAATTTGAACCTAATACATGTGTATAGTAATCATAGACAATTCATCTAGAAGGGCAGAAGTTGAATGTAATTTTAGAATCATGAGTTTCATTCATATTTTGTGGATAGGTCTTATGTACATAGAACTAGTTATATTCTATTTGGAGATGTTATTTAAGTCCCCTGCCAATGAGCTCTCAATTTAAAAATGAATGCAATTGGGTAATTTTAGTGAACATGACACAGAGAGGACCTTTGAAAATTCATCCCACCATAAAATTTATCAAAAAAGATGGAGTGGACAAAAATCATCAGAATCAAAATGTTCTGAAGTCTGGAAATTAACCTAAGATGTTCAGCAACCAAGGTGCATTTAGGCAAGAAGAGTGGCTAAATCTCAGTAAAAGATTTAAAAAATAATAGCCTACATTCTTGGCACTAGATGAAGAAAAAGGGGCAAAACTTCATCATCAAAGAAAATTCATCATTTGACTTCCCTGTGTTTTCCTGAAGACACCAAACTAAAGAAAGGCCTGTCTTTATTTGACCTGGTAATAAAAACTTCCAAGGTGGGAAATTGCTGCACATTTGTCAAACATACTAACATCATAGATGAAGGAATAGCTGCAAAATATGCTAAGGAATAAGATGGCTGTCAGACCTTTGAAAAATTGACATATTCCTGGGAATCTTGAGGCCTCATGTGTAAGTATAGCTATTCACATACCAGGAAAGATCTAAGAAAATCTTAACCTCTCAACTGTGAATGAAGGTAAAGTTCTATAAAAATAAGAAGTAAATTAAAGCAGAATTATAAACTGTTTATGTGAAGGCATGCACAAACATTTATAGAATCTCTCACCAAAACAGGGATACTTATTGCTCCCAAGCATTTCTGACCAATCATTAACTAAACACTAAATGAACCAAGTAAAAACTCAGTCGCTACACATGGCAAATATATAGACTTTATAGAATTATACAGGAAAGTCACTAAACAAACAATAACTACCATATCTATATTTTTTAAAATAAGAACTTAAGTCAATAACCTAAGCTTTCACCTATGATAGTGAAAAATGATGAGCAAATTAAACCTAACATAAACACAAGGAAATAAGTAATAAAGATTACAGTGAAAATTAATGAACTTCAGAATGGAAAGACAAGAGTGAAAAATATCATCCAAAATAATATTTTTCTTTGGAAAGATTAATAAAATTGAAAATCTTTAGTTAGACTTACCAGTAAAAAAGAGAGGAAGATTTAAATTACTAGAATCACAAGTGAAAGAAGGGATGCAGCCACTGATATTATAAAAATAGAATGGATTATATAAGAGTAATGTGAATAATAATATGCCAGTAAATGAGATAACCTAAATGAAGTGGACAAATTCTGAGAAAGACAAAAGCTACCAAACTGTCTCAAAAAGAAATAGAAACTTTAAATAGATCTATAAAATGATTGATATGGTAATCAAAACTCTCTCGAAAGTATCTTCACTGTAATTCTACTAATTAACAACAATTAAGAATTAACTACAATCCCACAAACTCTTTTATTTTTTTAAAATGATCAAGGAACACTGAAACTTATTCGTTGAAGTCAATATTTCCCTTAATTCATTATACTAAGTGAAATTAGCCAGTCAATGAAAGAAAAACATCACATGATCTCACTCATTTATGGATAATAAATAACATTATAAACTGATGAACAAAAAGATAGATATAGAGGCAGTAAAACATCAAACAGACTGTCAAATTACTAATGGGAAGGTTAGGGAAAGGTGGGGTAGATAAGAGATCAACCAAAGGACTTGTATGCATGCAAATATGCATAACCAATGAACACAAGACACTGGGAGATTAGGGTATGCCTGGGAGGGGGGTGGGCAATGGGAAGATATGTATATATGTAATACATTAATAAAAAAAAATCAATGTTGTGCTAATAGAATGAAGTTTATTTTTCTGACTAAGAAAGTGTTTTGTAATTAGATCTCAGTGATATTTATACACTTTGTGAACATAATAAAGACCATTGGCTTGTACTCTTAAAAATGGTGGGTTTTATAGTGTGTGAATTGTATCTCAATAGAAGAATGAAAAAAAAATCAGGGGATTGCATGATTAAGTTTCATTCTAATTTCAATATTTTGCTTTTGTGACGAAATACACAAATTCTAGGATAACATTTTAATGAAATATATTTAAGATTGAAGAGAGAAGTTTGAAAGATAAAGTAGAGAAATATTGCAAAGATTTATTTAAAATAACAAATGAATGGAGAAGAAAAACAGTATACATGTAAGCAGTATATTCAGATAAGTCAGTTCTGTGGTTTATCTGAGTAGGATTACCATCTGTAGCAATATTTCATATAATCTATGAAAGGACATAGCAGAAGAAAATGGAATAGTTCTAGCCTTACTAAGGATAAATTTTATACAGTAGACTGATTTAGAGTCTTGGTCTGCCCAACTCTTCTGAAAATAGCTCACCATCTTCTCCTCTTACAATATCCTGATCCACTATATGTACTTTCATGACCTTATATTTTCAAATTAATTTTTATTTTATCTGTGTATTGAGCATTACAAAATAGTACCCACTCCTCCTATCTGCTATTTTAACTATATCCGATTATTCAGAAGAAATAAATGCCTTGGAAATGCTCTAGCTTCTTGCGAATTCTGTAGAATTTTTTTATCATTTCCGCTCCTTCCTCCTCAAATTTGCTGATACTTTAAAAATGTCAAGCTGAATCAAATTAAACAAGAAGCTGCCATTTCCATCAAGCTTATTTAGTAAATCAATATTCAGTATGGTGTGATTTCTTCTTGGATAATTAATTATATCTTCACACACAGACTAAATGAGACTTTGTCCCAGCTAGTGAGTTGAAGAATCCATGGGGAGGGTAATTCAACTAAACTAGATCAATCAATATTCTACATAATGACATGTGACACATATGGTATTTGACACAAATAGATTAGCAAATTTGGTCCAAAGAAAATCTATAGTTAAATTTTCCAAATGGATTGTTTAATTATATTATTCAAAAATTTTCCTTTAATGGGAAGAGGTGGGGGTGTAAAAAAGTTTTACTTCAAAGAAAAGGAGACTTCTATGCCAAACAGCTTTAATATATCCCTCATCTCTCTGGATTGATGGACAATATAGAAACTAGTAAATAATTCAGGAGTTAAAACAGAAAAACTTGAACTGCAAAAGTAAGGACACATCTAAATTACTTTAGTTTATAAAAACAATGCTGTACATTTACACAACCATTGTAGGGGCTAATAAATATCCATGCTCAAAATAGTCATCTAAAAAAGTGCATGAAGCAAAAAATAAATCTGTTATAATAATTCTGAAATAATTGTTGGATGGCTATGCCAGAATTTCTAATTCTTACAAGATTGGGTACAACTTGAACAATAATTCTCTAAAAAAAGACAAGTCAATATCAATACAAAAATGTCTCTGGCAGCACACTATATACATTTTCACAAGTTCTTTTGCAACTAGAAAAATAGAAAGAAACATCTCTTTTATTAAATTTTTAGTATAAAAAATCTGTGGATATTTTTGTGTGGGAATGAATGGAATATCATACTTTTATTCTTAGGCAGGCGTTGTTTATGTCAGGAACACCTAGCAGCTCTAGATTTATATAATCAAGGAAATAACTTCAACCAAAGGATTTAGTTCCTTCCAGTAGTTGCAGGCACATCTCAGGCAAACCTGCATTTTTTGTTTTGTAGGGACAGTTTCTTATGATAGAAAAGATAGCAAGGAGACTGAGAGATAGAGCAAGCACACTGGGGAAAAAGCATATTTAATATGTTGATAATGAGAAAAATAATTTTTCTTGAACAAAAATCAAGGTCATAATGACTAATAAAAGGAAAAGAGAAACTTAATATAGTTATATTCTATATTAAGAAAACAAAACCAGATTGTGCAGGAAGGCAATATCTAAATTAGATATGCTCACTCTTTCTAATAGACATCTTTAAACTTGGGCCTTGAATATTTTAACTCAACACTAATCTGCCTATGAAATCCAGTGAGATGAAACAAATATTGCAACAGGCACTTAAAAAAAAAAAAAAGGCCAAAAGCTGAGGGAAAGCAAAAGACTAAGTGAGAATATTAAAATGGGAAATATACCACATATTAAGCTTAAATGGCTTAAAACATTAACATGGACAAATATTTAAGAAAGTAAGAACATTTGGGTGACTGAATGTTGCAATTCTAATAAGAGTGATATGCAAATTGGCCATAACTCCCCTACACCCACAAGCCATGCCCACCAGCCATGCCCACAAGCCAATCAGAGAGAGTATGCAAAATAACCAAACCAATGTGGCTACAGCCACAGAGAGAGCAGGAGGGAGGCTTGGGTTGCCCCTGGCAATGGAGGAAGCCAAGTTTTCTGCACACTCTGGCCAGCGCTTAAAGCAACAAAGTTTCAATGGCTGTGCAAGCAGAAGGCTGGACTCTGCTCCAGGATACAAAGTTTCAATTATAGAAGATAAATAAATCCCAGATACCAGAACCTCTGCTTGGTTCACCAGGAGGCATGGCTGGCCTGCAAACCACAACGGACCCCTCACCCAGGCCACCCCATGCCCTTAGGGAATACCCACCCTAATGCTGGACAACCTTCAGGGCAAACCAGCTGGCACCCATCCATTCACCAGGCCTCTATCCTACCTAATAAAAGAGTAATATGCAGATTGACCATCACTCCAACATATAAGATGACTGCAACCATGTGATCAAAGGATTCTGCCCCCATGTGGACACAAGATGGCTACCACAAGAAGGCCAGCAGGGTAGGGCTATTGGCAGGGATCAGGCCTTCAAGGGAGGGCAATTGGGAGTGACCCAGGCCTGCAGGGGAGGGCAGTTAGGGGTGACTAGGCCCACAGGGTAGAGCAGTTAGGGGCAAACAGGCTGGTAGGGGAGCAGTTAGGCATCAATCAGGCTGTCAGAGGAGTGGTTAGGGAGCAATCAGGCTGACAGGCCGAAGTGGGCAATTAGGAAGGCAGGCAGGTGAGCAGTTGGGAGCCAGCAATCCTGGATTGTGAGAGGGATGTTTGACTGCCCATTTAGGCCTGATCCAGGCTTTCCTCCCAGGTCTTCCCTCTGGCCAGAGTCTGCCTTCTTCATCTTTGCTGCAGACTCTGGCCAGTTCATCTTCGCTGCTTCACTGCAAAGTCTGGCCAGGGTGTGCCATCTTTACTTTGTCTTCGCTGCAGACTCCAGAGTCTGCAGTCTTATCTTTGCAGCACTCCACTCCTGTAGATCCCTTCACGCACAGCTCCTCCTTCTCATAGCAGGCGTCAGGCCCTGCCTGGCCACTCTGTGCCTGGAGCAGCTGGGCTGCTGCCATCTTTGGCCTTCTAATTTGCATACTCACTCTGATTGTCTGTGAGCATAGTGGAGCTGCAGTCAATTCACATGTTTGTCTGTTATTAGGTAAAATTTTAAACATAAACTAGAAATTACTTTTAATTTAATCCAATTAATATATTTTAAATTATATGATACTGTTTAAAAATAAATATATTTAATATAAAATTATAGCATAAACATAGAAATATATAGAAGTAGTGAAAAATAAATGTCTTGTCTCTTGTCACATTTGAATGACAGTCTGTTTGAATGACAACCAGACTTAATTGAATTGTTGATACCAAAGTAGATTTGTCAATTTTCTTATTGTGTGCACTTCATTTGTCAATGATAGTAACAGAACAGTAGGAGTGCTTTCAAATGCTTTTTAAAAATTCTTTTTCTTCTATAATGATTTCATGCAGCTATAATCAATGCAAATTAGTTCCTACAGTATTAGCATTTAGTACTTTTCTTACAACATTCAACAGAATTCTAACTGGAATGCTTAAATATAATCACAGTTAATATGGTATTGATTGAAATAAATACTGAGAAAAATAATTGCTAAAAATGACTGTCATATTAATATTTATTCACACCATGTAATCATAATTCTGAACTAAATCTTGAACCTTTCTATCACAAGTCTTATCCAAGACAGATAAGGGCTTTCATTATCTTAAGGGTACACTGTGATTTTTCTGACCTTGTCTTCTTCTATCAAAGATATTTTCTAGGATAATGTCAGACTAATGGAACCATTAATTAATAACACGTATTATTGCAGCTATGTGTAAGTCTTTAGATGAGGTAGTTTGTTTCCTCTATGTTTATTCTTATTGATCATTTTGTGTAACTCTACTGTTTTAGAGTGTTATAATAATTATCAATTTTATTTTAAAAACTTCTGGGATTTTTAGTATATAAGTCATTTGGAATAATAGACATTTTAACAATATGTAGTCTAGCAATGGCATATTTCTCCATTGCATTGAATTTATATTCTGTGATTTTTTTTTAACATTTCTACTTGAGGTTTAGTATTTTTTTAATCCATAGATTTTCCAATATACATATTATGATGACTGTATAATGGAAATTTTATCTTTGTTCTTTAATGTTTATGTGTATTATTTATAAAAGTTTATTGTAATATTTGGTTGGATAAAATTGGTGAAAGACATAGCCTTGCCTTCTCTCCAATCTTCAATAAAATGGTTTCAATTTTTCTAAATTAAATGTATTTTTAGTTAGATTTTTTTTGGAAGGGTAGACAGGTCACCTTACTCTTTACTTATCTGAGAATATTTAATACTAGATGCCTGATGCACAGAATTTGTGTAAAGGGCTTGGCTCTCGCAGACCCACCTCCCTTGCCTACTAGTTGTTCCTGAAGGTCGTCCTGAAAGGTTGTTCTGGAAGGTCATTCCACCATCTAGTCTAATTAGCATATTAGCTTTTTATTACATAGGACTGGTAGTAGTAGTAGAAGTCGTAATACTAGTACTATCAGTAGCAGAAGTGTGACTGAGTTTTGAATTTTGTCAAATGCTTTTTGTGCATCTCTCTTTTTTAAAAAAAATATATTTTATTGATTATTTACAGAGAGGAAGGGAGAGGGATAGAAAGTCAGAAACATTGATGAGAGAGACATCGACCAGTACATGCCCCCGACGGGAATCAAACCTGGGACCTTTCAGTCCGCAGGCCGATGCTCTACACACTGAGCCAAACTGGTCTAGGCATTTTGTGCATCTCTTGAGATGGTCATATAACCATATTCTCTCCCTAGTAAGTAATAACAACAAAGTCAGCAATGGTTGTTCAATTATGGTTATTTGTTGCTCTAAGGATATAAAGAAGTTCCTATATTTTTTTTTGGAGGAAATCTATATGTATTTGTATTCTGATATATAATTTCCAAGGCAAACATATTAATGTTTAAAACATTCTTAGAAAATGTTTTTATTTTCTCTCTACACTGGTAGTCTGTAATAAGAGCTGTGTCTGTTATAATATGGGAATTAATTATGAAAAATATGTAGAACTGGTCCAGAGCAACTGTGCAGCATATAGAATTTTATGATTAACAGTTAATCATAAAATTGCTGGAAGTCTTAAGAAGTAATTTTTACTCATCATAATCATAGATCGATAATCAGAAGAACATTTAAGATAAATTTAAAACAGCTTCGTAGGAGAATTTTGGAATATTCTGAATCTTATCTATAATAATAAAAGTGTAATATGTTAATTAGACCAGCCAGCTAGATGACCTTCTGGACGTCATTCCGGACATCCTACTGGACAAAGCCACAGTGGCAGGGGCAAAACAGAAGTGGTTGCCATGGTTGACAAGGGCACAGGCAGAGGCAGTTAATGGTGATCAGGCAGGCAGGCAGGCAGGCAGAGTGGTTAGGGGCAATCAGGCAGGTAGGTGAGTAGTTAGGGATGATGAGGCAGTTAGGCAGAGTGGTTAGGAGCCAGTGGTCCCAGCAGTCAGACGTCCCCCAAAGGGTCCTGATTGGAGAGGGTGCAGGCTGAGCTGAGGGAACTCTCCCCCCGTGCATGAATTTTGTGGACTGGGCCACTAGTCTATAATAATAAAAGCATAATGTGCTAATTAGACCTGACATTCTTCTGGACTGGAGGCCCAAATGCACAAAGTTCATACAAGAGTAGGCCTGCCTTTCCCAAGTTGCCAGCACCCTGGACCTGGGCTTTCCTCTGATCACCAGCACGCACCTGGGACCTGGGCTTCCCTCTCAGCCCTGGCTTCATCCAGAAGGTTTTTTGGAAGGATATCAGGTCCAACTCACTTTTATTTGTGATCCAAATAGACTAAAAGTTTTGCAGAATAATACAAGAGTTAGTCTACTTATAAGTTGGGGAAATGTCCTGCTTCACCCAGGACTCAGGAAGAATCTGCTAGTAAATCTCATAATTGAGACAGGAGGTTTTCTAAAGATTTAGAACATTTTCACTCAAATCATCTAATTTAGCCTCTACAGTATCTTTAGTGGAAGGCAGAAATTATGTGTTCATTTTTGTAAAACAAGATGGAAAAGTTAGTTGTAAAAATAAAAAGGAAACTTTATTTGTAACAATGCTTGTAACAAAAACTAATTTAAAATTCATTAATAAATATTGCAAAGCTTTATGTGAATTTGATTCATATTTATTAGAACTGTAATAACATAGGATGGGTATATAATACTATTAATCATACTTTTAATTTCAATAAATGGATGCCTTAACATCCAGTTAGGAGCCTATTAGCTTCCTTTAACCAAATTGTGACTCACCCAGAAACATCTGGAACTCTTTGTTTTAAACTATATGCTTTAACAGTAACAGTGGATATAAATATTGTGAGGGTGCTACTTTCAAACATAGCAAACCAATTCTGAGTCTGTTTGCCCTTCTTCACCCTTTTCTTCCCACAGAAAGCACAGTAAAATTGCTTGTGCACAGATCGCTTTCTGGCTTCTGACCAACTCCAGCACTTCCCCCATCAGTAGCCCTGACAAGTGCTTTTCTCAGGGAGCTATGAGTATAATAAACTAATAAACCTTTACATGTTCTCTCTCTAAGATTCTCTGACCTTAAATTAAGCATAGTAGTGCAAAGCATGAGTGAAAATGTAATTTCTGGAGGGGTGATGGGGGATTCAATTTTTATCTAAGGCTTTTATGGGAAAAATTAACTCTTGGTTTATAATAAGTAGTTCCCATACCTGAATTAAAGTGGTGACAAAATAAAATGTATTATATTTGAACAAGTATACATTATTGGAAAAACATCATGTAGTTTTCAAAAATCTATATTTAGTGGATAATATCCCTATTGTTTCCCATATATGGATTTTATATATCTATTATTCTTTGAAGTCTAAAAATTAGATACTGTGAAAAAATTTTTCTAGCTACAATGTGATAAATGAAGCCACTTTGCTTCAGCCTCCAGGATCATCAATTCAGTGCTGATTGAGTTGAGTTGCAACTAAGGTGGCCAGATGCTTTTTTATTATGTTGAAGGAACAGCCAAACTGTTAGTCATAGAAAAAAATAGCTGAAAGAATAATCAGTTTAGAATAGCTAAAGCTATTTAAAGACATAAATATTTTCAAAATATAATCATCATAAAATAACTTTTATGGAATATATATAATTAAATTTATATAGAATTAAATTGTTACCATTTGTATAATATATTGCAAATATGAAATCTAATAAAAATAGCAAAATTTATCATGTAAATTACTATAAATTGGAAATAAGAAATGTACTTGAAGTACTTTCATGGTAAAGGAAATGTGAAAATTTTGCATTTCTCTCATCTTAAAGTTCAAAGTTTAATTGTTCAGAGTTTTATTCTGCATGGGGCTGAATAAAAAATATTAGGTAAGATCTTTCAAAATTCAGTGTGCAATATACTCTATTTTTCTCTGAAGTCTCATTTTATAGGCTATTATTGGAAGCAAAAATAGTCTACTTGATGGAGCAATGGACTGATTCAATGTGTCAGATTCCATGTTCCTATCCAGTAGACTGACAGAAAGTCACAGGAATTTAATTTAAAAGAGGGCAAACCAAGCATTGCTTTATAAAGACCATTTGCATGTCATGTAGATTTTAAATAAAAGTGCTTTTGTGGTTATCCAACCACATAAGTATCTGGAAAATTTTTAAAACCTGAACATCTTTTTTCCCTTATTAAAATTATACAATGAAGAAAAATATAATGATTTTTTTCACTGTTAAAACATACATTGAGTGGCCAGATTATTATGATCTCTGAACGTATAATAATCTGGCCAATCAGTGTATATGCTATATAATAAAAGGCTAATATGCAAATTGTCCCTTCAACCAAGAGTTTGACCACCAGGCATGCAGGCCAACCACCCATGTACCCTCCCCCTGGCCAGGCTGGCCGGACCCCACCTATGCATGAATTCATGCACTGGGCCTCTAATACACACACACACACACACACACACACACACACACTGAGTTGCCAGGTTATTATGTGTTCCGAGATCATAATAATCTGGCCACTCAGTGTATATTATAGTGCAAATAAAATAAAATAGTATTTACTCTACTATTTTATTTTATACATTTGTAATATAAAGTGAAGATAAATCTGAAAATAAACTTTTTTTAATGTATTTTATTGATTTCTTACAGAGAGGAAGGGAGAGGGATAGAGAGTTAGAAACATCGATGAGAAAGAGACATCAATCAGCTGCCTCCTGCACGGCCCCTACTGGGGATGTGCCCGAAACTAAAGTACATGCCCTTGACCAGAATCGAACCTGGGACCTTTCAGTCTGCAAGCCAATGAGCAAAACCACTTTCAGCTGAAAATAAAGTTTAATGAATAGATTTCTTGTTTTCAAAACATTACAGAGAACTTAATCCACTTAATGGTTACGGAAGTATTGTAATATCTTATAAGTTTTATTCTTAGAATAGATTTGAGGATTTCTTAGATTTATCCACCTGTATGCCTGTAATACCTGTATGTATTTGTGTATATACAAAGTAGAGGCATTCAGTATCAATTGGAAATTAGAAAACTAATGAAGAATACATTAGTTCTGCATTAGATTATATATATTGTTTTTGGTTAATGCTCACTTGAGGAT
This sequence comes from Lasiurus cinereus, assembly GCA_011751065.1. Taxonomy (NCBI): domain Eukaryota; kingdom Metazoa; phylum Chordata; class Mammalia; order Chiroptera; family Vespertilionidae; genus Lasiurus; species Lasiurus cinereus. The sequence goes on from JAAGEH010002531.1 coordinate 34,287,965, forward strand.
ATTTTCCCCATTAATTTTTAGAGAGTGGAAAGGAGGAAGATGGGGTGGAGAGAGAGAGAGAGAGAGAGAGAGAGAGAGAGAGAGAGAGAGAGAGAGGAAGCATATACATATCTATGTGAGAAATACAGACAAATTGAGCCAGCCATTGTGGCTCAGTTGTTGAGCATCAGCCTATAACCAGGAGATTACCAGTTTGATTTCTGGTAAGGGCACATGGGCACATGCCCAGGCTTAATCCCCATAGGGGGCATGCAGGAAGCAGCCCATCGATGATTCTCTCTCATCATTGATGTTTCTATTTCTCTCTCCCTCTCTGAAATCAATAAAAAGATATTTTAAAAAAAGACACATTGATTGGTTGCCTCTCATAGGCACCCAAACCAATTGGGGCTGAGGATCAAACCTGCAACTGAAGTACTTAACCTTGATCAGAAATAAAGCCCAGGTTTCTTTAGTCCATGGGCAACTCTCTGGCCAAGGTTAGAATATATTTTAAAGGAAAACAGATATATACCCTTATAATTCTTCATTTTATATGTACTTATAAAGTGTTTTTTTTTTATTTTTATTGTGATCAGATACAAGACAAAACTATATATCTTGTTTTTTGTATTGTCATTAATTCAAAATGTAAATTTGAAGGAAATATTTTTTAAACATCACCTGAATGAGAAAGTTCCTCCTATTAAATATGTTTTCTGTGAGCAATTACATCCATATTTGGGAGAAAAATGTGGAATATTACCGGCATGTGTGGGAACTTCTTTCCACGTCCCACATGGTTCAGGGCTCCCAATTCAGGGTTTGGGTTCTAGAGGAGGCCATACGCAAATGAAAAGAGAGACTAGAAAAGCATTAATTTGGCGATACTGGGGGGCCAGGCAGGAGCCTTCCTCTAGTGGAAAGACTGCCACTACCTTTGGCCTTGCCATTCCTTTTATTCAGGTTTTTGGGATACACCCTTTGCCCTGAAGCAGGCAATTCCAGTAACAAGTAGATTATCTTTATCAGTAAGGATTTACATAATTATTTGATGGGGAAGTTCCAATTAGATAGGGAGTGGCTGGCTTTGACCTTTCAGAGCTTCAATGTTTGATCAGCTTTCTAGGTTCCTCCTCCACTTTCTATTAATGAGACAATTATTGGTTTCTGGCAGGCATGGTCAGAAACTGTTTTCACAATCAAATCTTATTCTTGTCCTTCTGCACATTTGCAGTTTTGTTCTGCTCACCCATTTCCTTTTTGTGTGGTTGTGGCATTGTACCTCTGCCCTCCTACATTCATATTAAGTACAGCTGCCCCTTTAAATTATAGCCAGAAATAAATAGTCAAATAAAGAAGAAATGGAAATGCAGAATAGGGGGCATCATAGATATTGTTTCTCTGTTTAGATATTTAATTTTGAATAGTAAAAAGATGATACAATAAGAAAAAAAAGAAGTAATTTGGTTCTGGGGAACAAAGTATACACCAATAGAAAAGCTTGTCAGTTATAGAGAAGCTTGCCAGGTAAAGAGAAATAAACAAAAAGCAAAATATTGACCTCTACTGCATTAATCAATTGTATGTTATACTTTTCTCTTTAAGTTTAACATGTTCCATTTAATTTAATGGTGAATGGGATTCAGGATTCTCAGATGACCTCTCTTAACATGTTTATATGAGTAATATGTTCACAACATGTTTGTATGGAAAATAAATACAATAATTGATAAATAATAATATAGGAGTAAACTTTCCCTTACTCACAACTGTAAATCTATTTTTGCTCCACCCTTTATTTAAGAAAATCTCTAAAGCCATTGATGCAAACTGGAGGGAAAGCCATAAGGAATACTTCTAATGAAGATAAATTTTATTTTCCTATAGCAAAACATACACATTACAATTGACATAATCAATCATTCTCCCAACACATTTCATTTTCTTTCCAATTTCTTAATATTTTTAACTTTATTTTTGTTGACACTATTACATATTTCTCTATTTTCCCCTTTTGCCCATCTCCTCCAGTCCTCACTGCCCCCCTGCCCCCACCTCCGGCCCCCACCTTCCCTCTGGCCATTATGTCACTGTTGTCTGTGTCTATGAATTATGCATATATATTCTTTGGCTCATCTCTTCACCTTCTTTCACCAATTCTTCCCCTTGGAAAGCTGTCAGTTTTTCCATGTAACCATTCCTCTGGTTCTATTTTGTTCAATTATTTTTTCATTACATTCCACATATAAGTGAGATTGTGTGATTAACTTATTTTATTTTTCTTTCCACTTTTTAAATCTCTCCATCTTTTTCATATTCAAGCACTCTTGCTCTCATGTACACACACATTATATTTCTAATTCATTGATAATCCGAACATGTAAAGTGACTTTCCTAAGTTTTATTTAGCTTTAACTGGTTCATGCATGCACACATGCACACGCATACACACAAACACACACGCACACACAGACACACACAAAGAAATAAAAGTATTATAGATTACAATAAGCATGATGTCACATATTATCTAAGTTATTTTTAAATGGCTGTAAAACTGATAGACAATATTAATGTGAATAATAATATGTCATGCAAAATGCAGAGAACAAATTTTCACTTCACAAAAAATACCAGACAATAAATATCAGTTTTTTTTATCTTCCATTGAGATTTGAATTTTTAAACTGTGAAAGGGAACTTAACAATTTATATCCTAAGGAAAATATAAAATATAAAATGACATGTATTAATTAAAGATATGAGAAAATAGACATTCTCAAATGTTGCTAGTATAAATTAACAAAATCACTTAGTGAACAATGCATTGCATTCTATGAAAATTTTAAAAGTACATATCCTAGGACCCAACAATTCTACTTATTTATAGCAGGTCTAGAAACAAATGTGTTCAAGAAGGATGATGCTACTTTTTACTCCCAAGTCCTTTGAAGATTGTTTTAGAAGAACCATTGGGAGACCTTTAGAAGTGTTTTCCTGCACTTTTAAAGATGGTGTTTTACACTATGAAGGAGAGAGGGCCTCTTTTATTATACTCCCAATCCTAGCATTTGTAGGTATAAGGAGACCACAGGTTCATCCTTTAGAGGACTTTTGGGACATGAGAGAGAACACTGATGTGAGATCAGCTTGGATCTTATCTAAGAGGGCTGCCTGAAGGGAGACCTCAGCAGACAGAGATGGTGGTAAACAAGGAAATGCCTAGAAGTGAAGGAAAAATAAAATAAATTACTCTGAGGAAAGATGATTCATGTTAGAGAACTGAAAGAGAGGGAGGCTCAGCTGGGAGTCTGTAAGGTACACAGGAATGTGCCCCAGAAGGGCTAGCATAACATTTAATTATCTGTCAGTTTCAGAAAGTTCAAACTGCAAAACTAAGTAAAAACTGTCTAATCCCCTTTTATCTTCCCATCTCCTACTTGACAAATGGTTCTGGCTGAATTTGCTGCTGGCCAGTTGGGGAATAGATGAGGTTAGAGATTTTAAATTTATATTAAGAAAATAGAATCATCCTGCTTTCTTTCTCCTGTAGCTTCAGCCTGGGCTAATCCCAAATGGTTAACACAAGAAAATTTAAACAATTACAAAATCTTGGCTACAACATAGGACTGGATATGTTATCTTCAAAATTGAGATATTTCCATGACTAAACATGAACAAAAGATATTTTATTACCAGAGAATGACTAGTTCAGTCTCAGATCTGTTTAAATCATCATCAAAATGCAGAGGATATTTATAATATAGAATAACATTTAATAAAACAAAGAGAGAAAAATTATAACTATGTTTTTATTATGATTCATGCATAATGTTTGTTGAAAAAATGATTTAAAGCAAAAGTAACAAGTTGTGCAATAATACAAAGAAAAAGACCTCATTTAAATTTTTAAAATGTAGTGATATCTGGAATCAATAGATTATTATATAAATACATATCCTCCATAGATACAAAATAAAAGGCCCTACTGAGTCTCTATTTTAAGTAGTTAAGAAAAGTCTCTTTTGGACAGGAGGGAATGAGCCCTAGGACAGGAGGTTAAAGGACACTTGTAGTTGTGCACATTTTTTTTTTTTGCAAAGATGTATTTTTGTGTTTTTATTAATTCACTTAAAATTTTTCAAATGCCTTTGGGAGAACTATTAAAATTTTAATATTTTGAATTTTAATTATTATTATAATAATGATAGATTTAGGAGATCTTTAAAATTGGCTTTTACAATATTACTCATTACTTTTCTGAATTATCTCATATTCAATTACTGACTATCCATTCTGCAGGTCTTCTCAGAATTCAAGTTTTCTTGACATTTATCTACTGCTTTAAAAATATTTTGTATTCATTAAGTAACAATTAGTTGGCATTGTAGACTCATATTCACTTGATTTTAAGAAAAAACTTGCTCACCTTTATTTTTATTCATCAGTGAAACTTTTAAAATTGCTGAGACCAGTCAAATAATTTAACAAGAAAAAAATGTCAGGCTAGCTAAAGATAAATCAAATAAAAGCTAAGATGACCTGTTAAATTTTTTGTACTGTTATTTGATTCATTCAGCTGTGGAACTTGTTTCCTCAAATCTATTTTACAAGTTAGCAAATCTCCACGGGTAATAAGAGATTGGAAACTGCCAATGAATTTAGGTATCTTGGCATTATTTTATCAATTCATAATGTGCACTTGCTAGATTTTGAACTTACCCAGAAGTTAACACTGCTATGCACCATCTCGAGTAGGATTTTTCCATATCAAAAGTTAGGAAAACAGAGTTCCAGTATGATTCAAACTCACTTACTTTAAAATGATATTCCCATATTTTCCAGCTAAAAGGAGTTTTAGTTATATATTGACAAACAATATTAATAATTTTTAATGAAGATGGCAGTGACATATCACATGCACATTTGCATATTATGTAGCATATACAGAAAGACTTTTAGAACATCTTTTGGTACAATTACAGAGAATGATAGCCTCAGATACAAGTCACATGGGAAGAGTAACATTCAAAATCTATTTATATTAAGACTCTATATGGTTTCTATAATATTACACATTAGATTAAATTTCATACAGCTTTATAAATGAGATATCTGCTATGCACTTTTCAAAAAGACATCTAATCTTTAAGTCTACCTTAAAAATTATCCTATAGTCCTATCAGGACATATAGAACATTTATAAAATGTGGCATTACGTAGAGTTGTTAATAGGAATTCTATATAATAAAGATATAATGCGCAAATGGTTATTACACCATGAAGCGTAATGACTGATGGCATAACAACTGGATTATGGATCAGCTGGAGGGTGAGACAGTGAGCTATAAGTGGGTGGCAGATAACTACCAGAGGGGGCAGGGCAGCAAGCTATGAAGGCAGGGGAGAGGGGTGGCGCCGAGAAGAAGGAGGGAGGAAGGAGCTGTAGATGGGTGGGACAGAGGGAAGAGAGCTACTGGAGGGTGGCAGGGAGCTACTGGCAAGCTACTGGTGCAGGGTTACTGGTAACTAATAAGGCTCTTTGGAAAATTGATATAATAGAAATAAAATGAAAAATGTTTAAGCACAGGCAGAACAGACCCTTTAAAAAGACACATTTTTAAAAAGAATAAAGGTTGCAGTTACATCCAATTGAATTGATTGCTGGTTTATTTTCTTCCCCAAACCTCCTTTGGTCTTGTCATGATGGCTTTTTTTCTGGGGCATGGACATGTTCTTTGATGCTTATTTTGGCAAATGCTCATTCTTGTCAGTGGGGATTCTGTCTGTGTAGCAATTTTGGAAAATACCTTCAACAAAATGCTGAAAGTACCCATTTGGCTTCTAAAGAAAGAAGATAACCTCAGCAGAAAACAAAGATTTTATTTTGAGTAGAAAATAGTATTTTGTGTGTGTGTGTGTGTGTGTGTGTGTGTGTGTGTGTGTGTGTATGTTTTATATATATTTTATTGATTTTTTTACAGAGAGGAAGGGAAGGGAGAGGGATAGAGAGTGAGAAACATTGATGAGAGAGAGACATTGATCAGCTGCCTCTTGCATGCCCCCTACTGAGGATGTGCCTGCAACCAAGATACATGCCCTTGACCAGAATCAAACCTGGGACCTTTCAGTCCACAGACTGTAGCCTCTCTCCACTGAGCAAACTGGTTTCGGCTTGTGTGTGTGTTTGCTTTAAAAAATGTTTTAAGTTCTGTGTCTCTTCTTCAATAAAAGGCATTTTTTTCAGAAGCCCAAAGACCTGAAACAGACAACAGATAAACTTGACAATGTAATGTGAAGAATGCATAATGAATTATCTGGCTTAAATTAGTATATTTCCCATACCTAAGAATGGACACCTTTTCATTTACAATATCATAAATATAGCAAAAATACAGATATTTCAGTACTCTGAATTCATCAAAAGGGTCAGAATATTTGGGCATTTCCAGCAAATTTTGCTATATTATGTTAATTTTCCAATGAATTTAGTAAACTAGCAGGATATAAAATCAACATATAGAAGTTGATGGCTTTTCTATTCACTCACAAATATCTGAATAATAAATTACAATATTTGAATAGAAAGGATTTATGTCTTACAGTTTTCTTTTTTCAAATGTTGGTGAATTCTATACAAATAATGAATGTGAAAAATTTTTTAATGTATTTTTAAACAGTGTGTGGGTTTTCTGTAAACAACATCTATATATTTCTGAAAATATTCACCCTTAAACTTATTAATAAATCTAGCTATACTTCATCAGCATTTTTACTAAATAACACTTGACATATGCAATTTAAGAAAGAAATATAGTTAATTAGATGTCAAGGGTTAACTACATATTAAGTAATAACTTGAGTTGATTTGTTCTTGGATCATTAAATATATCCTAATTTAATATGTATTTACAAAGCAATTAAGTTTATACTTGTATGCCAAATGTATGTTGGTGGATGTGATTACACATTTTTCTACTCTTATTTAATACTAGAGGCCCGGTACACGAAATTTGTGTACTAAGTGTGTGTAGTGGGGGGAATCCTTCAGCCCAACATGTGCCCTCTTGCAGTCTGGGACCCTTCACTCCTTACCACCCATCTGCTTTCTGCTCCTTAGCACTTGCCTCAGAGGTAGGAGAGGCCCCCCCGCCACCAACACCACTGCACTCATCAGCCATGAGCCCAGCTTCTTGCTGAGTGGCGCTCCCAATGTGGGAGCACACTAACCACCAGGAGGTAGCTCCTGCATTATAGTTAATGGTTGTTCTGGTCGTTCCACTGTAATGGTTGCTTAGGTTTTTATTATACAGATGCAGGATAGTTACAGGCTATTGATTATTCCTAAATTTCTTTTGCTTTTAAGTTTTCATTGGGTTTTATTATATAGCCAGATTATGATAACATTGTAATGTCTCTATGAAAGTTTCTTAAATTCAGCTGAAGTTAAAATAAACAAATAAGGATATAGATGTATTAGAAAGAATTGTACTAAATTATTTGAACCAAAGTGAAGATGTTATTTTGTAGTAGAGGCCTGGTGCACAAAATTCATGCATGGAGGTGGGGGATGTCCCTCAGCCCAGCCTGCACCCTCTCCAATCCGGGACACCTTGAGGGATGTTCTGGTGGGATCGGGCCTAAATGGGCAGTTGGACATTCCTCTCAGAATCCAAGACTACTGACTCCCAACTGCTCTCCTGCCAGCCTGCCTGATTGCCCCTAATCGCTTATGCCTGCCAGTCTGATCATCCTCTAACCACTCCCCTGCCAGCCTGATCAATGCCTAACTACTCCCTGGCTGACTCGAATGCCCCTAACTGCTCCCCCACTGCTGGCCCAGTCCTCCTAACTTCCCTTCCCTGCTGGCCTGGTCACCCCTAACTACCCTCCTCTGCAGGCCTTGTCCCCCCCTACTCTTCTCCTCTGCAAGCCTGGTCACCCTTAACTGCTCCCCCTGCCAGTGTGGTTGCCCCTAACTGTCCCTTCCTACAGACCTGGTCCCTCCTACTGCCCTCCCCTGCAGGCCTGGTCAGCCCAACTATCTCCCCTGCTGGCCTGGTCTCCCCCAACTGCCCTCCTCTGCTGGCCTGATCACCCACAACTGCCCTCCCCTGCAAAACTGGTTCCCCCCAACTGCCCTCCCCTGCAGGCCTGGTCTGCCTCAACTGCCCTCCCCTGCAGGTCTGTCCCCTCTAATTGCCCTCCCCTGCAGTCCTAGTCCCCCTCAACTGCTCTCTCCTACAGGCCTGGGTTTCCCAACTGCCCTCCCTTGTTGGCCTGGTCTCTCCCAACTGCCCTTCTCTGCCATCCTGGTCACCCCCAATTGCCCTCCTCTGCTGGCCTGGTCACCCCTAACTGCCCACAACTGCCCTCCCCTGCAGGCCATCTTGTGGTAGCCATCTTGTGTTCACATGGATGCAGCCATCTCTGACCATATGAGGATGGCCATCTTGTATCTTGGAGTGATGGTCAATTTGCATATTACTCATTTATTAGACAGGATGTGCAGAATTATGTGTTGAATGCTTTTCCTATCAGAATAAGTGAATATTGACTCTTGCTTTCTTTGTTTTGTTTATTCCCTATCATGTATATTTCATGAATATATTGCCTATCATTATTTTCTTCACATCATGTAAGTTTCAAGCCTTACCATTGAGACATCCTAGTTTCTTTGTTTCTTTCCTAGAATATTGTTTTACCAATCAAGGAGTCCAACATTCGTTGCTTACAATTATTTCTTCTCAAAACTAAAATATGAAGAAGATAGCTTAGTTTTTTAAGAATACCACTAAGCAATTTTAACTTTACTGCCATTATTTACTATTTTGATAGAAGAGTCAAACAATTAAGGGTTTAGTTTGAGTGAAATTTAAAATTTTTGAGTAATTACCATTACTGCTTATAACCAAGGAAGAATTCAATAAGAGCAGTATGTACAACCTTTACCTTTGTGAATGTCATCTAATTGTTTTGGCACAACATATGTGCTTATTTTAACTAAAATTAGTATGTTCAAGGAAATATATCAAGTACAATAATATATGTTGGTTAGGTAACTACAGAGGCCATTAAGAATGTAGGAAAATCACACTAGCCAGTTTGGCTCACTGGATAGAGCCTTGGTTCACAGACTGAAGGTCCTGGGTTTGATTTCCATCAAGGGCATGTAACCTCAGCTGCAGGCTTGATCACCAACCTTAGTTGGGGCATGTGTAGGAGGTAACCAATTGATATGTCTCTCTCACTTAGATATATCTCTCTGTCTCTCTATAATGTTTCCACTCTCTATAAAGATCAGTGGAAAAATATCCTCAGGTGAGGATTTAAAAAACAATGAAAGTAAAAAAATAATGATAAGGAATTGATTCATAGGTGTTTTCATTAAAGAATTGAACTATAAATACTGTTTGGAAAACATAAGGAGCAGATTATCTTGAGGCAGGGTTGGCAAATATTTTCTGTAAAGGAACAAATGGTAAATATTTTAGTCTTTGTTTCTAAATTTTCTCTGTCACACCTTTTCAACTCTGATGTTATAGCATGAAAACAGGCATAAATAATATGTGAATGAATGGGTGTTTTGTTTCCGTAAAACTATTTACAAAACAGGTAGGCACTTGAATTGGCCCATGAGTCGCAGTTTGTGAACCCTGGTTTATGGCATAGAGTGTTTTAGATAAACTAGTATAACATAAAAAACCTAAATTTTAGAACAATGAATTAATAGGTAGCAAATTCTGCCTGTTGAAATTTAAATTCATGAAGGCACATATAAAGATGTATACTTTTACAGGGGTAAAAAAAATAGGTTTATAGTTATGAGTATGGGAGAGTTTATTCTTGAATTATTATTTGTTAATTATTGTATTATTCATGTATTATAATATTGCCCACCCCTGCATATGAATGTGCTTGTGTGTGTTTATGTCAATTTCAATATGGTAGTTTAGAAAAGATATAAGAAAACTGAAGAAACTGAATACTTTGTTGAATGAATCATATTTTATCCAGTTAATAAAAAATACCTTCTTGTTATATAAATTATTGATCACTTAGAGTGTATACATTAGTTCCTTGAATAGTAAGATAATTGAAGAATAGTAAGATTTGTCATCTGTGTAAAAATATCATGTATTAGTTACATTATATCGAATGTTTTCCCCTGATGTTTAAATGAAAAACAATGGCTCTCTTAGTAAATTTTTTTTAGAGGAAGCCTAGCTTAGTCTCATAACTGGTATAGTAAAAAACTGCTCTGATCTACTGTAAAAAGATTAATCTCTTTGTAGCAGGTTTAATGTAAGAGTTAAAGAGAAAGCTATTTGAGAAGCTAATGCAATCTATCTGTCTATAGTTGGTAATCTTTCAGGAAATATTACCTTTCTTTTTAATTCACGTTTACATCAGGAAAATATGGCTTAAAGACCACAGAACAAGGAAAAGTTGTTTCTTGTCACACTATAAAGCAGTAGCATGAACATTATTGCTATAATGAGTAGAAATTGACCTTTGACCAAAACAGGGATTGGGGGACTAACCCTCACAAAGTAAAAAAAAAAAAAAAAATCCACGCATAACTTTTGACCTCCCCAAAATTTAGTTGTTCCTCAGTATTGATTCAGGACCATCATCAATGTTTCTATCTATCTCTCTTTCCCTTCCTTTATGAAATCATAAAAATATATTTTAAAAATAAATTATATATATTTTTATATATAATTTACAAACTTATTGGTTGTGTTAGTGTATGGGTCCCATGGAAAACACAACTGAAAGAAACTGAGAAGGGAAATGAAGAGGTGACAAAAGGGCAAGGGGCATCAGACCATGATGCTATTTAAGTAAAAGATGAAAGAGAAAGAGAACACTGAAAGGAGGACAAGAAGAAAGGAAATTAGGTGAAAATATTTATCCATAGTGATTTGTAAAGAAAGTTTATCAAGACCATCAGGTAGTCTTCAATCTCTTTCAACAGAGGAGTCCCTTACCTCCCAAGAAGGGGCTGAAATATCCTGATGATACTCAATCACTAAATGACAGTATAAAGTAAAACAATGATAGATATTAGAGCACAGCAGTTGCATCCTTCAGTCAAGTATGTTCTCTTGCATTAAGGATATGAGGGGCATAGCTTCAGAGTCACCATAGTGCTCCCTTATATTTTTAAAGAAGGTCATTTTCATTAAGCTAGGTAACCAAGTTGACTTTCACATGCTGCTTTGAAATATGTCTATGAATGCAACAAAATGTTAACTTGAATGGAAAAGTTGGCTAGCAAAGCAATCTGTATGGCCAGAGTTTGGTTTTCTGGAAGGTTTTTAATTAGTATGAACAAATGAAATGTCACCAAATGGGAAAAACTGTACTAATTTATTTGTTTTCCTCCTATCCCTTCTTTACTGAGTTCAATATTTTTGTTGCTAAATTCACTAGAAAAAATAAAGACACATCTATTTCTTAAAATGTATGAGAAAAAATAAGAGGGGGCTGTGTGAAAGCTTTGTTCTCTACCTCTCAAAGTTTTTATGAATCAGACTTCTTTTTCCAAATATGTTTTGAAAAGGAGTGATATTTATTTTTTATTTATTTTAAATTATTTTACCTAATATCTTTTCCAACATAGTTCAACTATTAAAATGCAAACATTTTAGAAAAATACTGTTAAAATTTATGGTTGATACATAATCAATCAAATATTTTGAAATAAAAGTAAAAGTGCCATTATTAAACACTATTCTATATTGTCATTCAAAATATTTAATTTTTATCATAAGAATTTTATTTGAAAATCTGTATACTCCTATTAGTGAATTAAAGATATTTAGAGTATGGCAACACTTTTCAAAGAATCCAGAAGAACTGTAAAAAATATATTGTCATATTTAATTATTGTCTGTTTCAAAATACTATGCTTCTATGTGCTAGAATATTTATAAATGTGGTTAAAGATAGCAGTTGAGGCAGAAAAGACTAGAAGTTATTGTCCTCATTAAAAAGAAACAAACTCGCCGAGACCGGTTTGGCTCAGTGGATAGAGCGTCGACCTGCGGACTAACAGGTCCCTCCCAGGTTTGATTCCGGTCGGGGGCATGTACCTTGCTTGCGGGCACATCTCCACTGTGGGGTGTGCAGGAGGCGGCTGATTGATGTCTCTCTCTCTCATCGATGTTTCTGACTTTCTATCCCTCTCCCTTCCTCTCTGTGAAAAATCAATAAAATATATTAAAAAAATAATTGCATACCAAATGAAAACATAACATATCCTTTAAAAAAAACAACAACTCATAGTTTAACTAGTGAAATACACACTTGACTTTAAAAGAGCCTCTGAATTTATGTGTATACTAGAGGCCTGGTGCATGAATTCATGCATGGGTGGGGTCCCACCATTCCATCCCAATGGCGGCCAGTCAGGCTGGGCTGGCCAGAGGGATGAGCCGTAGGGGTGGCTGCTGATTGGAGCCTAGATCAGGCTGGTGGCTGCCACCATTCATGTCATAGCCACCACTCATTCTAGTCCTTGTGATAATTCTGCCATTCTGTTCACTGGGCTTTTATATATATAAATATGTATGTATGTTATATTTTATGAGGGATAATCACTAATTCTTTCTTATGAAAAAGTCAAAAGTTGTTTTGTTGTTAAAAGATCAGCCTGGGTTTAGAGCTTATCCAGTTCATATGAACTCTGAAAACTCTTGGGAAATTTAGCCTTGCTAAACCTCACTTTTTTTTTCTTTTCAATTGTAAATGGAGATTACAGTGATAACCAAAATATAGGATTCTTTTGAGGATTAAATAATATATTTGTTAAGAAGGAATAATAGTTCTGAGAACATTGCTAGCATTTAGTAAATATTAACTTTTAGTATTATTAACCTTTCTAATGTAGTTTTTAAAACCTAAAGTGTTTTTATATTGTATTACTAGAGCCCTGATGCACAAAATTTGTGCAAGAGTAGGTGCTGGCACCAGCTTCATTCTGGCACCCAGGACCTGGGCTTCCCTCAGAGCCCCAGCTTCATCTGGAAGGTCATCTGGAAGGGCGTCTGGTCTAATTAGCATATTATTATTATTATAATTATGTGAGGGTGAATATTATTTTTAGAGTACATATGATTAACAATCAGCTAAGTTAAACTGACAGTTTAAAAAAGAATAAAAGTAATAGCAGAGCTGAACAATTTTGGACAGAATCCATATACTCACCATGATAAATACCATTTTTATAATACTAGAACTTAACTTTAGAATACATAATGCATTGGTAAATGAATATCAATGATATGAAGGCAGTGGTGTAGAGCACTCATTAAGCTTATACCAATTTGCCATATTTTGTGTAGAAACAGAATCCATAAGTGTCTAAATCCAATATACTTTCATGTAGATTTCTTTTATATGATTACAGATGAAATGTATTCCCACAGGAAAATATATATTGACTCTAAGAAATTAGAAAACTCATATCTACACAACTGAACAATTTCTGAAATTACATGTTTATCTTAGATAAACTTTCAAGTATCTGCTTTACAGCAATTTCATAAGTATTGATAGTGCAGAAAAATTGCAGCTACTGGATTTTTTAGAACACTTATTACTAAGAACCCATTGCCTGAAGTTTTCTTTGTTTTATCAGCAAGGTTTTAAGAGTAAAGTCTGTTAGATTTCTTCTTTTTTTTTCTTCTTCTTCTTTTTTTTAAGGATAGAAAAGAAGGAAAAGACAAGTGGGATGGGGTGGAAAACAACACCAAGAAGATAAACCAGGAAGGTAAGAAAGTTAAATTCTTTTAAAAAGTCTTAGTTCAGTCTTCTATTATGTATTTATCTGCACTGAGCTTGCTGTGCAAGTTGAGTTAATATTATATTTGCTGAATTAACACTAGAGAAAGATAATATTATCCTATCTCTAGTGTCTAGGACAATTTTTAATGCATGACTAAATATTTTATCAAAACCTTTAGCAGAACAATTTGTATCACTGCTAAAATGAGACATAATTTTAGTAACATCTTAAAAAATAACATTTTACTAACATTCATTTTTTTCATATTATAACATATTAGAGACCTGGTCCACTAAATTTGGGCATGAGAGGGTCCCTCAGCCCAGCCTGCACTTTCTTGCAATCTGAGTCCCCTTGAGAGATGTCTGACTGCCAGTTTAAGCCTGATCCTTTATCCTTCTTGCAATCTGGCACCATTGGCTCCTAACTACTCTTTTGCCTGCCTGCCTGATTGCCCCTAACCACGCTGCCTCTCTGCTTGCTTGCCATAACTGCCTCTGCCTTGGCCTTCACCACTGTGGCTTCACTGAGAAGGACTTCCAGAATGATGTCTGGAAGGTCATTAGGCTCTCCAGTCTAATCAGCATATTACACTTTTATTATCTTACCTAATAATAGGCAAACATGTAAATTGACCATACCTCACTATGCCACCAGCCAATCAGTTAGTGATATGCAAATTAACCCCATAAAGTTGGTGGTTCTGTCCAACCCCCAGTCTCTCAGGGCCTCTGTCAGTGAGGGAAGGAAGGGCCGGAGTGGAAAGAGGCGGCTCCTGGAATGAAAAGAGGTGTCTCTGTGGCCCGAGTGAAAAGGAACTGGACAAGAGTGTAAAGGCGATGCTGGCAGCCAGGGAAAGGAAAGCCCATTCTAGCATGAATCTTCGTATATCAGGCTTCTAGTTATAGCTATGTCTTTTGAAAAATTTCATTAGAAATGAGATATTTTACAGAAAAAGTACACATTATTCACATACTGAATGTTATTTCTCAGTGCCAGTTTTTCACATTTATAGTAACTTTTTACTAAAGTTATACATTGAATAGAAGTAAACATTGATATAAGTATTTTTCTCTACCCTCTTGAAATGTAAGTTAATAAGACATTTTACAATTTTAAAATCAGTATTTTATAATTTTCAGTTGCTAAGAGGGAGAAGAGAGAAAATTGACCCTCCAAAAATAGTAAATGTTTTTAAGAAGCAGAAAGAATGTTGTAAATTAGGAGGATATTAAATTGAAATCTAAATGCCTGGGGAAGTGGGGGAGATGCCAGGGAGAAGCAAAGCAGTTCAAAAGCATAGTAACCTGAGGGTAGTGGGGAACTATATATGGAAAAAAAAAACACCAGTGGAATAGTAAAAATAAAAATAAAAAAATAAAAAGGATGTATCTTTTAGGTCATGTAATGATCTTGGAAACTATCACCACCAGCCATATAAACAGAAGCTAAACAATTGAAAATCAGTGAATTTTCATGAATCCCTTAGATTCAGGGTAAAAGTTAAAAGATAGGGCCAACTTCCCACGTCACTCTCCACCCCCGATATAGTGTACTGGTGGAGTCCTTTGGCCTGACCTGCACCCTCTTTGATGATGTCAGAGAGCTGGTTTCAGCCTGATCCTGCAGGTCAGGCCAAGGGACCACACTGGTACACAGATTTGTGCACTGGGCCTCTAGTATTGAATAACATTGTTAAAAGAAAAATTCCAGCGAATTATTTATTAGTAGATTTAATCATAACCTTGTTTGTAATAGCACCTTTATAAAGATATAGATGTTTTTCTTGTCATTAGAATCAGATATAATTGCCATTTATCATAAAAATTTAATCATATATAAGAAAGAGAAAATTACTATGATTAGAAATTTTGGGGGGAATAGAGGGTCAATGCTTAAAAGATTATTTTTACTTTGCAAGTAAATTAAGTTAATGTTATTGACTTAAGGATATGCATTTTAGTCTCTACACCTTGTTTGTTTTACTTTGTCTTTTGTGCACTCCCTCACCCCCACACACACCATTTATGATATAGGCTATGTTGCTGTATTCTTTTGATTATGGCTGGATTGGACAAACAAGCTTAGAGTTATAATATATGGTCTTGAGAGCAAGTTTTGTTAGTTGTAGTTATTCACACTAATAACTCACCCAAGGGTAGTATAAAAAGGAACACAAGCACCTCAAGAGGGAACCAAAAGAAAGAACTGTATCTGATCACTGAGTAGCAAAGCTTTCATACCACAGTAAAGGAAATTAAGCAAACAGTTAATCAGGGAATATTCCAATAAAATTAAAATATTTAACAATGCATTGACTAAATGTTTTTAATTATTAAACTTTATGAACATATTGATATTGTATATTTAGGGAAAAACATGTTAAATCAAATTTCTTTTTTTAAAATTCTTTATCATTGGAAGTATTACATATATCTCCTTTTTCCCCCATTGACCTCTCTCTGCCACTCCCCCTGCTCCCCAGCACTTGTCTCTCCCTCTACTGTCTGTATCCTTTGGTTATATTTATATGAATGCATACAAGTCCTTTGTTTAATCTCTTACCACCCCACCACCCCACTTTCCCTCCTAGGTTCAATGGTCTTTTCAATACTTCTATGTCTCTGGACCTATTTTTGTTCATTATATTCTACAAATGAGTGAGATCATGTGATATTCATCTTTCTCTGACTGGTTTATTTTGCTTAGCATAATGCTGTGCAAGGTCAGCCATGCTGTTGAAAATGGTTAGAATTCTTTCTTTTTTACAGCAGCATAGTAAGTATTCCATTGTGTAGATGTATCACAATTTTTTTAATCTACTCACCTGCTGATGGGTACTTAGGCTATTTCCAAATCTTAGCTATTGTGAATTGTGCTGCTATGAAATAAAAAGCTTCTGCATAGCAAAAGAAATTATCAGTAAAACAACAAGAGACCCCATTACATGGGAGAACATATTTGCTAATGTTATATCTGATAAGAGTTTAATCTCCAAAATTTATAGGGAACTCATACAACTTAACAAAAGGAAGGTAAACAATCCAATCAAGAAATGGGCAAAGGACCTAAATAGATACTTTTCTAAAGTGGCCAAGAAACATATGAAAAAATGCTTAGTCACTAATCATTTGAGAGATGCAAGTCAAAACGACAATGAGGTACCATCTCACACCTGTCAGGATGGCTAGCATTAAGAAATCAATAAACGGCCGAAACCAGTTTGGCTCAGTGGATAGAGCGTCGGTCTGCAGACTGAAAGGTCCCAGGTTCGATTCCGGTCAAGGGCATGTACCTTGGTTGCAGACACATCCCCAGCAGGAGTTGTGCAGGAGGCATCTGATCGATGTCTCTCTCTCATAGATGTTTCTAACTCTCTATCCCTCTCCCTTCCTCTCTGTAAAATTTCAATAAAATATATTAAAAAAAAAGAAATCAATAAACGACAAGTGCTGGTGAGGATGTGGAGAAAAAGGAACTCTTGTGTACTGCTGGTGGAAAACAGTAGGGAGTTTTCTCAAAAAATTAAAAATGTGGAAAACAGTAGGGAGTTTTCTCAAAAAAATTAAAAATGAAACTCTCATTTGGGCCAGTGATCCCACTTCTAGGAATATATCCTAAGAAATCAGAAACACCAATTAGAAAGAATATATCTACCCCTATGTTCATAAATCAAATCCCAAACAAAATATTTCAAGGAACTTCATAGCAATATAGTATCCATAAACCAAGGGAAAATGCCTTTTTGCCATTCAGAATGGAAACTTCTCTAAGGTTATTTAGACTTAAGAAAGGTAATACACATCAGGACATATTCTCTATTATAAAATTTTCCTTGAATCCATTTTCCTTTTTGCTGATATCTACACTATGTGCTTAATAATTGCATAAATGAAAAGGTTTCTTTCAGAGTCTAAAGTGTTCCTATTACGGAGATTATAAAGTGAGCTGTATAGGTGAGCTATATTAATCTATGAAGGAGGATGGATGGATGGATTCATCTATAGTATTCTTCAAGGGGACATAGTGAAATAATAAATGACAAGTAATGATCATTTTCATTCCCATGATTATGTAAATGCTCCTCAGGAGAGCATTTATTATGAATACTGTCATTGAAATCACCCTTCCTTCTGTTGACTGTAGCTGAATGCCTTTGAATGCCCGATTACTAAGCAGTTCATAACAAGTAATATTGTGATGCTATAAGTAAGCATTGCCAAAAAATGTCACCGTAAAAGTCTTTGTTGTGAGAAATATTTAAAGCAAATATTCAAACACCTGTGTAAGGTGTAGTGCGCTCTTTCAGCATCATAAGTTGCAATGGCTCTTACAACAAATCCAAACATTATTGTTCTGTGAATCACGTTAATAGTTATGTAAAGCACTATTAATCATGAGATTATTTCAGTCAATGATACAAATGGATTTTATAGAAGCATTTCTGTCACACATATATAGGAAACACAAAGAAATATGTTCCTGTTTAAGCAATACTTTGTGTAATCTTAGATAAAGTGATTGTGAATTATACAATCATATTCTACCTTGGGAGTGGTTATCTGTATTTCTAAAGAAACTCTGTACATTAAATCTAATGAATGCATACAATTTTATAAATACAAATTATATAGGTAATTTAGTTTACTATTTTGTATAAAATACTTTTGGATGACAAATAATTTAGTGGACACTATTATAAGATATTCTACTTAGTTAACCATTTAAAACAAGTGATAAAAACCAGAAATGTTCCTTTCTGAAATACTTTAATTACACTAGCCAACCAGTCTAGCTATGCATGTACTCTGTGCTAAACATCACAAAGGAAATGTGAAGAAAACAAACCGAAAGTAGAGATTATGGGCATTCTTTTTGATGGGCTTGAAATATTTGGTGACAAAAATAATCCTTAAAGAATTTAGAAATCAGCTCTATGAGGATAAGTAAACAAGAGTGGGAAGGTGGCATGGATTATATGCAAAAGGGGATATAGAATTTTAAAAAGATGGTTGCAAGTTTAAGGAATGAATGTGTGTTGTTTACCTAGTTAGCGTATTGATGGGGAAAATGGAGAGGGATATTTCCTATGCGGAATGTGGAATGAGCACATTATTTAGAACTTTCAGGAGTTCTCATGTGTGTGAAACTAGTGAGTAAGGTTGCTTGATGAGAATCAAGGGACTGACATGGAAAGATACAAAAGAGGTAGGATCAGTAGAAAGGACATTTAATGGAAGAAAAATAATGCATAGCTGAAGGTTAACAGAGGCATAATACAGCATAGCTAATATCTGGAAACATCCTAAGAGCCCATCAGCAGATGAGTGGATTAAAAAACTGTGGTACATCTACACAATGGAATACTAAGCTGTGATTTAAAAAAAAAAGAAAAGGAATTTTTACCATTTGCAGCAGCATGGATGGAACTGGAGATCATTATGCTAAGTGAAATAAGCCAGTCAGAAAAAGATGAATATCACATGATCTCACTCATTTGTGGAATGCAATGAACATAAACTGACGAACAAAAACAGATTCAGAGTCAGAGAAGCATCTATAAGACTATCAAACCTCAGAGAAAAGGTAAGGGATGATTGGGGTAAGGAGATTTCAACCAAAGGACTTGTATGCATGCATATAAGCCTAACCAATGGACATAGAAAACAGAGGATGAGGGCATGAGTGTGGAGGGTTGGGAGGCAATGGGGAGGATAAGGACACATATGTAATACATTAATAAATAAATTACAAACAAAAACAAACTATCAGCCCAACAATGTGGGAAAGTTGTTTTCTGTCATTGACATCTGGGCAACTGAGATTACTCAGGTTCTGCTGAATGCAGGCCATAGAATAAATGAATAAGAAATATTTCTGGTCACCTCTAATAACTGTTAACTATATTTTGTCCAAATTATATTTTTTCTTTCTATTCTGGGCTTTCTTTTTTGCTTCTTTTTATTAATTAATAGAGCATATATTTAATGAGCACCTATGTTCCAAGCACTGTTTAAGGCAACAAAATAATATACAAGGTAGTTATCACAGTTCAGAGGATCATACTTTGGGTTTATAATATTCTCTCTGCAGTCTGTTTAGTATCAAGTATCCTCATTGTGTCATCTTATTATCTTTTTAAATCGCCTTTATAGAAATAAATAGAAACATATTAACACTTAGATATTTTGATATTTTTGGTGGTGACTTCTCCATATTATTTGCTTTCTAACAGGGGTGAAATCAGATTTATAAAATATATGATAAGGTTTTAGTAACTATTGGTCTCTTCTCTGTGTAAATAATGAATAACCATCATTCATAGAATATGAAAATATAATTTATTATGGTAAGATTTCTAGAGAATTGAAAAAATTGACAAAAAAGAGAAGTAAAGAAAGGCCAGATAGTTTGGACGGTTGTTATATCACAGGTGGACAGGTTTGGAATGATCCTCACCATAATTTGTAACACACATCTACCAGTGGTTTATACATGGTAGTTTGATTTTTTTCATCTCCTTTATCTCCAGTCACGAAAACTACACCCTCACATTCCTTAAATGTCATGTAATAAGCTTAGTACATTTGGGATATGCTGTAACTAAAATACTACAGACTGGGTGGCCTATAAATAAACACTTATTTTTTAATATCAATATATCAATTTATATACTCATATTTTTTTTCCTAGCTTGTTGATATGGTGATCTACATTGATTTTCAAATGTTGAATTAGTCTTGCATTCTTACATTCCTGCGATAAATCCAACTTCATAATGGTGTATATTTATTTATTTGGTTTACTATTTTTAAAATATTTTGAATCTAAATTCATAAGAGATAATTGATCTGTAGTTTTCTTTCTTTCTTTTTTTATTGTAATTTATTTGTTTAGGGTATCCGTACATATCTCCAGTGTATATGTTTCTCTGTGGAGTACTATTGGGCTACAGAGTCCTTGTCACCCTCAGATAGGGCCTGCTGGGAATTTTATGTCCTCAGGTATTTATGCAAAATGACACTCTAAACTGGAAGTGCCTCACACTATGACCTGTGGGATGGTTGCACAAAACACACTGCCAGGAAAACAATCAGACAGCTGCTTCTGCTCTGCTGTCCTTGTCCTCATACCTGACATAGGAATACATGCTCTGGAAAAAAATGGCATTCTACTTGTCATTGACTATGGTGGAAATATCTAATGCTGCCACCCAAACTATTGAGAATCAACAAGACTTACTGAACTCGCTAGCCAAGTTGGTGACAGACAACCAAATGCCCTTGATTATCTCTTGGTAGAACAAAATGGTTATCCTGATATTGCCAACACTTCTTTGTGTGTGTATATATATATATATATATATATATGTGTATGTATGTGTATGTGTGTGTGTGTGTGTGTGTGCGTGTGTGTGTGTATGTGTATACCAGTAATTCAGAGAAGGTGAGACTGAGCTGGAAAAAATCCATACTCAGACAAAATGGTTATCAGCTATATACTGCATTCTGTCCTAGATTCATTCTTGGACCTTGTTAGCTAGCTCAACCCTGGCACTTGGGGTTCCTGGTTGAGGACTCTTCTCCAGGGAGGATTAATCATTTTTGGTCTGACTTTCCTAGTGATCCTGTCTATAAATGGCAGATTCTATAAGTATCCACCTCTGTGCAGCTTGTTCAGTAGCTACCCTAGACTTGATTCCACATCCTAGTTTTAGGAAAGCAATAGTCCTGGATTTTATATGCATCATCTGCTGCGTTGGGGCTGAGTAAAGGATGAGGGGTAGACTGTTGGGAGAGGCTCTCTCATGCACCTGGTCTTCCAACTTCCAGTTGACTGTGTAAGGATGACCTTGAGTTTGAAAGACTTCCTTTCCAAGAGATGGAAAGCACACATGGCCTTTTCTGGACTTATTTAATATTTTTCCCTGTTCAGGTGTAATGATTGCTCTTTGTCTCTGCTTAAAGTATGTGTGTCATATAGCACCTGGCCAAATCAACTTTTCTATCTGTTGTCTGTGGGTAACAGACGGGGTTCTTTCTGCTATAGCACAAGAAGAAAAGACTTTGGCTATATAGGGGGGAGGGACACACTATTGAAACTGATCTTGCACTTTCTCTCTTCTATGTGAGTGAAGTGTTTCATCCAGTACTTGAATGTGTTGTGTTTTATTTAGTTGGCAACTCAGATACCAAGATTTAGTGGGCAGAAGTGTTTATCCTGGGAGTGGTAACCAGTGCACACTACTACCTTGATAGATAAATGGTTCAGGATACTCTACTGGATAAACACTTATATACAATAGTTATCTATCTCAATATCTAGAATTCAAGCTCATGAGAGTAAGAAACATAGCATTTTTAATTGAATAAAAACATTATTTTCAACTTAGTTGAGAATGACTATACAATGCCTAGCAAAGAATGAGCACTAAAGTAAATTAAATAAGTGAAAAAAATATTGATTTTCTTTAAAAATTTAGAGTTACAGCTATTTGTTTTAGTACAATTCATTTTAGTACAATTTAGTACAATAAGAATTTTTATGGTTTCATACATTATTTTATTTATGCCATTATCATCATTTTTTTATTTTCTTTATTGATTAATGTATTATGTATGTGTCCTTATCCCCACCTCCATCTCTGCTCAAACCCCATGGTGTCTGTGTCCAAGGATTATGCTTATATGCATGTATACAAGTCCTTTGGTTGATCTTTCTCCCTTACCCTGACCCTCTCCTACCTTTCCTCTGAGGTTTGATGGTCTGATAGATGCTTCTCTGTCTCTGGATCTGTTTTTGTTCATCAGTTTATGTTGTTCATTATATTCCACAAATGAGTGAGATCATGTAATATTTATCTGTCTCTGACTGGCTTATTTCACTTAGCCTATTGCTGTATAGATCCATCCATGCTGTTGCAAATGGTAGGAGTTTCTTCCTTTTCACAACAGTATAGTATTTCATTGTGTAGATGTACCACAGTTGTTTAATATGCTGATGAGCACTTAGGCTGTTTCCAAATCTTAGCTATTGTAAATTGTGCTACTATAAACATAGGGATGCATATATCCTTTCTGATTGGTGTTTCTAGTTTCTTCGGATATATTCCTAGAACTGAGATTACTGGGTCAAATGGGAGTTCCATTTTTAATTTTCTTGAGGAAACTCCATACTGTTCTCCACAGTGGCTGCACCAGTCTGCATTCCCACCAGCAGTGCACGAGGGTTTCTTTTTCTCTGCATCCTCTCCTGCACTTGTCATTTATTGATTTGTTGATTATAGCCATTCTGACAGGTATGAAATGGTACCTCATTGTGGTTTTGATTTGCATCTCTGATGATTAGTGACTTTATGTTTTCATATGTCTCTTGGACTTTCTTATGTCCTCTTTTGGAAAGTATCTATTTAGGCCAGTTGCCCATTTTTTTATTGGGTTATCTTTCTTTGTTAATTTGTATGAGTTCCCTGTAAATGTTGGAGATTAAACCCTAATCAGAGATAACCTTGGCAAATATGTTCTCCCATGCAGTGGGCTCTCTTGTTGTTTTGCTGATGATTTCTTTTGCTGTGCAGAAGCTTTTTATTTTCATGCAGTCCCATTTGTTTACTTTCTGTTTAGTTTCCATTGCCCTAGGAGCTGTATCAGTGAAGATATTGCTTTGGCATATGTCTGAGATTTTGCTGCCTATGGATTGGTCTAAGATTTTTATGGTTTCCCATCTTACATTTAAGTTTATCCATTTTGAGTTTATTTTTGTGTATGGTGTAAGTTAGTGGTCTAGTTAATTTTTGAATGTATCTGTCTCATTTTCCCAACACCATTTATTGAAGAGATGATGTCTTGAGTCTATTGTATGCTCTTGCCTTCTTTGTCAAATATTAATTGAACACAGTGGTTTGGATCAATTTATGGATTCTCTGTTCTATTCCATTGGTCTATATATGTCTGCTTTTGTGCCAGTACCAGGCAGTTTTGACAACAGTGGCTTTGTAATACAGCTTGATATCTAGAATTGTGATCCCTCCTATTTTGTTCTTCTTTCTCAGGATTGCTGCAGCTATTTTTGTTTGTTTGTTTGTTTTATTCCAGATGAATTTTTGCAGAGTTTGTTCTAGGTCTGTGAAATATGCCCATTGTTATTATAATGTGATTGCATTGAAACTGTAGATTGCTTTGGGTAATATGGACATTTTAATGATGTTGATTCTACCAGTTCATGAAGACAGTATGTTCTTCCATCTGTTTATATCTTCCTCTATATCTTTTTTCAGTGTCATGTAGTGTTCCAAGTACAGGTCTTTTATCTCCTTAGTTAAGTTTATTCCTAAGTATTTTATTTATTTATTTTTTTTGGTGCAATAGTAAATGGGATTTGGTTTTTTAAATATCTCTTTTTCTAAGTTCACTCTTGGTGTATAAAAATGCCATAGAATTATTGGCGTCAATTTTGTATCCTGCTATATTGCTGAATTCATTTATTAAGTCTAGTAGTTTTTTGATGGAGTCTTTGGGGTTTTCAATGTATAATATCATGTCATCTGACAATAAGGACAGTTTTACCTTTTATTTTCCAATTTGAATGCCTTTTATTTTTTCTTGTCTGATTGCTATGACTAGCACTTCACTTTCTTAATTTTCAATTTAGCAACTATTTTTTAGCAACTCAATCTTAGTTTTCTTTTTAGCAATTTCCCTGATATCATTTTGGTTGTATATTTTTTAATAATACAGTCCTATATTGAAACTACATATGAAGTTATCCTAAAATGTTTTACCACTGTGGAGTTTATTTTCTTCAAACCATACTTTTTATTCATAGAACCCATAAATATCATCTCTTCACTCAGTTTTCTAGAAAAAAATGTTTTGTTTTTATATTTTTCTGAATTGATTAAGTAAAAAATAGGAGTTTATTTGACTTTTATCATAAATTAGTTTATACACATCCACAATTTTTAGAAGGGATATTCAGAAGAAAAGGAAAAAAAATTCAAATTTTAATCATCTATAAGGTACTGGTTTAGAATAAAATATGCTATTGGATATATAAATGGGTAATAACCTATAAACTAACATCAATTACCCAGTTAATTGAACTCAATGTGACTGGTTCGCTTCAAGATTTTCTCATTCATTTACAAAATATAATGAGTAATATTTTATTGCAGAAACCTTAATAATTTAATTCTTTTACTTTATAATTGGTCTTTCAAACAGTGTTTCCTATCAAAATTATAAATTTTACAATTAGAGTATTTTATTCTTTTAGAACCTCTGCTTATTTATTTTCAGAATAGTTTGTAGTCTTCCAAGAGCATATTTTTTCTCAAAGTTTTGCTTTTTATAGATTTGTTTTGTGCATATGTATCTCTGTGTATATGTATATAAAGTGAAACATCTAAAACAATAGCTTTTAATTCTCTCTTTAGCTTACAGAAATAACTCTATTTAGGTACTCTCATTTATTATATATTTTAAGGTTTAAAAAGTATTGTATCACATCTTAATACATATACATTATATCACTTTATTTCCAAACCTGAGAATAATTTTACTCTAGAAGTTATTACAAATTGTGACAAATCTATTTTCATCTTTTATCTAAATATGGAAAATTCTCCAGTTTTCCTAATTTTCTTTTCTTATTTATTTTATCCTTTCCTTCATTTCTATATATCATTGTGAATTTGGAAGCATTTAAAATCTTTAGATGATAGTGTTGGGTAACATAATATTTAGGGGGGAATTATGTTGAAATATAGTAATAGAAACATTTGACCTTTCTTTCCCATTTATTTGACATAGCTTTTTACTGGAATAGAAACAGATAATGTCACACATTTTTTTTACATCTCCAATAGCATGTAACTTCTCAAATAATAATAAATGATATAATTTACTTTTTCATATAAGGGAAAGGTATAATTTTCTTACACAGCAAACTTTCAAAATCAATATAGAGCAGTTTCCTCTGTTTTAATAGAAATACTCTATTTTAGCATAAAGTATAAAATATAGGCAATCATTCTTTTGATCATTTTATTTTATTTTGATGGATACCAAATTTGTCTATATTGGACTTTTCAAGTTTAAATTACAGATTGCCACTAATTCCAATGACAATTTCCATGAGAACATGAAAACCTTGAAACCAAATGTTAAAAGATGTTTTCTTTCTTACTAAGATTCAATTGTATTTTTCATACTGCAATTGTATAAGCCCTTTTCAGACTTATAAAATATTAGGAGGTATACTAGTGTATGAATCAAATTAGAGCATTAACCTTTATTAAAATTACCCTTAGTCTCTCTGTTTCTTACTACATTTCTGGATATGTTACTATATATATGTACACACACATATATATATACACAATATATGTACATATTGTATATATATATGTATATATGTGTATATATGTATATATGTGTGTATATATATATTTATATGTATATATATATATGTTTATATATATGTTTATATATATGTAGTAGAGGTCCAATGCATGAAGATTCTTGCAAGAATGGGCCTTCCTTTCCCTGGCTGTTGGCACCGCCTTTACTCTGGCTGGAGCCGCCTTTCTGCTCCGGCCTGGAGTCAACTTCCCATTCCAGCCCAAAGCTGCCTTTCCACTTTCCCATGCTTCCCAGAGGCCTGGAGCGGCTGGGTGGTGCTGAACACCTGCAACATCACATGACGATGACACAAACATCCCACCCTGCCCCTGCCCACTTGGTACCTGTGTATGCAAATTAATCCACCATCTTTGTTGGGTTAATTTGCATACTTACTCCTGATTGCCTGGTGGGCATTGTGGAGGTACAGTTAATTAGCATGTCACTCTTTTATTAAGTACAGTATGTGCATATGTAATGTACATTTTTATGTATATATATATATATATATATATATATGTATATATTTGTATGAGCAGGCATTATCTAAGAGTGTTTTCAAGAATAACTGTTTTTAAAATGGTCCAGGAACAGTTACTCTAAATCCATCTGAAAATTTTGTGAAATTGCAAGTAATAAAACTACAATGTTTGCCGTTAAAATAAGTCCTCAGTAACTGTGTTAATTAAATCCATCAGATTACATATAGAAGTTATTTCATAAATAATCCCTATAATACCCTCTAACCCATATGCACTTAAATAGGTTTTTGCTAAATGTTACTCGAGAAGTAACAGCAGACTTAGCCGGTTTGCTTGGTGGATAGAGCGGCGGCCTGCAGACTGAAGGGTCCCAGGTTCGATTCCCATCAAGGGCACATGCCCTGCTGTGGGCTCGATCCCCAGTGGGGGACTTGCAGGAGGCAGCCAATCAATGATTCTCTCTCATCATTGATGTTTCTATCTCTCTCTCCCTCTTCCTTCCTCTCTGAGATCAATAAAAAATAACAGCCATTTGCTCTTGTTTTCCCTTTTTGAAATTCAGATTGTCTTCTTTATTTATTAGAGGTTTTTTAACTGTACGTGTGAGTTAATTTGATTAGAAATTAGAAACATTTCACAGTAGTGCTTTCATGAGCATATTTTCAGAGTGTCACTTCTTGTTGCAGAAAGTCATCATGCAAGTAAAGTGCCACTTTGCAATTTGAAGCCCTTTTTCTTTTTAGAGAGGACATTTGATTGATGATTGTTAAAATGTCATGTACATGGTTATATACCTCTAATCTCAATTGTATCATGTTTCAGCTCTGTGGCCCAATGTATGGACAATGGCAACAATGCTCCTTATGTTGCCTATTTGTTGTCTAAAGTTTTGTTTAACTTGCTTAGATTTTCTGGAAAGAGTGCGATTGTTAGATCCTATAATCACTTACAATAGTGTGTTACATATTTTCATAGTGTGGACATTGCTACTCATTTAGTATTTTCAAAGAATAAAATCAATACCCACTTTTTTAAGGCTGGCTTTGCATGGATTTGTAGATATTTTAATTTTTATGTTACGTTTCTTTAGAAATCCTGTTGAGGTTAAAAGTCTCCTCCTAGCGGACTGATATGAAAATTAGAGTAAGAAAATTATAGACAAGAAGCAAGTTTATTGCAGAAGTGAGTTTGTGAATAATGTAAATGTGGTTGTATGAATAATATCCATTTTGAGATGTTCATTGGGCATGTAAACACATAAAATATACAATGACTATGAATAAAATAGACTTCAGGTTTTTTTAAGTAATGAAAATTATTTGAAACAAAATATTATTAAAATTTTATAGACTGTGGATCCAATTCACAAAGGTAATATGACTCTAAGCATAATTAAGGACTATTAGGTATCCTTTCAAAGTCAGACATTGGTACCAGTGTTGGAAATTGTAAATTATCCTGATCTGTAATTTAAAGAATTATAATATAAAATTAGCAATTTCCGCTAATGTTCTTACAGTTTTTGGGATTTTATATATTTGATGAAACAGCCATTTAACCAAATGAAGTGTATTATAAATTAGCATTATAAAAAAAACTACAGTGTATTCTTATTCTATGTGCATAGATTAGCTAATTTCTTAAAGCACTCTTGATAGTTATTACTCTGTTACCTGTAGGTTATAGCACTTTCTACATTCTGGAACATGACACTTGATTCATTCAGATAACCAAAAGTAGATTATAAAAGGGAATAAAGATAATGTGAGTTTTGCAAGTTTCATAGAAACAATGTAGACCTTAAAAATATAATCAGGACACGATAAAAGAATATATCTACACTAATAAAAGAGAAACATGCAAATTAACCATCACTTCACTATACCCACAAGCCATGCCAGACAGCTAGGCAGGAGCAAGTATGCAAATTAACCCAACCAACATGGCAGTGGGCTGGAGCAAGCAGGAGGCTTGGGTTGCCCCCAGTGATGGAGGAAGCCAAGCTTCCTGCCCACCCTGGCTGGCCCTGGCCTCCACTCAAGGCTACAAAGTTTCAATTATAGAAGGTAGATAAATCCTAGATACTTGCTTCTAGCCGGCCCTAACCTCCTCTCAAGGAGGCACTGAAAAAAAAAAAAAGAAAAAGAAAAAAGGAGGGGCTTGGGCCTTGTGTCATTGTGTGGGGTGATCAGGCCAGGATGGGATGGCAGGGACCATTTAGGGTAAGAAAACCAGCAGAGGGGCTAGTTGTGGGGTGAGCAGGCTATCAGTGGGGGTCAGTTGGAGGTGATTAGGACAGCAAAGGGGGTGGTTTGGAGTGAGCAGGCCAGCAGGGGGGCAGTGGGGAGAGAAGGTGGGGGCAAGCAGACCAGCAGGGGGGGCAGTTGGGGATAATAAGGCTGGTGGGGGGAGTATTTGGGGTCAAGAAGGCCAGCGGCAGGGGGCAGTTGGGGCAAGCAGGCTGGCAGAGAGAGTGATTAGGGGCAATCAGGCAGGCTGGCAGGTAGGTAAGCAGCTGGATCCAGCAGTCCCAGATTGTGAGAGGGATGTCTGACTGCCGGATTAGACCTGATCCCTGTAAACTGACAGTAGGACATACTTCGAGGGGCCCCAGATTGGAAAGGGTTCAAGCCGGGCTGAGGAATACCCCCCCACCCTGTGCATGAATTTTGTGCACTGGGCCACTAGTATAATAATAAAAGTGTAATATGGTATTAGACTGGACTGCTGAACAATCTTCTAGACATCCTTCCAGATGAAGCTGCGGTGGCAAGGGCTGAGGCAGAGAGGTTAGGGGTGATCAGGTAGGCAGAGGGGTTAGGGGCAATCAGGCAGGTAGATAGGAGAGCAGTTAGGAGACAGTGGTCCCAGATTGTGAGAGGGATGTTCGCTTGCCTATTTAGGCCAAATCCACAGAGATCCTTGTGGGATTGAGCCTAAAACAGTAGTCAGACATCCCCCGAGGGGTCCTGGATTGCGAAAGGGTGCAGAATGGGCTGAGGGGTCCCCCTCCCCTGCACGAAGGCTTATTTCATGCACTGGGCTTATAGTTTAAAATAATGATTTAATTCTCAATCTTATTTCCTGCATAAAAGCAATAACTGCCTTAGCTGGTTTGATTCGATGGATGTAGCGTCAGCCTGTGGACTGAAGAGTCCCAGGTTTGATTCTGGTCAAGGGTACATACGTGATTTCAGGCTCAATCCCCAGTGGGGTGTATGCAGAAAGCAGCCAGTCAATAATTCTCTCATCATTGATGTTTCTGTCTCTCTCTCCTTCTTCCTTCCTTTCTGAAATTAATAAAAATACATTTTTTAAAAAAGCAATAACTGCAAAGACAGAAAGAAGGCCAAGAGACACATGAAAACATGCTCAAAGTCATTAATTATCTGAGAGATGCAAATCAAAACAATAATGTGATGCCATCTCGCACCTGTCAGAATGGCAATCATCAACAAATCAACAAACGACAAGTTGGCGAGGATGTGGAGAAAAAGGAACCTTCATGCACTGCTAGTGGAAATGCAGACTGGTGCAGCCACTGTGAAGAACAGTATGGAGTTTCTTCAAAAAACTAAAAATGGAACTCCCTTTTGACCCAGTAATCCCACTCATGGGAATATAACCTAAGAAACTAGAATTACCTATCAGAAGAATATATGCACCCCTATGTTCATAGTGGCACAATTTACAATAGCTAAAATTTGGAAATAGCCTAGATGCCTGTCAGCAGATGACTGGATCAGAAAACTATGGTATATTTACACAATGGAATACTATGCTGTCATAAAAAAGAAAGAATTCTTACCATTTGCAGCAGCATGGATGGAACTGGAGAGCATTATGCTAAGTGAAATAAGCCAGGCAATGAAAGAAAAATACCACATGATCTCACTCATTATGGATAGTAAAGAACATTATAAACTTATGAACAAAAAGATAGATACAGAGGTAGTAAAACATCAGTCTGTCAAACAACAGTGAAAAAGTTAGGGAGAGGTGAGGTAAATAAGAGGTCAACTGAAGGTCTTATATGCATGCATATAAGCATAACCAATGGACATAAGACACTGGGGAGGGGGTAAGGCATGTATGGGAATGGAGGGGATCAATGGGAAGACATGAACATATGTAACACAATAAAAAAAGCAATAACTGCATTTTATCATTAAGACAAGTAACATTATATCTTTGAAGATGTTACTAGAGATATTTGTGTTTAATTGGAAACAGATTTTATTTTTCTTGTGAATACTATTTGTCATATTATATCAGTTTATTTTAATACATTATCAGTTTGTTTATAAGTAATTTCAAAAAAGAATGCAAAACATGTCATAGAGTTATATTAATATTTATTTTACTAGTACAGTGAAGTTAAAGCAAAGGCTATGTATTTTTGGTTTTATTTTAATTTATCTGAAAATAATTCCATCGTTCTCATGCATGTGTTTATTATGTAATTTTATCCAGCAGATATTCCTAAAAGTTTGGAAAATGTAAAAAGTTAATTATATTACAAATATACTTTTAAATAACAATTTCTTCAAGTAGCTCATATTTCACAATTACTATTATCTTGAAATTGTTTGTTGTTGTTATTTGAGAATTCCATGACACTACTTTAAATAGAGAAGCTTATGCATAGAATCTGTTTCACTTACGCTGAGTTCAGAGGTTTTAAACACCTGTACATCCTGCCTTATTATATAAATATAATTGTATTCTTCCATGTGCAAGCTAGGTTTTTGCTCAAAAAATATTTTTCTGCCTTATAGGTAACTTTTTATAAATTGTTAAATGTAATTAATGTATTTTTACTTTTCTACAATTCACAAAGTATAAAACAAAGAATCTCTGTGACTTGGAATTTACATGATTGTGCTATGTGTCTACTAATTGGTAAAGCATGAACAGGAAAATTATAAGCTAAGAAATAGCAAGACAAGGCTTTCCAGACAGTAAACTTGCACTGATTCTTGTAGCCTGGCAATGCTGAGCCTGAGTTATAATTACATAAGTATTAGGATGTCCCACCATTTTGATAGCAGGAGCATATAGGAACTACTACTTCTAGAAAGCAATTGACACCATTTGCCTTGGCCTCAATGTTGTAATCTTGTTTTGCTTTGTTTTGCTAATTTGTGGCCCTCGTTTTAAATACAGTAGCATCTATCCATAAGTAAATCAATGATGTATAAATAATAATTATTTGCTAGTTCAACTATAAACCATTAATCAAGAATTAAGCTGAGTGATGTCAACAAAGTGGCAGAATAGACATTTTCTACCATCTTATCTGAAAAACACAAATTTTGACAATGATGCATGGACAAGAATATCTTTGAAAAAAAATCTAAGAGTCCTGCAGAGAAATTCTAGCACATAGAGCAAATATCTCAAGACTGTATGGATTAAAGAGAATAAAATAAACAGTTTTACTTTATTTACATCAACCCTTTCTCAAGGCCACACAGCTCAGTGCCAAGAGAAACATCCTTGGCTTGTAGTTTGTCCCATAGGAGATAGTGAGAACATGTGAGTGAGCACCTGGTTTCCCCAGCTCTGTGTGATGCTGCTGAAAATGTCTGCTTCTTTCTCATCCCATCCAGAATAATGAGGAGAATTGCATGACTGAGAGGCTAGGAGAAAAGCAAACAGAGTTCAGAATATATCAAAGAGATACAAATCTTAATAAACATTTTGCAGACTCCAGTAGGAAGCCTATCCACAAGCTGCTACAGATGTTTTATGTGTGGGTTTCCCTACTGGCCCATGAGCACCCCAATAGTTCACTTGCCTCACCTAAATTCTCCAATTCCATGACTGGATCCCTGTGCACATCCCCGAGGGCAATGAATGTAAGCCTTTGCAGATAGCTGATAAGCATGCATAGAAAGCCAACCTGGGTCTGAGAGATTGGAAAGAGCACATCAACTTGAACATTTAGAGAAAGACAGGAGGCCATCAGAAGCCAACCTGTTTCTGAAGGAAGAAGATAAGGCATGCAATTTTAAGAATTATCACTCAAGAAGGAACAAGAAGTGTGGAACAGGCATATTTATAGCAAAAGTCTGTGATAGCCTCAAAATCTCTAGTAGGGTTGACTGAACTTTTTTCTCTCCTGAAGCCAATCAGTAAAGACTAGAGAGGATAGTTGCTTCTTCAAATGCAAAGACAATAAAGCAAGACCTCAAGGAACATGAAAAAATAAAATAAAAAAAAATGATACCACTACAATAATACAGTTATTTTTCAGTAATTGACCCTTAGGAAATAAATATTACAAATTTTTGACAAAAAATACAAAGTCATTGTTTTAAGAAAATTCTATGAGCCACAAAAAAATAAAGATTAGGAAAATGAGACACAAACAAAATGAGATTAATAGAAATATAGAAATCAAATAAAAACAAACAGAAATTCTGTAGTTGAAGAATAAAATAAAAATAATTAAAAATCCAATAGAGAGCATGAATAATAAACTTGATCAAGCAGAAGAGAAATTTATATACTCAGTACATGCCATTTGCAATTGTACAATCAGAGAAAAACAAAGCAAAAAGAATTAAAGGAGTGCAGAAAGCCAAGGTGAATTATGGGGCACTATCAAAAGAAACAATTTATGCATTATTAGAGTCCTAGGAGAGAAGAGAAAGAAAGGAGCAGCAACATTTGTTATGATCACAAACAGAAGTTTGATGGTTGCTTGAGGGTGGAGGCCAAAGGGGGTCCTAATATAAGGCGACAGAGGAAGACTTAACTTCAGTTGCGGGACACATGTGCTATATACAGATTGTATAACTTAGAAACCCACACATGAAACCTATATCTTCATGTGTAACACACACACACACACACACACACACACACACACACACAGAATAATAGCTCAGAAGTTTCCACGTCTAGAGAGAGATTTGAACACCCAAGATCATGAAGCTCATAAGGCCCCAAACAAATTCAACTCAAAGAGATCTCCTACAAGATACATTATACTAAGACCGTCTAAAGTCAAAGACAAAGAATTTTTAAAACATCCCTTTCTAGTGTGTGCTTTAAATATACTAAAATTTTCTTTATCAGTTTTATTTCAATAAAGCTGGAAAATAAATAAATAAAATAATTAAGGGAGTATGAATACGATTACTTTTCATTGTATAAAAGAAAATTTAGATGAAGTGTAAATTAGTAAATGAGTCACCTTTAAGCATCCTTTTATCTCTGGGTACAATGTATTTGATTTTCTAATTATGGTTAACAACCTTTGTCAGGAAGTCAATTGAATCTAAAGTTCTGGAAAATTTATTTTTAATTAGTTGAGAATACACACATCATATCTGTCTATATGAATAAAAAAGGTAAGAGTAATAGTAACAAATTATTTATGGCACATTTGCTGGTATTGTGTTATTTCAAAGAAAAATTCATATTTAAATGTACATACTGAGTTTTGAAATATCCTAAGATAAAATAATACACTTTCTTGTGTAGAAGATGTAGAAGGCAAGCTTATGGCATGATCCAGGAATTACAGCCCCAGTGCTCTTTGACCTCTGGGTACAAATATCAGTTTTCCTTCTTTCTAGGTGTGTTATGTTGAGCAAACCATTCAACCACACTATGCCTCAGTTTCCTTTTCTGAAAAATGAGGGAATTATCATAAAGTTTTACTTCATAGGGTTAATAAATAATTGGTATTTATTCAGTACTTAAACTAATATCTGACACTTAGAAAGTACTTTATATTTATTAAATAAAATAAATATAGCACAACTTGTATATAATTAACAGTAAACATGTTACGAATTCCTCCATATCACTACATGGAGCTCTAATTGATTTTTTTAAATGTTGCTTAATATTCTAAAGATTTTATTTCATGTAACTTTTGATGGCTATTCAGGCTAATTATAATTCCCTTATAATAATTACAAATACTGCTTCTGTAAGAATCTCTGTGCAAATAGTAGTAACTTGGTCTGTAGTGGGAGTGTTTCTGAAATTAGATTACTGATCCCAATTTTCATCACCTGTTCTTGGTGACTTTCAACATCCACTGAATGGACCTACTATAAAACAGTTTTCCCTGGAAAATCAATCACGGAGTCTGGCTTTAAAGGACTGTATTTGTGAGGTAGGGCTCTCTTGGATTTGACCTATGCTTATCTCTAGACACAGTTTTGCTTTCAAATCTCTGACAGTTTTTGGCTGACTGCATCCTATTACACTATCTTGATGTGTGGCTTTTAGCTCACCTTGAACTCCTATGAACTCCTAACTTCTGGGTTCCATCTAGATTCAGAATATCTCCTTAATTTGCTACACTGTTTCATTTCCTGCCTTTGTTTATTTATTATCTCTTTGCATGCCATAGCATAGAGCAGAAGTATGTCTGTTATGTTTGGTTTATGTAACTGCAGTATTAGGCCTGTACAAAACAAGGGTAATAACATTTCCCATTTGACAATCTTTTTTCAGTTATCAATATAAATTTATAGAACATGATGGATATTGGCTTGTGCTTAGGTGAGGCAAACAGAAATATTGTTATATAATTTAGAAAAAAATATTCTGCCTAATTGGTTGACTTTATTTTCGGAGGAATAATTCCTGGAATGACAAAATTAAGTGCTCTTTTTCATAATCAATTCAATCTTATCATCAAAAACTTTATTTCATATTTAAACAAATTGTAGAGTTTAGAGGTTCTCCATGAGGTTGATTTTGCAACCTAAGAGTCATTTTTGGTTGTTCTAACTGGGCGGATGCTACTGATATCTAGTGGGTAGAAGCCAGGATGCTGCTAATCTCCTGCAACACACAATGTACCCATAATGCAGAATTCTCCTGCATTATGTCAGTACTTCAGAGTTAAAGAAAATTGGTGCTATACTGATTAAGGACTAAATTTTAGTTCTGAGAACAAAAACTTTCCTCTAAATTAGTTATACTTTACACATGGAACATAATCTCACTGACATATGTGTCCAAAATCCAGATGTAATATTGGCTCCTGTCTTTGGAACACCCAGAAGGGAAGAAAAAGAGTAAGAAAGTGAAAAATATGGAAATGTCCACTATTCCTGTCAGATTGGATAATAAGCTGATGTCATTGAAAAGGACTAAATTTTTCTAGAAACCACTTTGTCTCCATGGAAACAAGGGCCTTCATTTTTCTTTCTGAGAAGAACACTATCTTCCACAGTGATAAAAAACCTCCTTGGAAAACATATTTATTTTCTTTTGATGTGAATTTCCTTGGAAAGATAGTCATCAAACTTTTTCTACTTATGGGCCTACTATGTGCTGTTTTCCCGAAACAATATGGTACAATACTTTTAACTCAGAGCTATTCTATATTAAATTGCAGTTCAGTCACTGCCTAGTTACATAAACTTATGTAAGCTCCATAAGAATCCTGTGCTTAGTTTCCTTATTTACAAAATGAGACTAATGATAATTACCCTTTTCATCAGCCTTCGTGCAAGTAAGTTTGTTAAAACATAAAATAAACAGAACAGTGCCTTGCACATAATAAGCATTTCATAAATTTTGCTATTGTTTTTTATTTCCATCATCATCATCATCATCAAGAGTAGGAAGGAAGTTCAGGAAGAGGCTGGTACATTGGCCATCCTTTCACAATACAGACATAAAAGCAAATGATATTCTGAAGCCTTGACTATGGCATTAACTCTTAAATTAAAACACTATCTATTGCAATTAACCTAGTCAGTTATTTTCCATTAAGGTGTTTAGGTTCCAGTTAACTTAAAGGCGAATCAAGTGACCAAGCAAAGACACTTTAATATATATATTGCTTTCAGAGAAAGGAAAGGAAAGGGAGAGAGATAGAAATATCAACGATATGAGAGAATCATTGATCAGCTGCTTCCTGCACACCCCACACTGGGGATCGAGTCCACAACCTCGGCATGTGCCCTGCCTAGGTATCAAACCGTGATCTCCTGGGCTAGGTAGACTACTCTTTCTTTGGGAAGCAATTAATCTGATCACCAGGGTAAAGTGGCTTCAGAAGAGCTTTTTTAAAAATACATGGATTTCAGAGACGAAGAGAAAGAGATAGAAACATCAGTGACCGGCTGCTTCCTGCACGTCCCACACTGGGTACCAGCCCACAGCCCAGGCACTGGGTACCAGTCCACAGCCCAGGCATGTGGCCTGACCTAGAATTGAACCATGAACTTCTGGTTCATTGGTTGACACTCAACGACTGAGACATGCCGGTTGAGCCAAAGACATTCTTGATACCACTGATAATTTTTGGGATCCCAAACCTGAATTGGGAATTATCCAGTTCAACTACAGGATTTCATTGGGTCTATTAAAATTTCTCAAGGATCAGCTTTTTATTCTTTAATGCATTTTTGTTTACCCCTTAAGAAAGCATAATTATCTCATTTGTAGAGTCACTGAAGCTGACTGAAGGTTGTAATGAGCATTCAGAATTAAATACCTAACCATATTTGTTCTCTTGATTCCAAATCAAGGGCTCTTTTCTACACACTTTGGAAGCATTCTATCACAACTCTTAACAGCAACCACATTAAAAAATATTTGGTCACCGCTGAATTGCTGACATAGAACCTGATATGTGATGAATTGAAATTATACATAAAATAAATCTAGGTATTTTGGCCCACATGTAACCGCAAAAGTTCTCAGTTGCAATAAAATAAAATTATGTTCATATATGTTACAATTTTATATTTATGTTAAATATATATAAAATAGTTTGTTGCAGAATTATTTGTTGCCTGCCAAATATTCTTTTCTTTATCCTTTATAACAGAATCTTGTTTTTACTCATGGAGGCTCTGTATTCAATTAAAACTTTTTTTTTCTATCTCCCTTAAAAGCTACTGTTAGTGAATGTACCATAAGTGGAAATTATTAGGGGGAGGTTGAAAAAATCATTTTAAAGAGGCTGGCTCATTTAAGAAAACATTTTCAAACTTGTTCTCTTTCCCTTTCTTTTCCTTCTTAGAATGTAGACATACTGGCAGTCATGTTAGACCATGAGGAAGCTTTGAGTATTAAATTAAAGTACTAAGAACGGTGATCCATAAAGACAAGGAGAGCCTAAATTCATGATTTGCATGGAGCTAGTGTACCAGTTCTCCAGACTTACTTTGCATACAACTCTTTCATATTTAGGCAGGCCATTCTTCAGGTATACAATGCTAATCAAACCCTAATGGATACTGTTGGTCAAATCACCAATGATTTATATGTCAATCAAAAGGAAGAAAGTCAGAATTGTATCTTATTAGCATAATAGAATATAAAATTATAAGACTGCTAACATAGCTATCAAAATATGCAAATTATATAATTTAATCTTGAAAATATATTGTTATAAGTTCTATTATCTCCATTTTACAGATGAGAATATTATGACTTAATTCCATAACATGACACGGACAACAAAGGGTAGAGCTAAATTTTAATCCTAGGTAATTTGACTTCAAAACTATTTCCCATAGGCGAAGTAACTTTAATTCAGGGCCTTATAATAAAAATATTTGAGATGAATAATGTTAATAAGGCCAGCCAAAAGGGCAAGCATTAAAAATGGTGTACACCTAAAGCACACCTGCTAGAAATGTCTGTTTCATAGATTTGATATTCGTGTGTATTATAATTTTTAAAACTGAATAAAACCCATTTATATGTTTAACTTTTGTGTATTAAGTAAGTCTATTGAGTTTTTAAAATAAATTGCAGCATCAGCTA
This sequence comes from Lasiurus cinereus, assembly GCA_011751065.1. Lineage (NCBI taxonomy): Eukaryota > Metazoa > Chordata > Mammalia > Chiroptera > Vespertilionidae > Lasiurus > Lasiurus cinereus. The sequence continues at coordinate 34,326,385 of JAAGEH010002531.1, forward strand.
AACTGTTTTCACTATATGCTTAGGCAGAATGTGCTGCATAAGGAATGATAAGGGTTACTGTGAATATATAGCCAAGACACAAAAAATTTGTGGTTTTATTCAAATATGTTAATACAAATGAGTATAGGGAATAGTCCTTTGTAAAGGATTCATCTCTAGGAAGGAGGGCAACTCATATAGCTACACACAAGGCTTTGAAAAACTAAAATATTTCCTGGCCTAAAAGGAAATTTATTTGCTTGCACAAATATCCTGTATTCTGTGAGCATTTATAGGACGTGGAGGGGATCATTCCCAGTATACACAAAGCACAGTTTATCTGGAGACTAACCCTGTTCATATGGATACAGGGTTTGCATTGACTTCAATTTTCAGGGCTCTCAGGAGGCTAAAGGTGACATGTTTGTGAACGCAAGGCAGGGCCGATGACTGGTCTATGTCTGGGCCTTCCCCTCAAATATTCTTCTAGGTGATTGTTAATAAGGGAGAATTGACAATTTGCTATATTAAATAGTTGTTTCTGACTTATTTATTCTAAGAACTTCTAGAGTTATTAAGATACTGGTAGCCCTGCATTCTCAAGACTATGTGGCTTCTACAAGCTTAGTGATTTCTAATAGCACATCAGAACATACAATCCTTTCACAGAGTAGTTAGAATAATACTTAACAAAGGTAATAATTAATATATGAGTTCTTTCTCAAGAAATTATTAATTCTCAGTAGAATTTTACATGGAACCCTAATTTACTACCTATATTTCTAGATTTGTGTCTACATTAGTCCTCGTTAACACTTACATCTTCACACATATACATACACTGAAACACTCACTTATACACTTGCACTCATGTGTGCTTGCACATAGGGATAGACATATCTTGGTATTACAGTCCTTTTTTATACTTGATTTAGAAATTATGGTAAGCAGCATTGAACACCAGGTATGTAAAAGATGTCACAAACATGTTTTAGGAAAGATAGCTCAAATCAGGAAACTGCCTAGAATAACAAGAAAGGTGGGGAGGCCTGGCCAGTGTGGTTCAGTGGTTGAACATTGGCCCATGAGCCAGAAGGTCATGGTTTGATTCCTGGTCAGGATACATGCCCAATTTGGGGGCTAGATCCCCAGTAGAGGGTGTGCAGGAGTCTGCCGATTGATAACTCTCTCTCTCATTGATGTTTCTATCTCTCCTTCTACCTTCTTCTCTCAAAACCCAATAAAAATGTATTTTTTTAAAGGTGGAAAGAGGACCCAAACTCTACAGAAACGGAAATGAGGAAGATATTCCACCAAGATCAGGTGACATAAGTGAGAAACTCAGAAATTTAATTTTACTATATGAGTCAGCAGGAAGTATCCAGAATGTCTAAATAAGGCTGCAGCAATTGTGAGACCCCGTAGGACAGCAGCAATGTCCAAAGCTTCCCATTCTTAAAAGTGAAACTTAAACGAATTTTCTATCATTATTTCCTACTCTATATAGTATTGCTTATCTTCCCTTTTGATCCAAAACATTCTTTCTTTGGTTTAACTGAAATCCATTTTATTTTCACAATAAGAACCTTAAGAGAGGTTACAGGGTGTGAGAATAAAAGGATGCCAGGAAAGCACCCTCTCTTCAATTGCTTGTTGAAGTAGTTTCTTGCTTTGCCTAAAGACACTGTTATTTCCTCATCTCAGAACTACCTGTAAAGGGGAAATCAATTATTTTCTTGCCTTATCCCCATCACATCACATTGTTTCCAAACCAGAGTCCATTGTATTACAACTTAATAATTGCAGTCAAATTTAGAAGGAAAAACACACATATATTTTGAAAAATTGGAAAGATTTTAACATTTTATAGAAGACTAAAGGCCTGGTGCATGGATTCGTGCACCCCAGTGGGGTCCCCTGGCCTAGCCTGTGCGCTCTCACAATCTGGGACCACTCATGGGATGTCAGACTGCTGAATTTGGCCTGATCCCTACAGGCCAGGTTAGGGAACCCCACCAGTGTATGAATCCGTGCACAAGGCCTCTAGTACATATGTAAGATCTTTGATTAATCTCCTCCCACCTTCCCCCCTCTCCCCTTCTCTCTGGGATTCATCACTCTGTTACATGTTTCCATGCCTCTGTGTAGAGCATCTGCCCCATGTTGGTCAGTGCATGTTATAGCTACCAGTTGAATGGTTGCTTAACGCTTCTCTCTTTCTCTATAAATATGCCTGGTCAGTGTTTCTCAGTGGTTGAGCTTGACCTAAGAACCAAATTACAGTCTGATTCCCAGTCTGGGCACATGCCCTGGTTGTGGCTTCAATCCTCAGTGTGAGTGTGCAGGAGGCAGCCAATCAATGATTCTCATCATTGATATTTCTATCTCTCCCTGCCCCCTTTTCTTGTCTCTAAAAAAAAAAAAAAGAAGAAGAAAGTATTTTTTAGAAGATAAACATCTGTAGAATATATTATATAAATGGATTCTTTTTTTTAATTGTGTTACATATATACATATTTCCCCATTGCCCCCCGCTCCTAGGCATACCCCATACCCCCATTGTCTTGTGTCATTGGTTATGCTTATAAGCATGCATACAAGTCCTTTGGTTGATCTCTTATCTACCCCACCTCTCCTTAATCTTTCTGCTGTAATTTGACAGTGTTTGATGCTTTACTGTCTCTGTGTCTATCCTTTTGTTCATCAGTTTATAATGTTCTTTATTATCCAAAAATGAGTGAGATCATATGGTGTTTCTCCTTCATTGACTGGCTTATTTCACTTAACATAAGGCTCTCCAATTCCATCCAGGTTGCTGCAAATGGTAAGAATTTCTTCTTTTTAATGGCAGCATGGAATTGCATTGTGTAGATATACCATAGTTTTCTGATCCACTCATCTGCTGACGGGCACCTAGGCAGTTTCCAAATGGTAGCTATTGTAAATTGTGCTGCTATGAACATAGGGGTGCATAAATCCTTTCTGATTGGTGTTTGTAATTTCTTAGGATAAATTCCTAAGAGTGGGATTGCTGGTTCAAATGGGAGATCCATTTTTAGTTTTTTTGAGGAAATTCCATACTGTTCTCCACAGTGGCTGCACCAGCCTGCATTCCCACCAACAGTGCACAAGAGTACCTTTTTCTCCGCATCCTCGCCAACACTTATCATTTGTTGATTTGTTGATGACTGCCATTCTGACAGGTGTAAGATGGTATTGCATTGTCGTTTTGACTTGCATCTCTCAGATAATTAGTGATTTTGAACATGTTTTCATATGTCTCTTGGCCTTCCTTCTGTCGTCTTTCAAGAAGGTTCTATTTAGGTCAGTTGCCCATTTTTTTTTATTGGATCGTTTATCTTCTTTTTATTAAGTTGTATAAGTTGGCTGTAGATGTTGGAGATTAAACCTTTATCCGTGATAACATTTGCAAATATGTTCTCCCATACAGTAGTCTTTTGTCAGTGGTTTCTTTTGCTGTAGTCCCATTGTTTTGTTTTGTTTTTTCTTCTTTAGCTTCCATTGCCCTTGGAGCAGTATCAGTGAAGAAGTTCCTTCAGCATATGTCTGAGATTGTGCTGCCTGTGGATTCCTCTAGTATTTTTGTGGTTTCCCATCTAATGTTTCAGTCCTGTATCCATTTTGAGTTTATTTTTGTATTTGGTGTAAGTTGGTGGCCCAGTTTCATTTTTTTGCATGTATCTGTTCAATTTTCACAACACCATTTTTTGAAGAAACTGTCTTGGCTCCATTGTATGTTCATGCCTCCTTTGTCAAATATTAATTGAGCATAGTGGTTTGGGTGGATATATGGATTCTCTATTCTATTCCATTGGTCTATATGTCTGTTCTTGTACCAGTACCTGGCTGTTTTGAGAACAGTTGCTTTGTAATATAGCTTGAAATCTGATATTGTGATCCCACCTACTTTATTCTTCTTTCTCAGGATTGCTGTGGCTATTTGTGGTCTTTTTTTTGTTCCAGATGAATCTTTGAAGAATTCTTTCTAGGTCTGTGAAATACATCATTGGTATTATAATGGGTAGTGCATTGAATCTATAGATTGCTTTGGGTAGTATGGACATTTTAATGTTGATTCTCCTAATCCATGAGCATGTATGCTCTTCCATCTGTTTACATCTTCCTCTATCTCTTTTTTCAGTGTCCTGCAGTTTTCTACATATAGGGCTTTTACCTCCTTAGTTAGGTTTATTTCTAGGTATCTTATTTTATTTTATTTTTTTTTTTTGGTTAGATGGTAAATGGGATTGCTTTTTTAGTCTTTCTTTCTGTAATTTCACTATTAGTATATAGAAATGCCACAGATTTCTTGGCAATAATTTTGTATCCTGCTACATTGCTGAATTCATTAATTAAGTCAATTAGTTTTGGGATGGAGTCCTTTGGGTTTTGTATGTACAGTATCATGTCATCTGCAAATAAGGACAGCTTTACTTCTTCTTTTTCAATTTGGATGCCTTTTCTTTCTTCTTCTTGTCTAATTGCAATGGCTAATATTTCCAGTACTATTTTGAACAGGAGACGTGAGAGTGGGCATCCCTGTCTTGTTCCTGTTCTTAGGGGATATGGTTTTTATTTTTGCTCATTGAGTATGACATTAGCTGTGAGTTTAATATATATGGCTTTTATGATGTTGAGTTATGATCCTTCTATTCCCCTTTTGCTGAAAGTTTTTATCAAGAAAGGGTGTTGGCTTTTGTCAAATGCTTTTTCTGCATCAATTGATATGACTATGTGATTTTTATTTCTCAATTTGTTTATGTGATGTATCATGTTTATTGATTTGCGGATATTGTACCATCCTTGCATTCCTGGGATGAATCCTACTTGGTTATGGTGTATGATCTTTCTGATGTATTGCTGGATCCGATTTGCTAGAGTTTTGTTGAGGATTTTGGCATCTATCTTCATGAGAGATATTGGCCTATAATTCTCTTTCACTGTGTTGTCTTTATCTGGTTTTGGTATTAGGGTGATGCGGGCTTCATAGAAGGTGTTTGGAAGTGTTTCTTCTTCTTGAATAGTTTTGAATTGTCTGAGGTGGATAGATTTTAATTCTTCCTTGAATGTTTGGTAAAACTCTCCTGTGTAGCCATCTCGTCCTGGGCTTTTGTTTGCTGGAAGCTTTTTGATGACTACTTCAATTTCTTCCATAGTTATTGGACCATTGAGCTGTTTAGATTCTTCCTGATTGAGTTTTGGAAGGTTATATTTTTCTAGGAAAATGTCCATTTCTTTCAGGTTGTCCAATTTGTTGGAATAGAGTTGTTCATAGTATTTTTTAACAATCCTTTGTATTTCCACAGGGTCTGTTGTTATTTCTCCTCTTTCATTTCTGATTTTGTTTATTTGGGTCTTCTCTCTTTGCTTCTTGGTGAGCCTGGCTAGAGGTCCCTCAATATTGTTTATCCTTTCAAAGAGCAAGCACTAGACAGAAAAGAGAATAGGACAATTTTAGATGAAAGAAAATTTAAAATAAAGTGAAATATCGATAAACATTTCAGAAATTCTGGATTCCACATACTAATATTAATCATGAGCACTTGAAATTATAATATGATTCATTAGAGCGTATGATAAAATTAATTGATAAATAGCTTGAGTCCACCTATGATAGTCTCAGAAATATCAGGAGCCCACCTACGTTTATTCATTTGGTGCTAGTTACCATGGTTATTTTTAGCAATTGAAATAAACCCTATTTTACCTTATTGAATTGATTGGCAAGAGATGTTTGGTAGGAAGAGTAAGTGGATTCCCTGTAGCTTTCATCCCTATCAAAACAATAAATTGAAATCTTGTCCCTGAAAGAATCATAGTGTTACAATTGAAAGATGAAATGGAAATAATGTTTTCCTAACCTATTCTAACAGCTCCTCTCCAACCTTTAGAGACATAATATACAATAAATGTAATTTAAGTGAACTAACATTCCTTCAACTCTGTGTGATATGCCCTTGAAGGATAGTAAATTAAGGACATTTTGTCAAATAATATATTTTAAAAACGTATTTTGTGGATTACTTACCCTGAAAGAGAAAAGAGTTTGTGGAAGAGATTTATGCTAATTCATGAATTGATTAAGAAGCAAGTTAACTTGGAATAAACAAGGTTTAAAATTTGATAACATAGTTTAGGAACAAATGAGCCATATCTAACTCTTTTTAAATTAAATTTCTTTTATTTACATTTGTCAACATGAACATGTAAGTTTCAGGTGTGGGTTTCTATGTTACAAGATCTGTGTATTGCACCAAGCATCCACCACCCAAAGTCAAATCTTCTCCTGTCACCATATATTATATCCCCTAATTCCTTCCTCCCCTTCCCTCTGACAACCACCATACTATTGTTTGTGTTAATGAATTTCATTTTATATTTCACATATGAGTGAAATCATATGATTTTTAGCTTTTTCTGACTGACTTACAGTATTTCACTTAGCATAATGTTTTCAAGGTATATCTCACTTTAAAAAATTCACAGTATGCTCAGTTTTTTATACATTAAATGCATAATAAAACATGAAATGAAACAAGTGAAAACCTTATACATGGAAAATTATAAAACTTTCTTCACCAAAATTTTAAAAGAATAAATGAGAAACATGACATGCTTGTTTGACTAGAAGATAAAATATAATTCACATGGCAATTTTTTCACATAATTGATCTATAGATTTAATGTAATCCCTAACAGAATTATAGAAGGCTTTTCTGCAGATATTTCCAAGCAGATTATGACATTTATTTGGCAACACAAAATACCTAGAATACCTCAAATAATTCTGAAAAGAGACAAAATTGAAGAACTCACCTTTCCTGATTTCAAAACTTATTATATATCAACAGATAGCAAGACACTATAGTAGTGGCTTATGGATAAACATACAGACCAATGAAACAGAATTGAGACTCCTTAAATTTATAGTTAATTCTGTGAGTACAATTGCTTTTTTCACAGAAATGCCAGGGCAATTCATTATGTGACAGGTAATCTGTTTTGGAACAATTGTGTATCTCCATGCACAAAAAGCAACTTATATTCTTAACTCACAAGAACCATGAAAAACTCAAATGGATTGTGTATGTACATATAAGCTAAAACAATAAAAATATTTTACAAGAAAACATAAGGACTAATTGTTAAGCCCTTGAATTAGATAAAAATTTCTCAGCATAGTTCATAAAAGAAAAACAGTTGTTAAATTGGATCTCATTAAAATTGAAAACTTTTACATTTCAAAAGTCACTTTTAAGAGTGGTGCTGTGTGTGTTTTTTTGTTTGTTTGTTTTGAATATATTGATAGGAAGGAAGTGGGAGAAAGAGATAGAAATATCAATGATGAGAGAGAATAATTGATTGACTGCCTTCTGCATGCCCCAGCTGGGGATCTAGACACAACCCAGACATGTGCCCTGACCTGGAATCCAACCATAACCTTCTAGTTCATATGTTGACACACAACCACTGAGCAATACCAGCTGGGCTGTTTTTTTGTGTGTGTGTGTTTTTTTTTTAAATCAGAGAAAATATTTCCCAGATAAAGAACCATTATCCAGAAATTGCAAAGAAACCTCTTAGACTTTAAGAAAAAGAAACAAAGAAATGGTGTGTGGATTAAAATTATGTCTTCTGAATTTATTTACTGTTTTTTTCATAAATTATCCTTTTTGGTTAAAATGTGCAAGTTTATTTTCATGAATGATAGTTTCTTTAGGTGTCTCTCGTAGGTTGCATAGCTGGTTGGTAGTAAACAAGGAATGGGGTCTCCTGATGTCCAGTCTACTGTTGTTTCCTTTTATTTAAGTATCTAATGTGTTTAATTTCCACAGGCATTTAATAAAACTTTTAGATCACAAATTTAATCTTCCTTTTTAAGTATTTGAAATGCAGGAAAAATTATACTACTACACTTTATCAGGTTTTAGCTGTTATTTACTTATTTAAACTATATACAAATAAATATATAGTTGATATTATAATTAAAATATGTGTTTTATCATGTGGTGTTTCTCCTTCTTTGACTGGCTTATTTCACTTAGCATAAGGCTCTCCAGTTCCATCCAGGTTGTTGAAAATGGTAAGAATTCCTTCTTTTTAATGGCAGCATAGAATTCCATTGTGTACATGTATCACAGTTTTCTGATCCACTCAATAAAAAAAAATTGTAACACAATAAAAAATAAATGAAAAAAATAAATAAAATATGTGTTTTATTAGAAATTGTTTGTGTTATATTCTAAGAGTCCTATCATTATATATCCCTTACAAACACTATTGCTGTGTCAGCTTAGCCTTTTACCTTCAATAAGCAGTAATACAAAACTTTATAATCACATAATTTATAATTGATAAATTAAGTGTTCATGTATGTATTCTTATTCTAAGGTTGTTGGAAAGGTATAACTTTGCTTACTGTGGTCTATTGCTATTTCTTAATTATATGGCATATCTGCAGTTTGCTTGAAGAAGTAAAATTGTTTGTAAAATATTTTTATAAAACCCAGTCACAGCAGCCTCAAAGTACATATATGTCTACCCAAACATATGACAATAATTGGGATTGACATTATTTTTATTCTTATACTTAATTTGCTCTTTTTTGGATTCTCATTTAAAAAGGAAAACACATGACTCTTGGCATATCTTCTTTCATATTGATACAATAAAAGATTGACTGAACTGTTTTGTTTTTTGTTTCTTTCCTAGTAGATTTTCTCATTATTCTAGTTTCTCCTTAAAAATAAAATATGTGCTCTGTGGCTTCTAGGGAGTTTATATTGTCTTTCTGTGTAGAAGCAGAATATGATTTTGATATATTCACATTATAGTTGGCTTGTATATCAGGGAACAACTCACTGTAGAGCTTTTTAAAAAGCTGTATTTGCATTTAAGAGTGTTACAGTGCTGCTATTTCTAACCTTCGCTAACCTGAAATAAAGATCATAACTATGCAATAGAAGACATTGCAAGAAAATGAGAATCTTATTATTTCTATGTTATCTTTGTTTGTTATTTTTTCCCCTGGGAATAATTATGGTCGGTAGCCAGACAATAGTAAATTACAGCTTCATTCTGTTCTTTCAGTGAATGGAAAAAGAATTTCTTCTATTTAACTCTGACATAGATACATGCAATTCCTCACAACTGAACTGGCCCAGACTAAACCAATGTTTTCCTTCTCCATGATTGTGGAAATTCAAGCGAAAATTGAACTTACATACTAGAGGCCCGGTGAAAATTTGTGCCCTCAGCGGGGTCCCTCAGCCCAGCCTGCACTTTCTCACAGTCTGGGAGCCCTCAAGGGATGTCTGATTAATGGCTTAGGCCCAGTCCCCTTGGGGAACGGGTCTAAGCCATAGTCTGGCCTCACTCTGTGGGAGGTGACCAGGGGGCTGATCAGGGGAAGGTGCTGGTGGATGAACAGCCACCCGCCCCCAATCTGCACCACCACTGGTTGCTTCTGCCCCCCCTATCGCTGTCCCCTCCCTCTGCCCACTGGCACATGCCTTGGCTAGCCTTGCGCCACCCTTTGGTCATTGTGCTAGTTGGTCAATTTGCATAATATAATTTTATCATATAGGATGTTATATGAGCTGATTGAAATAACAAGAAGCAAAGCATAAGGTTAAATCTACAAAAATCAACTGTTATTCTATATACCAGTAATAAATAATTCAAATGTCAAGGGAGAGTACTACCATTTTAGTACATAAAAAATGAAAACACTGGGTGTGAAGAGAGCAGAGTGCCTGAAGAGTGGCTCCTCTGTGTATAACACATCCAAAAGCAACTTGGGCTTACTCTTTACAGGGGTCAGGATACTATGGCCTTCCTGTAACATTACGCCCTATACATGGGAAAAAAAAACTGAAAACACAAAAGATTTTCTCAATTAAAAATCCAGCAAAGTAGGTCCAGATTTTTGTAGAGAGAACTATTGAAAGAACTGTTGAAAGAAATGAAAAACTATGTAGGTCAGTAGAGTATATTCCTTGTTCATGGTTAAAATATGCAATGTTTTAAGATATTTTTTTGCATTGATCTGTAGATTCAGCATAATCCCAATAAATATCTCAGCAAGTTAGTTTATAAATATCAATAATTTTTGTTGTTGCTCAGCAATGCACCACATATTTTTTGTTTTCAGTTTTTGACCCCCATCACTTGTTTCTCTCTCCTCTCACTCTCCCACCTTCCCCAACCTCTGGCAACCACTACTCTGTTCTCTGATTTATAAGCTTGTTTAGGTTATTATTATTTTTAGATATCCCATGTAAAAGAGATCATACAGCATTTGTCTTTCTCTTATTTCATTTAGCATAATGCTCTTAAGATCTATACATGTTGTTAAAAATGACAATATTTTATTCTTTCTTATGGCTGAATTATATATATATTATTTTGTATCTTTTTTTATTTTTGTTTTAAAAGTAAGCACATTCTCACACTATAGATGTTTTAAGCTTTTATTTTTTCAAAACAATTTCCAGTTAGTATCTATGTTAACAACATTTTAAAACAGAGCAACAACAAAAACAAATAATTGTCACATTGTGTTATTATATATGGTATGTACTGTTGCAAAATCAAAAGCGGTGTGCTTTATAAAATTGTGTTTAACCAGCTTTGAGGCAAAGGCCTCGAGACCAATCTAGATCAATTTCTTGATCTAGAGACCAATCTGGTTATCAGTGTGGAAGACTGGATTTATCATCTAAAAAAAAAATCAATAACCAGAGTTTGCTAAACCTGTGTCTCATTTTGACTCTGTGTATTGTCCTTTTCCAATATTTTCCAGTACATCATCATTGATCTCTTCTGCTCAACTGGTGAATCTCTTACTTGTTTTCTTATGCTTTGCAGTGGCTTATCTGCTCCCTTTGCAAATATTGCAGTGTCAAATTGTTATCATCAGGATTTGGTTGGCTCAAGGGTTTCTTTATTACATACTAACACTGTTTGATCATTTTCTCTCTCTCTCTCTCTCTCTCTCTCTCTCTCTCTCTCTCTCTCTCTCTCTCTCTCTCTCTCTCTCCCTTGTATGCTACCTTCTGAGTTGAAGCTTTTCCCTTCCTTTAACCTTTCTGTCCTCTCCGCTCTTTGCTGTTTATTTTTCTTTTTTACTTTTTAAAAACTCCTTTCTTTCTATTCCATTGTACAATATATGACACATAACCCCCTCTTTCCTTTTCTGCTATTTTAAGTTATGATTTTGCTCTAATCATTTTGGAAACATTCATTTCTTTATTAACAAGGAATCTTGTAATTTAATGAGAAGTGGCCATGTTTCTGGATAGAACGATCAGGAGAATATACACAGTAAATAAACTCTGATTCTCTAGTACTCCAGCAAACATTATGACTCAGTAAAAAGATAGCAAGCATAAAAGGGTATTTTTATTTCATTTAAAAAAATGATTAGTAATAGCTTAGAGAAAAACACATATACTGCTGAATGATATTTAATATTTTTTTCTTCACCATATGCAAGCTATACTAAGAGAACTATGATAATATTACAAAGGCATTTAAATGAAAATATTTCAGTATGATTCTATAGTGGCACTTGGGTCTTATATTTGAACAGGTCTAATTTTATCAGAAATATTTAAGCATACCTCAAGATTTTTTTCATAGGATCACATGAATGTTATAGTATAAATAGAGTAGCTTTCTGGCTTAATTTTAGTGATGCATCCTAGTAAATTACTTTTATTTTGTCTGCTTGAAATCGGTTAGTATAATTAACTTTGACTAAGGAGTTAGCATCAAATATTAACCACTAAAACAGTGGTTCTCAACCTCCCTAATGCCGTAACCCTTTAATACATGTAGTTCCTCATGTTGTGGTGACCCCAACCATAAAATTATTTTCGTTGCTACTTCATAACTGTAATTTTGCTACTGTTATGAATCCTAATATAAATACCTGTGTTTCCCAATGGTCCTAGGCAAACCTACTAGCGGTTCTCAACCTTTGGGTTGCGGCCCCACAGGTTGAGAACTGCTGCCTTAGAGCCTAAGGCCATCAGAAAACAAATATTTACATTATGATTCATAACAGTAGCAAAATTACAGTTATGAAGTAGCAACAAAAAATAATTTTATGGTTGGGGTCACCACAATATGAGAAACTGTATTAAAGGGTCGTGGCATTAGAAACGTTGAAAACCACTGTTCTAAGAGGATGAAAATAAATTAAATAAGTAAGTAAATAAATAAAGTTTATTTCTGTTCCTCCAACCACCACTAAAATGAACCTCACAGATATGTCAATTTATTCTCCTCCAGCAAGCTTTGCCCTGTACTTTTCTAACTCTTGTTCTGATAACAGCAATACATCTTTGCTATAGAAACTAACCATTAACAGTTGCATGAAAATGTGTTCAGTCAAGGTACCTTGTTTTCTCCTGACCACATATCAATATTTAATCTAAGTTTGGAAACCTAAGGTCTCTCTGGAAGAAATGAGATGCAATACAAAAACGAAAGCAGTTTTCTCCATGATGAATCTATTCATTAGAATCTCCGATGTAGATTTCTCTACCTATACTAGGTACTGTCTGTCCTTCAGCTTTGCCATTGAGTCTTTGACTTACCTTGTACCTTCTTGTATTTTGGTAGAGAGGGTGATAAATTAGCCAGAGCTTGAGTCTGTTGCTCGCAAGCTAAAACTCTAAATAATAAAAGGAAGTAGTATAATATTAATTTAAATATATATCCCTTGAACAAATTTTTCAATGGGGAAAAAAATTGTTAAAAGTTGTGTGATTTCTATGGAACATTTATCCTCTTGCATTTAACTTTGAGTGACTTTGACTTTGAGTGACTATTAGTAGTTTTGCATTTAATCTCTACTTTTATAACCTAATATAATAATATATGTAAAAATCTTTATCCCACTGGGACAAAAGTATCTATTACTCGATTATTCCTTTATCAAGCTATTTAAACTGAATAGAAAGTGGGCTTTGAACAAAGGAAAGGAGAAATGAAGAAGGTTGCTTTATATATTTTTTAGTTTAAATCTTAAAGTCAGAAGGTAAAAAAGTATCTTAGGCCCACACTTGTTAGTTCATGATCAGGAAATCCACTGACATTATCATTTAAATTGAAATCTTCTATTCCAAACCTAAAGAATCCTCTGTGCTGTGTTTAATCTTCATAATCCTAACAGGACTGCTATCAATTTTAAAGGTGACATAATGATCTATATCATCTATATGTATATGTATATGTACATCTATATGTATATGTATATGTATATCTATATGTATATGTATATCTATATCTATCTATATCATTTATATCTATATTTATATCTATATCATCTATGTCATCTACATCTACACATCTATATATATAATATAATCAATAAGTAATTTGATATATATATGGGCAAATAAATTCAATAAGAATATAAATTAAGGAAATATAAATTAAAACTACAATGTCTTATTACTACACAACAGTCAGAATTGTTAATATAAAAATAAGGAAAATACCAAGTACTGTCAAGAATATGGAACAACTTAAACTCTCATATGCAACTGATAGGAATGTAAACTGATAGAATGAGATAAAATTAATCTATAAATATGCTATGACTTAACACTTTTAGTCTGAGCTATAGACATAAGTAAATATATACATACTAGAGACTCAGTGCATGAAATTCATGCACGGGAGGGGGGTATCCCTCAGTCCAGCTTGCACCCTCTCCAATCTGGGACCTCTCGAGGGATGTCTGACTGAACATTTAGGCCTCTCACAATCCAGGACTGCTGGCTGCCAACTGCTCGTCTGCCTGCCTTCTTGATTTCCCCTAACTACTTCTGCCTGCCAGCCTGATTACCCCCTAACCACTCTCCTGCCAGCCTGTTTGATGCCTAACTGCTCCCCTGCCAGCATCATCACCCCTAACTGCCCTTCCCTACAGGCCTGGTTACCCCCAACTTCCCTCTTCTGCCAGTCTGGTCCCTCCCAACAGCCCTTTCCTTGCAGGACTGGTCACCCCCAACTACTCTTCCCTGCAGGCTTGATCACCCCCAACTGCCCTCCATGAAAGCCTGGTCCCTCCTAACTGCCCTTCCCTGCTGGCCTGATCAGTGCAAGGGAGTTTCCTCTAGTAGATTTTTATGGAGGAACATGAAATATTCACTTGAGAAGATACATTAGATTTTGTTACTTTTTTTCCTTGACTCTTTAGACATAGATCCGTAATTGTTCTATTTAATCTTAATTTCTTTGTATAAAGCCAATCCTTGTCCATTTTATTAATCTACTAAATTATATATATATTCAGCATTCAAAGTTTTTAAAACTAAGATAACTAAAATTATGAATTTTAACTTTATAAAAAGACAATCTACCTGTATACTTTTTGTATACATAGTTTAAGCTGACAAAACACTATAAAGAAAATAAAAGAGAAGGTAGTTAATCTATAATTTTAAGATGCCTATTTAGATAGCACATTAAACTAATTAAAAATACCTAATGTAACCACTTGATATTTAACTGCAAGAAAAAATCTTGTCTTTAAGGAAAAAAAAATACTAATCAAAGTTATTTATTAGAAGATATGATATCATTATCCAAAGTCCTGATGATAAAAACGTATCCCTACCAATAGCAGAGAGTTTGTGTCTAGATACGGCTTCACCTTTCACCTTTGGGTAGACAAATTAGCCATATAGTGCCTGATCAAGTATACGGAGTGGCCAGATTGTTATAATCTCGGAATGCATGATAATCTGGCTACTCAGTGTGTTTGTGTGTGTGTTTGTGTGTGTGTGTGTGTGTGTGTGTGTGTGAGTGTGTGTGTGTGTGTATGTGTATCCTATCTAATAAAAGAGTAATATGCAAATTGACTGTACCTCTGGTATACCACCAGTCATGCCCACCAGCCATGCCCACCAGCCAATCAAGCGAGTAAGCAAATTATCCCAACCAAGATGGCTATGCCCACAGAGAGAGCAGAAGAGATGCTTGGGTTGCCTCTGGCAATGGGGGAAGCCAAACTTTCTGCAAAGCCTGGTCTACAGAGGCCTCCACTTAAGGCAACAAAGTTTTAATGGCTGTGTGAGCAGAAGGCTTAGCCCCTGCTCCAGCCTACAAAGTTTCATTTGTAGAAGATAAATAAATCCTAGATACCAGGGCCTCCACTTGGGTCACTGGAGGGCATAGCCAGCCTTCAAATCACCACAGGACCCTCACCCAGGCCACCCCATGCCCCAAGGGAACACCCACCTTATCCAGGACACCCATCTGGCCAAACCAACTGACCCCCACCCATGCACCAGGCCTCTATCCTATCTAACAAAGGAGTAATATGCAGATTGCCCCAATGTGGTCAAAAGATCTAGCCCTTATGTAGATATAAGATGACCACCACAAGATGGCCAGCAAGGGAGGGCAGTTGGCAGGGACCAGGCCTGCAAGGAAGGGCACTTGTGGGCGATCAGGCCAGCAAGGAAGGGCAGTTGGGGGTAATCAAGCCTGCAGGGGAGGGCAGTTAAGGGTGACCAGGCCTGCAGGGGAGGGCAGTTAGAGATGACCAAGCCCACAGGGTAGGACAGTTAAGGGGAAACAGGTTGGCAGGGGAGCAGTTAGGCATCACTCAGGCTGGCAGGGGTATGGTTAGGGTGTGATCAGGCTGGCAGGCAGAAATAGTTAGAGGCAATCAGGAAGGCAGGCAGGTGAGCAGTTAGGAGCCAGCAGCTCTAGATTGTGAGAGGGATGCCAGACTGCCCGTTTATACCAGGTTGGATAGGGCTGAAACGGGCAGTCAGACATCCCTCTAGGGGTCCCACATTGGAGAGGGGGCTGAAGCACTTTCCCATCTCTCGTGCACAAATTTTGTGCACTGGCCCTCTAATACACACACACACACACACACACACACACACACACACACTAGAGGCCCATGAATTCATTTATGGGTGGAGTCTGGGGAGGGAACATGGGTGGTTGGCTGGCTGCCTCCTGGTTGAACTCCTGATCAAGGGGACAATTTGCATATTGGACTTTTATTATTTATTATATACACTGAGTGGCCAGATTATTATGATTTCAGAGATCATAATAATCTGGGGACTCAGTGTATATCAGATACCTTCCACCTTAGAGGTATTATGATACAAATTATATTACTCTTTTTACCTCTACCAGCAAAACCATAAGAGTGCCTGATTATACTCAGCCCTATATTGGATCAAGGGAATCCATTTTACAACATGTGAGGTATAAAAATGTGCTCATGACCCCAGATTTCAATGATTTTTTTTACCATATATGCCATCCAGCATTCAGAATCTGTCAGTTAAAAAAGAATAGTGGACCATATGTACGGAAGACTTAACTAAAGAGCAGGCTTACAGACAACTTTGCAGAGCTGGAGACTAGTCCTCAATCATACTCTATAGAAGCCAATATAAAAGTTTTTCTCCAAAGATTAGAATTCAAGGGCTTTGGAGCCAATGGGTAAAATTAACACTAATCTCTCTCATTATCATTCCCATAACTCAGTTGTGGGATTTGTGTTGCTTTTGTCTAAACCAGTCGTTCTCAATCTTTCTAATGCCATGACCCTTTAATACAGATCCTCATGTTGTGCTGACCCTCCAACCATTAAGTTATTTTTGTTGCTACTTCACAACTGTAATTTTGATACTGTTAATGAATCATAATGTAAATATTTGTTTTCCGATGGTCTTTGGCTCTCAGTAGCGGTTCTCAACCTGTGAGCTGCAGTTTGCTACTCAGTTGACTAATGAGTTTGCCAACCACTGACCTAGACCCTAGATTCCAATAATTATAGGCTGTTGTTTTTCCCTGTGATTAAGGCCCTATCAGTGGTTGGCAAACTCATTAGTCAACAGAGCAGCAAACAGCTATCTTAGACGACCCTGCTAGCAGTTCTCAAGCTGTGGGTCATGACCCACAGGTTGAGAACCACTACTGTAGAGCCTAAGAGCATCGGAAAACAGATATTTATATTATGATTCACTAACATTAGCAAAATTACAGTTATGAAGTAGCGACAAAAATAATTTTATGGTTGGGGTTCACCACAATATGAGGGACTGTATTAAAGGGTCATGGCATTAGGAAGGTTGAGTACCACTGGTCTAAACCCTAAGCTCTGATTGAGTAGAGGCCATTTTATTTCTCATTTGTGCATCTTTAGGTTGTAATTCTCAACAAAATACACTGAGTGGCCAGATTATTATGATCTTGAATGCATAATAATCTGGCCACTCAGTGTATACCCTATATAACAAAAGGCTATATTTACACACACACTGAGTGGCCAGATTATTATGCATTCAGAGATCATAATACTCTGGCCACTCAGTGTATATTACGGAAATGCTGTATCATTTTCTGTTTTCATGGGAAACTGGGCTAACACAATAAATATATAGTATATGTATTTTTTAAATGGATATGAGAAAGAAAAGGAGAGAGAAATAAAAAAAAAATCAATGAGAGAAAACCATTGATCAGCTGCCTCCTGCATGCCCCACATTAGGGATCAAGCACACAACCCAAGCATGTGCCCTGACCTGGAAATGAACTGTCACCTCCTGGTTTATAGGTCAATGCTCAACTATTGAGCCACAACCATTGACCTGATCAGTTTTCTTTGGATCCTTCTTTA
This sequence comes from Lasiurus cinereus, assembly GCA_011751065.1. NCBI lineage: Eukaryota > Metazoa > Chordata > Mammalia > Chiroptera > Vespertilionidae > Lasiurus > Lasiurus cinereus. The sequence goes on from JAAGEH010002531.1 coordinate 34,344,056, forward strand.
TTTACAATACTGATTTTCCAAACAAGTTCCATAGAAGCTACACGATTAGACACATTGTGAAGGGATACATTTCCACTAAACCTGAATATCTCAGACCATGTTTTTAATGAGCATGTTTAAATCTCTGACATCATGTACATTCTGAGCAATTTTATACCAAAATATGTTCTACACATTTGAAATTGCTCACAGTAGTAATATTAAGTATTATCTAATGTTCTGTACTTTTCTCATAAGCTGTTATACTCCATTACTCTTAATAGAACTAATTCTGTCTTTTCTGCATTGACAAACAAGTATATCTTTGATTATCAGTGGTTTAGTTTACTTCAATAACAAGTACAAAATAAGATATAGAAGTAGTAGATGAGAAAATTAGAGATATTTTTAATGACTGGTGCAATATTAAAAAAATAAACACATTTTGCTTATTATCATATAATCACTGTTTCCTAGAAGAAGACATCCAAACTCTATTATACCGATTCTTAATCTGGCTATTTTACTGTAAATATTTCATTTATGTATAGCATAGATCCAAAAAAAAGTTCAACAATCAGAAGTATACAGCTTGGTGAATTTTTCACAAAATTAATTAACTGGTATATCTGATATCTGGATCAAGAAACAGAACTTTTCCCAACAATGATTGCAGATCAACCCAGGAATTAAGAGGTCATTGTTTCAATTCTTGATTATAGTACATGCCCAGGTTGCAGACTCCAACCCAAAGGGGGGCATGCAGATGGCAATCTATCAATGTTACTTTCTCATTGATGTTTCTATCTCTCTATCCCTTTCCTTTCTTCTCTCTCTAAAATCAATTAAAAATATTTTTAAAATAACTGAACTTTACTAGAAACTCTGGAACCCCTTCTACACCATTATAGACTTTCCTTCTTTCATTACTATTAGCCTAATTTGTATCATTGTATATTACCTAGTCATATTTCTTTTTGAATAATATGTAAATGATATTGTATAATCCTATATAATAAAGAGCTAATATGCTAATTAGACCAGATGGCAGAATGACCTTCCAAACAACCTTCTGGAATGACCTGCAAGAACGACCAGTGGGCAGGAGCAGTAGGGCCAAGAGGCAGCGGGGCCGCGAAGCAGCTGGCCCTACAAAGGCCAAGGCAGCTGGGGCTACAAAGGCCTACTCTTACACAAATTTTGTACATCAGGCCTGTTTTTCAGACAGACTTCTTTCATTCAATATTATGTTATAAGATGTGTTCATATGGTTCTATGTGATTATGGTCCATTCATTCATTCTCATCATCATATAGTATTTTTTTGTATAAATATAATGTAATTTACTTATCAATTCTACCTTTGATGGCATTTGTATTGGTTTTCATTTGGGCAGTGTAATTAATGCCACTGTGAACATTTCTGTACATATTATTTTGTGAAGATCCTATATAATAAAAGAGTAATATGCAGATTGACCATCACTCCAACACACAAGATGACTGCCCCCGTGTGGTCAAAGATGGCTGTCCCTATGTGGACACAAGATGGCCACCACAAGATGGCCAGCAGGGGAGGGAAGTTGAGAGGAATCAGTTCTGCAAGGAAGGGCAGTTGTGGGCCTAGAAGTCTACTAGCAGAAATATTTATAAATAAGTTATGGCTTCTAATCACACATTATAACACTAAACCAGTAAAATAAATTAATTGTAGCTATATGCAACATAGATATATTTAAAAAAATATAAGGTTCTATAAAAGAAGCAATTACAAAATAATAAATACTGTATTATTCCATTTATAAGTTCCAAATCTAAAATACAGATTTTATATTTTAGGAATACATATTTATATATAACAATTACAAATAGTAAATTATTATCACACATATCAGGACTACCATGGAAGGCTAAAATTGAGAGTATTTTGTTATGAAGTGACCAATAGGGAGTTTCTAGATTCTGGAAAGTTGAATTTCCTTACAGTTAAATGAACATTTCCTCTTAAGTATCTTTCAAATTGTACTTCTATTTAAATGCACTTTTCTTTCTACAAAATGTACCTTATATTGAAGATGGAGTCACCAAGGCAGCAGTAACAACATAAATCAATCAATAGTTCAGCAGATTGTGTGTGTGTGTGTGTGTGTGTGTGCGTGTGTGTGTGTTTGTGTGTGTGTGTGAGAGAGAACAAACAACTTCTGGATAAGAATGACTGTGGATTATACCAGGTTTATTTAATACATTAGAAAAATATGTGAACAGTTCCCCTCTTTCTGTAATTTAATAACTATTTATTAAATTATATTCATCATCATCTTTTTTGTTGGTATTTCTGATTTCTCTCAAAAACATCTTCTTTTACCTCTACTATTTTAGACATGTTCCAAATAAAATAAAATTGTTCAAGCTTAGGTTTTAACAAAAAGTTGAATAAAGGGAAAGAAGAAATTAGTAACATCTATGTCTCCTTAGATATCATCACTTTTAACAGAAAGATCATTTAATATGCCTTTCCAGAAATGTGACATTAACTTTGAGAATAATTAATTTTTGTCTGAAAATGTGAGGTGATATATTTGTCAAAATCTGCATAGATACATCTGAACAAATATAGAAATTTCTATGGTTTTCAATTTGTGAATTTATAACATAGATAAAATAGTTATACCCATCGTATAAGGTTACTATGAGAATTCTAGATTTAAACATGTGAAAAACACCAAGAAGCATACTTCTCCCATAAAGCAGAGGAGATCATGACACTTACATACAACGTTTCCTATGTACTTCTGACCTAGTGCAAATAACTATCAAAATTTGGCCCACTTGTTTTAACTCTACAGTCACATATCTTAATCCCTTCACTAGATTGTTCCAAAGCAAAACCCAAATGTCATAGCTTTTTATTTATAAACTAGTGGCCTGGTGGATGGATTTGTGCACATTGAAAGGAAATTTAGTATGGATGAACCAGATTTGAGGCCAATAGGGCCCCAGCAGTAAGTTAACTGATGGCCAATTCCATTAGGAATTGATATCTCTCCTCCCTCTCTGGGTCTGGGGTTCAGGTGAAGCAGATTCAGGGCTGATAGGGTCCCAGCAGCAACTTAACCTACTGTCATTGTGCATCATAGCTACCACTTGAATGGTCACTTAGGCTTTTATATATATAGATGATTCACTGTATCAGTATTTATCTCTAATGTATCAACCTTCCCTTCTCTCTCTTTCTTCTACAGTAAATTTTTAGGAATTTAAGTCATTAAAATTAACATCAACAATAAGACCTGAATAACATTAGTATCAAAAAATCACTCTAACTATCTGCAAAATTTCAAAATATCTTTTTGTAACCCAAAGCAAAATACACATATTCTAAGTCTGCTTTAAATATTTCAAAGATCAATACAGTGTAGATTTTCTAAGTGCCAATGTTAAAATTTCTGAATGTCCTACAAATACAAATAATCATTTTAACCATCCCATACTTGGCTTTTTTTTAAATTTAGTAACAGTTTTTTTTAATATAGTTTATTGATATTTTACAGAGAGAAAGGGAAAGGGATAGAGAGTTAGAAACATCGATGAGAGAGAGACATCGATCAGCCGCCTCCTGCACGCCCCCTACTGGGGATGTGCTCACAACCAAGATACATGCCCTTGACTAGAATCGAACCTGGGACCTTTCAGTCTGCAGGCCAATGCTCTATCCACTGAGCCAAACTGGTTTCGGCAGTAACAGTTTTATTGATATATAATTCACATACCATACAACTCATTCATTTAAAATATACAGTTCAGTGGCTGTTAGTCTATACACCAAGTTGAGCAACCTTGATTATTATTTAATTCCAGAACATTTCCATTATCCCCAAAAGAAACTCTTAGCCATAACCCCCTAATTTCTCTTTATTATT